>JADFUC010002282.1:0-311238 GCA_019722365.1 Lithospermum erythrorhizon
CTGTTGTACTTCGTTCAGTTACGTATTGCTAGCAGATTACCCCAAACTATTCTCGGTACAACATTATTTGCATATAAAGATGTGATATACTTGAATATATAATTTGCGAAACAAAGCAAGTTTAATTCATAAATAGCACATCATGATATGAGAATCATATAAGATCACCAGTTATCTGTTTTTAATCAACTTTCACACAAATGGTGTATAGCAGCCCTATATTTATTTACCTTTTCAAAAGTCAGTAACATCCTAAAGAATGGTCCAACAGGTAAACTTGCAACACATGCATACGTTCTCTATAAAAGCGCCATTGTAATTGGCGTCTTTGTGAGCTTCATCTTCCGTGATCCGCGAATGAAGCTTAGAAGCGTAGGCTTAGGGTTTCTGCCCAATCGGTTGGGGAGGATAAATTGCGAGGATTATGGGGATAGAATAAGGCTTCGACAAATGAAGGAAGAACAAATTCTAGAGGTTTTTAGCTAGGAATCGGAGGTGAAATTGGGTTTAGGGTTTATGCTCGGTTAGAATTTAGGGGAATTAGGGAATCGATTTGGGGGTTTGATTCTGAGAGAATGTGTTTGTTTGTGTGTTTGAGTGTTTTACTTGTTTGTATATTGGGGGAAGAGGTTTCAATTTTTCGGACATTATGTCGATAGTCAGCTTTGCGAGATAGGGGTTGAATGATTGAAATTGAATATGTAATGGTGGAATGGTAAAAAAATACATAGTGGAGTCGCGTGCCCACGAAAATAGGCGATGAAGCGTCGTGCCCTTTTACCACTTATTCATACTTTTATATATGTTAGTGATTAGTAGTTATTAGTGATTGGGTGTAGTATACTCTGATCGTAAAAATTACTGGTGATCAATTGAAAAATGACTAAATTATCGCCGTATAATTTAACATAATAAACATAGTCAAAAATCAATAGCTGAGTCAAAATAAGTAACTCCAATGAGCATGGAGTTTAATGAAAAGGAAATGGGTGTAATTAGGCGTGGCAAGCGAACCGGGCCGGTGGAGCTATTCGCGGGCTTGGCCGGGTAGCGGTTCGAGATGCGGTCCAGGGCCCCCAGGAAGGCCCGTGAGGCCCGCTGATCCGTTTATAAGCAGGCTGGATAGGGGCGAGGAGTTCTTGTTCGAGGCCCGGTTCGAGCCACGGGGCGCCGGCCGGGTTGATTCGAGCCGCGCGAAGCCCGATGTCGCGTTACGCTTATGATAGGCGTGTTTAATCTGAATAACGTGAATTTAAATGCATGAAATTAATGTGGTAACCTTTGAAATACGGTGGTAGTTTAAGCGTGAAATCGATCTGAGGTCTAGTTAAAGCCGAATACAAGCGAGAATGCGATTTGACGACAACCATGGCTTAGGAGTCGGCGATAGAAACGACATGACGTAAAATTGCGAACCATAAATACTAAATTTCAAATACTAAATTGCGAGCCATAAATACTAAATTGTTCGAACAAGCGTACATGACATAAAATAAAATAAACCATAATTGTTTCAAAGTACATAATAACATAAAACCAAAACACATTCCTTCATGTGTTTTAGCGATCGTCGGCGGGTGAGTGGCGGTGGTGGTAAGTGATGGATACCCTGCATGCATCAACCTCGCTATCCTACACTTGCGCGGTAAGGTGATCGATCCCAATTGTGGCTAGCTGATATGCGCCTACGTACCGCAATCTGGTAAACATTTTGCTTATCTTGGGTGTTTAGCGTCTCGATAAAGCTCGATCGGATGTTCCATGGGAGGCACTCTTAGATTCGATGCCTGAGAAATGGGTTGTGGATAGGTTAGTGGCTCATGTAAACAACTTTAACCATATAATTACAACTACGTACGAAGTCTAATTCATCGCCGAGAGAAACATATTGATCATTTGATCGTCCGTGCCGCCTCTTCGGAGTAGGATATCTTCAATCATTTAAGATCGTCGAGCATTGTCTTCCTTATCATTTTAAATCCTTATGGATCGACATCTTGCTTCCGGTGGTGTCGATCCTTGATTTCTACACAAGCTTCAATTCTCGAGGCTTGTTGGCAGCAGGCGTCTTTGGTATATTGAGCTTACTAAATGCCGATTCACTTTGCTATTTGTAGACATTGGTATAGCGATACCTCCACTTACCGTCTTGGATAAAACCGAATGTCTTTCCTTCGCAGACCACCATTTTAAAGATCGAAAGGGTTGTCTTTATTAATATTGATTCTTGTCAAAAACCGTTTTCAAATATTGGGTTAATTCGTTAGCAATTCGGATGATGAGGATGTAGTAGAACCATCATTGGGACTATTACGTGCTTAAGGTGATTGTGTTGACTTACCAATTTTACTCCGATGCGAATTGACTAGGCCGTACCAAGCAATGGTGTAGGTCATTAGGAGATAAGTTGATGTTTAACGCTTAAACTTATTATGCATGCATTAGCATAAATAAGTTTCCATTTAAATCCTGATATTTGTTATGATCATAATTTTCAAGTACTTCGTTATGTGGTCGTAAAGAAGCTTTATAAAACTCCCCTGACAATGATCTTAAACTTTTGAAGTTGAATATGAGGATCCAAAATGGCGCAATCGTATCGTAAGGGTAAAGGATGAAAATACTTTAAAAACTTGTCTTCCATATTGGAACCATCATATGACATATTCATTTCTATGAGTATCCGTATGCATTGAGATTAACTACATTCGAAATAAATGAATATTTTGACTATATTGACTAGAAAAAACTTTTGTATAATCTTTAAGCGAGGCTAAAAATCTAAGCGATTCATAGAAATACTTCCAATTTTCATATTTCAATGGAGTATAATATGGATGCGTTAGGAGCGTATATGGAATAAGTTGAAACTTCTTAGCTATAAACATATGCGTACTAGGAGATCGTAAGTAGAATTCCGTCAAGTATCGACATATTGATTAATTTTTAGCTTTTCGATCCATAACAGCTATTTTTTTATGCATGTTTCACATTTCCTCCGTGATAATCGATGAACAACCTTTCCATAGGTTGAATAAATTCACTCATATGACTTTATTCCGTCGTTAGCGGCTAATTGAAGTACATGACATAAGCATCTAACATGAAAGAGTTTCATTATAATCCGGTTTACATTCCATTATAAGTGTGTCAATGCTTCATTCTTAGATGCATTATCAAAGGAAATAGAAAGCAATTTTATTCAAACAATTATATTCTTGACACGTTTAGCAAATACGCCCGGAATTTGTGCGTTATTGTTTAGCAATTGAGCAAAAATACTATTCTTCTTGTAAACCCAATACATATCGATCAATGACATGTAACGAGACATTATATCAAAATCATCGAGCGCGCAGGTATAAACAGAGTGAACAAAGCTTTCCCGAGCCAAAGTATTCATCATACTACCTATAAGTTCTTTGATCTTTAAAATATTTGGAAAGCGATACTACGCATGGTAGAATGGGGGATCTGATAGGCTCAGGGGTTAATAGCCTTTTGAATCCAATTAATAAAAAGCATGCATCCATCCACCAAAGAATTAAAAGGCAAATTACTACTAATTACAAATTTCATTGACTCCGTTTATAAAAAAACTCATTAAAACTAAATTTCCCAAAACCATCCTTAGTTATTTGATGTTTGTTATTTAAGTGTCTATGAATATTGCATTCCTTGCCTCCCGTTTTCATACTAATTTAAATGCTTACAATATCGCAGAGTGGCTTTTTGTTTCACTCATTCGCCATCAAGTGGTTCCAAACCCATGAAATTTGTTTACCATTTATTACAAATATTAACACTAGATTGAAATTAATTACGGGTAGGGACTCCGTAAGTACATCTTTAAATTAACAAGATTATTGAATTGGTAGCACTAATTGAGTAGATTTGGGGGCCGTTATAAAATGTAAAACAATGAAATATAGCAAATATGAGACTTAAAGATAGAGAATACGAATGCGGGAGCGAAGCGACTTTGAATCGATGAGATTAGGCGGCGAATTGAAATATTGCTTTGGTATGATCGAGAATACTTATGATTATAAAAGAAATTATTTAATTTCTCGAGAATGCTTATGAATATACAATTTGCTTTGATTGTGTTTAGATTGCTTAGGATTTGTGAGGAAAACAAGTTTGTGGTCACTCCCACATTTATAGAGGTAATAATGAAAATTGGAATGTCGAGACTTTCATGAGGTAGCATTGGCGTCGGTATACGCGTGGTAGCGTTTAGTGCTGAATATAAAACTAGCCGTTTAAGAATAAACATTACCGTGTTTGTTCGGGGCGTGGTAATGTTTATTCATAATCTTAGTAGTTATCTACTTTGACGTTAGAAAATATAGCCGTTTGAGATCAGCAGGATAACGTTTATTCTTAATTTCTTGTAAGCGTGTTCCAGCGTGGTAGCGTCTAAAGTTGGCGTTACCGCGGCTAAAGCCCTCGAGACACGGGCCGAAGCGGACACGGGCTCATGCAAGAACCGGTCCGGCCGGCCACTTGTAGCGTCTAGGTGCTTGTCGGCTGTAATAAGAAATGAAGAAAGGAAATGTGTGTAATCACTGTAATGAACATGGAGTTTAAAATGATACGATTCTCTACATCTTCACACAATTTGAAATCTTGAAATTTCATCAATTGCGATAAGAAATTTTTTGCGATTGAATATAAGAACTACTATGTAAAAATATTAAAATATAATTAAACTAGTTCGTTTAAAAATATAAGGATATCTTATCAAAATTTCATCGTGATTAGTAATTTTTGCTATTTGTATATGCTATTATAACAAATATATAGATGGACCACCCATCGATCAGTATTATCCGATAAATCATGCAAACTTTATTATCAAAACTTGACGACAAAGACGGTTTGGTTCCAATGTTTCCTTATTTAGAATCTAGTATGAATTTAATAAGTGTTGAACACCATTCATACATCGGATTCTCAAAAATAATGTAAATTAATCCCAAACGCAAAATACAAATGTATGAATACGAGAATTCTTACGTTGCAGCAGGCAATTGAACCCCGAATCCCCACGTAGTGCCTCGCTCCTTGAATCTCAGTAGCATTGACACCGAAAGATGTCCTACAGATTGCCTTGGCGAGTGGGAAGCAGATCGAGAGCAGGCTGTAGAGTTTGAGGATGAAATGAGAATTGGAAGAGAAAAAGTGTGATTCTCCCGAGAGAAGCTGACTTCTTGAGGGGTGGAGGTTTTTATGATTCTTATGGTCATGAAAAACCTAAATCCCTCTTAAATACCAAAATACAAAATTAAAGCTCGTTAAGCGACTCGTTAAGAAATGGAGTTTAACTTTCATTAACTTAATTAGGCAGTTATGGGCCTCCTAATTAAATAATGAGTTCTTAGTGAAGTTGATACATTTTAATTAAGCTTAACAAGTCAGAAAATTAAAATACTAAACGATCCTTATCCGAATAACATAAGTTATGCGATACCAGTGCTTAATTGATTAAACTTGCGAAGTTTAACCAATTGGCGTTAAATCAAACATATATATTTGACAAATACATAAATATTGAAATATATTTCTCGATATAAATCTCGTTTAATTTAAATTCATGAAATATTATTCGAATATCGTTGTATGTGTGGCATTCAGAATAATAGTAGTTGTATAATAATAATAATTGACCAGTACTATTATTATAACGATTAATGAGTAAGATCTAGGAATGGCTCGTAACCCTTAAGTATCACTTGAGAACCCTTTGCTAGTAATATATACCATTACTAAGGTGAAGCAGTAAGTTCCGATAATCCGTTAACCCGGTAAATGAATTGATACTCTGATTGTCCTTGTGAAGCAATAAAGGAATAAATTCATTGATTTCCAACGCTCCCGCCGCGGGCGATTGCTACGGTCATTTCTCGGCGCGTCTACAGTGGTAAAATTTAACCATAAGTGTGTCTTAGAAACACCCTTGGCTTTCTTTACTCAGTATGAAGCGAATAAGCATTTATGGCGTCCCTTGGCTTGTCGATACGGCTGTATAGAGGCACGAGATGCTTCCTTGTATATCAAGGGCGGATAAATCCCCTCCCCGATATATCGAAACATCGCTTGTATACCATGTGTGACTGACATAGTTATAATCATTTAAAATGACGTTTAGTCGTAGTCAAATCTGAGCATATATAACATAGATAGATATATATCATTAGGTCTAAATTTTCAGACAAATTCTAAACAAATATCTGGGACACAAATATACATATCTTATGAATTCGTTTGATCATTACCGACTCCACAGGTGCTTGAATAGGCGGCCAGTATTGATCCCAGTCTGCGGTAGCGTGATCAATCTTGATCATTTAATCGAAACACATTAGTCGTATAATCTTTTGTATACTAACTTCTCGACATCGACGAGGCGCTTTTAGGTATCACATGTTTACAGGCTTGAAGGCATGTCGACAATTATTAGCCTTTCTACAGAAAAGCATGGAACTAACTAGGATTTTGCCTTTTCTAACAAACCGATGATCTGATACATGTATATTATATGCTAAATATAAGCGTATAGATCACGTTAAGCAATATACTCGAATATAAGAAACCTTGATATTCGGATATTTGTTCCGCGTAACCTGATAGATACATCATGACTCCAGCAACTTTAACACGGCTGCTGACGTCATCTAAGACTATATTCATTTGCTGTCTTTCATCGTCTTTGCACGATTTAGTGGTTTGGTAAGGGGTCGGCAGTCTTGGCCTCATTGCTACTTCCATCTTTGATAATAAACACATTAATATCTACAGTAGGTGATACTTTGTAGGTTTGTGCTTGGATTTGTGATGTCTTTCGGGGATTCTTTTTAGGCATTGCTCAGCGATATTATCCTTAGTAACTCAGTTGGTCCACCAATGCTAGATGCTACTTTATTTCGATCCACAAAATTTCTTAATCAGCATGCTTCTTTAGCGCGAATGACTGCGATGTCTCGATTCCGTGGTAGAATCGGAAAAGGTACTCTGCTTGGAACTCCTCGAAGATACTCTTTCGCCCGTTGAGGCCAATCATGCGGGCTGGGGAGCGATGAAGTCGTCTGTTAGTTTAAAAAGCGCATCGGTGTACCCGTTGACTACTGCCTGTTATTACCGTATACGAAAGCATGCTTTGGTTATTCTCGGATACTTGAATGCACTTCAACTGCAAATCCGGTGGTTACCGCTTTAGATTAGCTTGGTCTACTTGGTTATCTTTCGGTCGTAAGACACGTCAGTGCAGTGCATGCGTAAGCATCTGATGGATCGCATAAGCCCGGCATAGGTACATCGCTTCATTTGTTCATCTCGGCTGGTAGGTAGGACCTTGTGCTCACGATGAGTTGAACTCAAGTGTCTGCATGGGGGAGATTACCGCTGCTTGGAATTACTGCATGTTGAACCTTTGCGTGCACTTATTCGCATGAGTATCGACAAGTCAATTAGCTATACGACGTCACCGTGGATTTTTATTCGATATATTGTGTAGCTTTAGAAATATTTTATTGATCCATAGCGAGTTCGGTAATTCTACGTTGTTTCGATGATAAGTATGTCGTCGGCATCTGAGACTATAGATGATCACGTAACTCCCAGCTTACTATGCTTGTATACAAGACTCTTCTTAAGTTCTTGATGAAACCAAAATCTTTAATTGATTCATCAAAGCGTAGATTCCCAACTAGGGATACTACTTAAGACCATAAATGGACTACTTGACAAGCGCCTTTAGGACATGTAAATCCGCGGAGGTTGCACCGTATCGCATCCTCCTACAAATTTCCATTCGGGAGGCGGTCTTTTACATCCATTTGCCATATTTCATAGTCATGAAATCGTGATAGCTAAGATATACGGATGGATTTAAGCGCCAGCGAGTAGGTTTAGGTAGTCAGCGCCGTGAAGCTTTGTTTGAAACGCTTTCGCGCTCTGAAGTCTAGCTTTGAAAAGCGTCGGCGTTTAAATTAACATCATTATTTAACCTTTAAATCTTCCATTCACGTTAAATAGGTGATACGGGTTGGTAAAATCAGCCAAGGACTAAATCTTGTGCATTTACATAGAATCCGTCACCGGATTGCGTAAATTTCATTTGCCGTTTATTATTGTCCTTTATTTATAAACTAACATAAGAAGTGACTTAAATAGAACTTTCAATGATGAAGGTTTCGCATTACGGTTCTTTGGTTCGTGGCTTGATCCACTGTTGGATCTAGGGTTGGTTCTTCCGTAACTTCTTGTGGATCGAGGGGTGGATCTTATGAAAGAAGGTGCGGTGCTTGTGGTGTTGCGTCGGAATGTACATTAGATGCATCGATATTGACTTCATCGACTTGAGCTTTATCGAGATGAACACCATTACTTAGTCCTTTTGAGCAGATATTCCTTTTCAAAGACAACTGCATGCTCTTATGATAGAATTTTATTCGTGTTTTTAGGTAGAAGTAGTAACCAATGCTCCTTGGATATCCTATGAAATAGCATTGCTCAGTTGGGCGCGGGTTTATCCTTTGGTAATCTCTTAACATAAGAACACCCCTTTGACCAAATCACGAGAAAACCTGACTTAGAACTTTCCGAGCCAGGTTCATGGGAGTTTTATACATTGACTTTGTGGACATCCCCATTTAAGGTAAGTGTCAGCTTAGAATTAAATATCGGCAAATTAAGCGGTAGATCATATAGGCTCATCATAGACCGAACCATGTCGAAGGGTTCGATTTCTCCTTCGAGACACGCCCGTTATGTTTGTGGGCGTTCTGCGAGTGAGTTGTGAAGCAATGCCGTACTCTACAAGATGAGTATTGAACTTCGTGACTTCCGAATATTCTCCGCTCTGTCGGACGGAGGAATCTTTATTGTCTTTATTCAATTGGTTTTATCTTCGTTTTCGAACTCGCTTGAATTTCCTCTCAAAGGACTCGTGTTTATGTCTGCATCGGATTACAAAACTTGGTATCTTGTAATCATTAGTAAATGTAATAGTAGTTATAACCTCTGCTTGTAGATGTGTTCATTGGCCGCGTACGTGGAGTGTATGATGCGTAAATCAACTTTTCGTTGAATCCCGGTGAAGGGTGATTTAGTCATTTTGCAAAAGCGGGTGCGAGCTTATCATTATGATTCCTGTCGAAACCTTGAAGTATCCCTTTGGAGTGGAGGTTTCTTGATTCGGTTCTGTTAATATGACCCAATCTGCTTGTTCATGGTATGTACGGTTTAAGTCGTTGGAAACATTAAGTTTTTAGAGGTTTATGTTATATGACTCGTCATCGTGTCTAAAGCAGATAGCCCGTTTTGGAAGGGAGGCCATTCACGGTGATCCTAAATTCATGGGATCTATTGAAAATGAAAAACCATCGTTGTTAGCTTGAGAAGCAGAAATAATATTCTGAGTGCGAGTACATGAGAAATAGCTGAGACAGTTCAAAAGCGAGGCCCAGGCAAAATTTAAGCGATGGAATCTATGAGGGCTGCATGACATGGCATGAATTTCCTATGTAGATCCGTCTCTTTCTTTGAGTCGTCTACTTGACTTGAGTTTCACCATATTATGACAAATATTAGAACCCTGACCGGTGTCTGGCATACAGTAGAATTAGAAGTTGTAAAACTGATATATCTATACTGTGGTGAGGTGGTCGTGGACCATTAACTCTATCCCATTTGTGAACTTCGCAACGAGTCGGCTTCCAGGTGACCCTAGGTTCTCATGATAATGGCGTTTGTCGTCCGCTTTTAGTGTTCCACGTCCCAGCAACTTTGGGATTCCTCGAACCGCCAGCTGTTGGTAAACTAGCACAGCGATTCTTCTTGTTTGGACCACGAAAGCGGAAGGAGTAGAAGTTTAATGCTTTCCAGTCGATACCGGCATTCGTGATCATCTTATACGATTCGTTTAGAATAACTTCGAACATGCATATTGAAGTTCATGACAAGCGAGAATTTGTGGAAGAAACTTCGGGATGAATCATGACAGTTCTTAGAGAACACTAGTGCCCAGGCGTTGAGTCGATCGGCCAAACTGATGTTTTAATGATATGAGGGCTTGCGGCTGTCCGGATTCCCGGCTAACATCGCGAAACGCAATACCGTGTCATATCTACCGACAGCTTCGCTTTGAATAATTCTCGAGTTGCGGTATATGTCATATCTTGCCGCTTTTCATATTGAATTTGGAGCGAAGATTCCGTATTGGCGGCGTAAGAGACATTGGACATCCAGCGGCGAGACTTGTGCTTGGGGATCCACTTTTCCCGATGGGCTGTCATTAGGTTTCGGAGAACTAACATTGTGCGTATTCGATTCTCTCTTTGCTTGAGAATAATTCTCAAATTCCGAGACAGCTCGTCGAAGTTTGAGTTATTCGACTTGCCCAACTTTTCAAGTGTTGGTGAAGCGGGATTTTTATAGTAGTAGTAAGCATTGGCCATTAAAAATTCTACAAGAATAAGTAAATAAAGACAACAGGGGAATCGATGAAAACATCGTACTAAACACTTACAAATAGAATTGTAAAGTAAATCTTAATACTTTAAATCTCCACAGAAATATATTAGTACTCCGAGACCTATTATACTTAAATCAGCTTGTGACACTGCGCATTTGGTCGGTATATAATGGTAGGTTATCAACCAATTATGTAAAAACTACACGTAACTCTTGTGTCGTTAGCATACTATTGAATCTTGCAGGCTTTTGTATAAAACAAACCCGGTTAAGCGTACGATTAGCAAAAAATTACTTGGAATGATTATCGAAAGCCCATGACGCGTTAGTGGAAATCCTTGACATGATCCGTTGTCATATCAAAGTGCAAAACTATAACACTGCCCATTGTGATTATTGTCAGATAATGCAACCCGATTTCATAACTTTAAAATTGGCTTGATACGTTCTTAGAATTTTAAATTGGTGAGATTATTACTTTGCTTTTATTTTACAGGTTGTAGCGCGCAATCAAACATATGTACAACATGAAAAAATAAAACAAGTAATGCATTCGAAGGCGTATGAAGTATGACCACAGAGCACATTACATTTTCAAAACTTGAAAACTAACATTTTATTTTATTATAATTTCTTGTCTTACGACACGGAATCCCATACTGACTTTCAGTCTTGAATTACAATTCAGTCTGATAATCCCAGCAGGCATGCAGCTTGTGGGAGAAACAAGAAAATTAAATAAAATAAAATAATATGAGCTGAATGATCATATCTGTAATAATCTGATCTGAGCCAGGAAAAACGTAAATTCATGCTCAATGCACTCCGTTCCGTTTCCATAACATTATATGTGGGCAAAAATATTAAATCAAATAAATGCACTTAATGTCACATATATTAAATGAAATAAAAAATAATTGTGTTCATAATTGACTAATTAATTACCATTATATTTTATAATTAATTGTATCAATTAATGTAAATTTTAATTTAAATATATTCTACATGATTAATATTAACTATTACAATAATTAACCTCTTAAATTATGGAATAATTCTTACAAAGTAATTAACTCAAAAGAAATTTAAAATTTAAAGTTATCATAAAAATATTTTCAAAAATTATCAATTAATGATAATAATTTTGAAAGGAAAATATAAATCAAATTTAATGCCATTCGAGATATATATTCAATCATCTTAATGAAAAAATTTATGATTTAACATTTAAAACCGAAATTAATAATTACCAATAATTTTTAAAACCAAAAATAATTACATAAAATACATTTAGGGTTTTTAAGCCGGGACGAAGAACCCAGCGACAAGCAGCGGCCTCGAATCCGTCGCGTGACAGCGGGCGGTGCGTGGAAATGCGACGATGGGCCACCTCCGTGGCGAGCGTCTGAAGTCAGGCACCGGGCGTGCCGGGAAGGCTGGATTCGCGAGACCGGTACATTTTGTAATTAATTTAGGTTACTGATTTTTAGCGTTAATTATGACTTTTTATAAAAGCGATTTGGAGGCTCTAAAAATTCCAAAATTTTAAGGATTTTCTGAAAATCAACAATATCATTATTGAACACGTCAAGTGGAATTTTATCAAAACACTTCCTAGTTTTCGGTTAAACCCAAAAGCGATCGAAATTCAACAAATTTTTTAGATGCATAAAAAATTCAAAACATTAAAGCACAGGCACCGAAGGGTCAAGAACACCTAGATTTAATTTCGTAATTTTATGAAATTTCTAAACACTATTTAATAAAATCGAAAATGATTACACCTCAAATTAAAGTAAATTAATCAATTTTAGCCCTTTAGATTTCATGAAACAATTAAATAAACTTAATCATCCAAATCCAATACGTAGAAGTGATGATTGAAGTATATGAAACATATATAAAATGGGTTGATTTTTTCATATTATATATTCATCCGATTGAATATATATAAATCATGAAATAATCAATTAACTAACAACTATGTATTGCCAATCAAACTAGATAAAATACATTAAACTTGGTAAAACAAAAGGGCGACAGTAGAATACAGTATGAATTTTAATCATGATGAACACGATTCATAAATCCCGGATTCTCGAAAATAATGTAATTAATACAAACATAAAACAAATGTATGAATACGAGAATTCTTACATTCTGACGAGCGGGTGAACCCCAATCACGTAGTGCCTAAGTGTGGCTCGCTAAGATCCTCTCGATGCTTGTTGACACGAAAAAGATGTCATACAGATTGCCTTGTGAGAAACGAGCAGAGAATTTGGAGGCTTGCTGGGAGTTGGGATGAAATGAGAATTGGAAAGGAATTCTTCTAATTCTCCAAGGAGGGGGCAGCTTTTCTTCGAGGGGGTGGAGGTTTTTATGATTCTTATGGTCTAGAAAAACTAATCCCTCTTAAATACAGTCTGAAATTCCACTTTCGTTAAGCGACTCGTTAAGAGAAATCAGGTTTAAGCTCGTTAACGTAATTAGACCGTTATGAGCCTCACAATTAAACGTAGGTTACTAGTGAGTTGTTCTATTTTAATTAACTAGCAAAGTCGAATTAAAATACTAACTTAGTCATTATCGAATAACTTATCCCGAGTTATTCGCGTCTCGATTAGCAATTGATTAAACTTGCGAAGTTTAACCAATTGGCGGATTCGTAACATATATATTTGACAAATATATATAAATATTAAAATACATTTCTCAATATAAAAGTCTAGATTTAATTTCATTCATGAAATATTATTGAATATCATTGTATGTGTGACATACAGGCTCGGATAATGGTAAGTTGTATAATAATAATAATTGACCAATTCTTATTATTATAGCGATTAATAGTAAGATCATGATCGTTCATAACCCCTTAAATTATCGCGAGAACCCACACTATTAATATACCATTACTAAGGTGAACATTAAGTTCGATGTCCTTTTGTTCTCGGCCGGTAAATGAATTGATCTGTGATTGTCGCGGCAGACGCGATAAAAGAGAATGTCGATTCTCGTTGATTTCAGCGTCACCCGACGCAGCACGCAAAACCACTGGTTCCATGTATAAATACACTAGGTTTATCAATGGAAAGGGTAGAGATATCGTAGGAAGGCATCGTGTCGACACGTTAAATCGCAGGGCATCGGAGACTCGAAGTGAATTCATTTCTTTGTAAATTATTTCTAGTTGGCTTTGTTGATAGTTTCTTTATAGGAGTCATACAGTTGGCTTTGTTGATACTTCTAATAGGTAGTTTGTGGTTGAATCAAGGTTATTATTTCTATAAAATCTATGAACTTGGAGTATTTATTTGCCGAGTAGCGCCAAATTTCGATTGGTAATGAACGAGAGTGATAAGTCAGTATTTCTGACCTTTTCATACGGTGTGGGTTAGTCACGTAAGTGGCGAGAATCTAAATATTGAAGTGTTTTAGCCTTGGCTCGCCCTTTTACCCGATTGAAACTTGTCTACATTGTAAAGCAGTATCGACTTCGTTAATTAATAAATTAAAATGTGGAGGTATAAATTGATTAACGTAAATTTGAAACTCACTTTATATTTTGTTATACGATAAATGTTAATGTTTGTGAGTTAGTTGTCGAATAAGTTAAAAGCGAGAGGTATCGATTGAATTAAAGCGTTGGGTTTCACCATGGCTATTGGGCGAGCCAGCCGCGTAAATCAACGGTAAAACAAAAAACACGAACCCATGCTTCCGCTTCCCCGTTAAGCGGGCCAGCGCGACTCTCCACTCCCCCCCCTAGAAATTTCTTTCTCGATTCTCCTCAATCTCGCGAGCTTTGACAAATATCTTGGAGAGTTTCACTGTCGTTCTCTTCGATTCAAGGTAAAAAGGCGAAACTTTTGTGTATTTCTCGAGTTTCCGACTAAGTTGAATTTACATTTGACTTTTGGGTTTCGATTTTTATTGCTTAATTTGATTAGCAGGCTTTAAATTATTGTTGAGTTGAAGTACGTGTTTGGATGAGAAATTTGGGAGGATTTAAGGCGTTGACTTTTGGAATTTTAGTTTGACTTCGGACTTTTGGGATTAATAGTATATAATAATTATTACAGGCGAGTATAGTATAAGAGATTATAATATTCAATTTTTTGGGGAGTGAAAAGTGTTGGAAGCGTTGGGTTGACTTGGGTTTGGCTTGAGTCGAGCATTAAAATGATATAATTATGTTTTTGGACTTTTATTATAGTTGTTTAGAGGTGAAATTGTGGTTTAAAAGTTGTTGGATGAGTTTATGATGAAATTAGTTTTTATTAGTTTGAGTAGTAGTTGGGTTTTGGGATTAGAGGTTGTTAGAAATGGGTTTAATTAGTTGGGAAAGTTAATAATTCGGATTGTTTGGAATTGTTTAAGGTGTTAGTATTTGGGTTAGTGTGAGGGCCGAAAGTTTAAGATTTAGGATTAGTTGGAACTTTGTCGTTTAGTTTATCGTTGAAGTTTAACTAGTAATATTTCACTTAAAGGGACTAATGGGTATTAAAAGTTGCTAAAAGATAATTTATAACAAAATTAGTAGTAATTGTACTTTCGGTGTTTTGTTTAGACTCGGAACGCGGGAAAAGCTTGCGGATCGATTGGTAGCAGGCCTTAGTGAAGTGCTTAGCCAAGGTGGGGATTTATCACTCGTTTGATAACATTATTTACGTTTGAGTGAAGTGTATGGTAAATTGATATGTGATTATGTATTTGTGTTATGAACTTATCTGTTAGTGTAGTTGTGAATTTGTGGAAATGTTGAGTTGTTTGATGGTTGTGTTAAATACATTATGGTAGTATGTTCTATATGAAATTGTTGACTTGGGTATATTAGGGCTGCTATATCGAGAATGTTGTGCGATTGTTGCTTTGTTGTTCTATCTGGGTTGTTCTGGTTGCTGTGATGTTGGTTGAGTCGTGTGTGATTGTGGTTGTCATGGTTGGTATGTTGGTGTGATGTTAGTTGTTGGTCATGTTTGGTTTCATATAGAGAGTGGTCACACCATGTTAGGATGTGGGCATGTTAGAGTCAGCGTGTAAGAGGGTCGTTTATGCGGTCTGGGGTGTGTTTTGTGATATTGTATGGGTGATCCCGAAGGGTGAGCTGCTTAGGAAAGGATATGATATAGTGTTATGGGTGGCAAAGAAAGGGTGAGCTGCCGGGGAAAAGGATCTGATATGATATTATGTTATGTTGCGTGGGTGGCCCCGTAGGAAAGAGGCAACTGACGTTACATAAATGTCGAATAAGATTGGCCATGGCATGGTGCTGCATTGTGTTGACATTGGGTAGATGTCATTGCGTGCGAAATGTCGTCACGGTCATCAATTAACTTTTACGGAGTTATAATATATTGTTATTGTGTTATAAGCCATCTTGGAGAGAAGCTTATGTGTTTGTTTAGCGGAGTGTATGACATGCTATCTACAGATATATCGCATAGAATAACGTAAATAAGTCCTTTAAAATGTATGTGATGATGGTTATTACTATTGTGATCTTATGGTACTTAGTTTATTTCTTTACACTTTATATCGTATACTCATCGCCGTATGTTTATTTAACATTGTGTATCGTTCGGATGAGTATTACACTTGAGTGATCACATTCATTAGGCTGTCAGGCTACGCCGTATAGGATTGGTGCAACGTGAGAAGGCTGTTGAGTTAAGTGAGTGATCGTTGTTTTTACTTAGGTGAGAGACGGGTGGCAGATTACCCAACGTGAGAAGGCTGTATAGACATTAAATGTTAAATTCAAATATTTTGATTTGATCGATGACTAAGGATTAGTATATGGTGGTTAGATTTATTTGATCGATGACTAGAGATTTTGGATATTTTATTTCGAAAATTTAATTTTTTATTATAATATAATAATATGTTAGTTTTTATCTTAAATAAATATATCTTTATACATAACTTATAGAGATAATAATTAATCGAGTTGAATTCAATACATGAAATGAAATTAAAATCCAATGTTCCTTTATTTAATACTCCATATTGATTAGAATACTAAATAAAGTATATTTATTATAAATAATACTTATATTAGTTTCACTATGCTGTAGAAATATAGGTCATCGATATTATAGTCTTAAAATAAATGCATGAATATATGTATATTATAGGTATATAATCCTACTTAAGATTGATGAGCATTGATGTCTGCAATTGATGCTTTCTGAAACACATTTGAATGAGCTTATTGGCCTTTTATGTTCAGCTGTTATTTATGTCAAAATTTTAAAAGTTTTTCATATCAGAGTAATACATATACCACTTGTGAAATTTAATTTTTATTAAAAATTAATTGCACAGATATATTTTTAAAGAGGTAATATGGAATTCACTGATATAACGATTTTTAATAATTAGATTTGAAATATTTCACATTCGAGCAATGACATCCCAATGTGTGGTATAACAATATTTTAAATAGGCCCAAGTGAGAGAATTTCGTAATAAAGTCTTGATATTATTCGGTTTGTGCAAATAATTAAGGCAAATCATCAGTAAAATATATGTTTAAATGGATAGATAAAATAAAATTGAATAGTAGAATTGTGAATCACTTTACCTTTCTTGTCCCGATTGAATCTTTTAATAATAAATAAAATAATATAAAGGTGTATTTTTTATTAAAGAAAAATAATATTTAACAATAAAATAAAATGCTTAAAGGAGAATTTTTTTATTAAAGCTTTGAAAATAAGAAAGTAGTATAGTAGCAAAACTTTTAAAATCTATTATTAGAAAATTTTAAAATGATCATATAACTATGAGCGAAATGAATTATAATATAAATCAAAAAGTATAATTTATAAATTTCACGTAAATAATTAATTACTTTATTTATTATTCGGTTTAAATGTTTTAGGCATAAAATCTTCTGACATTTGCATTACATTTCTTAGTATACTTAAAATTATCACTTTTCTTGTTGAGGGGTTACATTTTTATGTATCTTTTATGAAACACCATTATTAAATCCGAAATATAAAAATCGTGTATTTCAAGATTTTTATTAATGTAAAAAGGTCAAGTATGGGAAAAATATTATAGCGGTCTGAATTTGAGATGTGTGCATATTTTTCGGAGGCTCAATATTTAGGAAGCCCAAAAAGTACATATTTAGTTTTTAAGTAAAACTTTATTATAACTTTTAAGGGAGTTAATGCACATGTTCAGGCGAAAAGGGTTGCGTACATTTTTCACTTCGAGGAGTTACTTTTAAGTCTTTTAAAGTAACATCAACTATGAAAGCTTCCACTCTTTTTTGGCTCTAAACAAAAAGAAAATAATAAAAATTGAGATAAAGTTGAGTATTTCTTCCTTCCTTCCAGACAAATTCACTTAAAATCCTCTGTAAAAGATCATTAGTAGCTTAATCTTTCCAGCATTACAAGTAACCATAATACTAATAGTATATTCTTAGTAGTACCTTAATCACCATTCTCAAGACTGATTCCCCTAGATAACAGCTAATTTTAATATAGCTATTTTCAGACCATGTGATAAAACGCCAAATGTGGAATTATAACAAAAAAAAAACTTCAGAATATATTCCCATAAATTACTTTCTCCTAGAACTTCTGACTATTGCAAACTACTACTTGCAAGAACCCGAAGAAAAATCAAATGAAAGGATCTCTACTAAGCATGTGAATAATTTTTTTTTTGATCGAGATTTCAACGGTTTTTCCATTTGGCATATGAACCACTTGGTCACAAATATTTCAGTTGTCATGTGATTCCAGATTGTTCCAGTTGGAATATTCTAATGACAATTGCAAATTTGATAGGTTATGTGTTCTAGTCGTAAATAAAAAGTTACGTTCTAATGAAGGGTGTATATTAGGTATTCAACGAGTCATTAATAGAAGAAAATATGAATAATATCTCTTTCGTAGATTCAAAAAATGAAGTGCAGTGCAATAACAAAAGGTTTGATATTTCTCGTCGAAAAATTAGGTGTTCGATCCATTACCGGACCAGGCTTTTCCTCGCCCCCTTAGGGCCCCCGCCCTTGATTTTAAAAGCTAATTATGACAACACGTTTTATCTTCAACAAAGGTAAAAAAATATAAATATTTTCACATTGGTAACATTGAATCAAATTACAAAATGATGAAGTGTCACAATCAACTGATAAAGAGGAACACGAATCCTTCAGGAACAATACCTTGGTTTGCTTTTGGATCTTTATGGAAGAATTGACTTCAATTATTTTCATTCAAATATTTCAAGAATTTTCCAGGGTGTTACAAGTTACAAGTTACAGCTATATAGAAATCAAATTTGATCAAGGCAAGAACGAGGCCGTCATCGTTTGTTAAGGAAGGACCCTAAACTAAAAGAAAATTCTTCTAAGCCAAGTGAACAACTAAAGGTCATTGAGTTGGATACTTCCTATTAGTGCCTAACATATACATCCAATTTCTTATAACTTATCTTAGCTTTAAATCATTATCATAACATCAATCATTGATCAAATAAAGCTAACCACCATATACTAATCCTTAGTCATTGATCAAATAAATCTAACCACCATATACTAATCCTTAGTCATTGATCAAATAAAGCTAACCACCATATATACTAATCCTTAGAAATTGAAGTGAGGCAACCAACACATGCATTGTCTAGAGTTTATTGGCTTGATTATAAGAACATTCTGGAATACGAATTTTAATTTATTTTCAAGATCATTGCCTAATCATAGCTGCATTAAAGTTCAATGATTTGACCTTTATTACAAATTTTTTATTTATTAAAACCTTGCTAAATTGAATATTATGGAAACATTTTTACAAATAAATTCAATGATATAATATTTTGTATTTATTATATGAAATAATTTATTCACGGTTATTTTTCTTCATTTTAGACAATAAAAGGTCAATTTGGATGGACTTACAAAATGGTGTAACTTTTTTCCATTAATGATAGAAGTTGTTACAAATTGATAGTCCACCAAATTTTTGTACTATTGGCACGTCTAGTTGCACATTGGGTTTGTAGCTTGGGCATTGGTGCTATCATCACACCGAAACAGTAAAAAAATATGTTATGAAATCACTATTTAAGCCCCTCTATTTGTAAGTATAATGTTTGAGGAAGTTTCATTTTGGTGCAAAATAGTTGTTTAATAACTTTATAGTAATGTTTCAGTGTGCTTTTAGTTGGTCTCTAGCTTGGGGCATCTCCTTCCACTACATTTTCTACATGAAAGATATTACTACGCTATCATTTTATGGTTTTCAATAATATCTTAATGTTGGAGAAAATGGGTAGCAAAATTTGACGTAATTCATTAGTGAATAGATCTCACTGATTTATATTAATGATCATAATTGACTACTAAAATTGTTGTCTTTTTTATGTGGAAAGACATAATGGAACAGAAAACCGAATCCTTAATTGCTCAAGTTCAAAGAATAACTCCAAGTTCAAACAGTACATACATTGTACACAACACACACAAGTAACACAACCAAAATTGTTCATATTAACTTGAATAAACAAGAATAGACTAGTAAGTTTTGCACTTAACAATTAACAACTACAAGTACATGTTCAAAATGATACAAAATCATCTTTACACGATCTCTCCAAATCAGAGCCAAGCTTAAAAGATAACTTTGTCTCAAAGCAATATTTGTATTATAGTCAATAATTCTAAAATGCCAAAATGACTAACCAAAACCCATCTATTCACAACTATCAAAAGAATCTCTTTAACTCCCCCATGTGACAAAAAATACAAAAGAATTGCTACAACTAACAAAAGAATCATCACTAAATGAAATAATTGGAGTAGCCAACTGGACTAGCCCCACTAGACAAACCCAGCTGTGGTTGATGTTGATGATGAATTCTTGATTTACCAATTTTGCCATTTTGGTTAGGCTTGAACAAATCATATGGCTCCCAAAGATAATCCAAAGGGCATGGTCTCCTCTCATCAAGCCTAACCCAAGGCTTCCCCTTCCCACTCCAATGCAATAGGCTGACTGGACCAGGGTGCAGGGACCTACATGAGCCTCTCACATTGTCCCCACCCAACCCATGTTGGTTCCACCTATGATGAATGGGCTCCACATCACCACCAAAAACTAGCAAAAAAGGTGGTAATGAACCCAACTCATAAATCCTCCTTGTCCTTTGAATTTCCATCCAATTTTCAATCTTCCTCCTATAATTACCCTCCCTCCATTTACCCAAATCCATTACCATCACACCCGTGTTGAAATAACACGGGTCTCGGGGTCCGAACACGTTCGAAAGAACGGGATCGGACCAAAATTCATCCGTAAAGTAGTTGGTAAAATTTGCATGACAATATTCCGGGGCGCCAATAACTCGATTATTCCTCAACTGGGTCTTCCACAATTTTCCGATATCATCCACCAATACTATATCCGAATCCAAATAAATGACCCGAGTCACACACGGGTCAAGTATATCACCCAAATAGTTTCTAGCATAATTCAACGGGTTCTCAAGTGCTTGTCTAATAGAATAACTTATCAAGTTGATAACAATATCTTCCCTAAAAATATACACTTTGAAGTTGAGTGAAGGGAAAATGGATCGGACCAATCTTGTCAAGACACGTGGACTAGCCGGATCGAACTCAGCTGCAATAAAATGGAAAAAAACATGTTCAGGACACGACGCGTGGCGAAGAACAGAATGGACGGCTGCCATTGAGCCACGTAAGTACTCAGAGTCAATGGTCATAGCTATATGTACCAATGAAGCATCACAAGTAGTCAACGCCGTTGACTTCATCACCACCGGACATTCAACCCCATTTCGATATTCCGGCGCCTCCATGAACCCAAACCGTTGACCACCACCACCACCACCAACTTCATTTGGAAAAGAACGTATAGATAAAATCAAGAACGGCTGAGACATGAAGAAAATAGCAAAAAGAAAGGTCAAGATTGGATTTAAACAACCCATATTATTATATTATATGAAAAATGTTGTAATGTTTCTTTCTAGTTAAGGTTGTTGTAAGAAAGAAACTTTAATGGGTGTTGGTTTACATATCAAGAAGAAGTGGAAGAAAATGAAAGATTGGCGAATTTTAATGCAGAGTGAGGTATATATAGAAGAAAATGATTTATTCCAAACGCGGAGTTGATAAATATATGTTGTAGAAGGTAATTGAATAATTTAGAAATCGTAATTTGCAGACACGGTATTTTTTTATTTCGATTCGCCGTGTAATAATGACATAGTTTACGTGTGATTTGAGTACGGACACAAATCTATGGACTTCAATTTCCATAATTGTCTTTAAATGGCTCTAAATTCGTAGTATAAAAAGTGTAAATCGTCGTATTAGCGTATAACGTAGTTACTGTTTTAAAATTTTATGGAGGAGGTGAATGCAAATTGGGATGTGTGCCAGTGGTCGAGGACGAGAGGCAGACTAAATAAACTTGATATATGAAATTATCTGCGTGAAATTTCGGAATATGTCAGCATGAAGAATTTAGGATCTTGACATTCGCTTAGCGTTCGTTCATTCTGGAGTTTGACATAATAGGGACAAATTGATAGTCGTATAAGTCTATAGATGTAGAAATCTGACCGTATATTATATTTAGTCATACTTACATTTAATTTAATAGAGAAGATATTTATTTATAATTTATGAAATTATTAATACAAATGTCACACTTGTCATGAAGTGTAGCATATGATGCATTAACATAATTTGCTACTAAGAGCTTTCAATTGATTACTTAGATCTGAATAATCTGATATAATAAAATATTGTTTGAGGTTTTATTAAGTTGTTTATTGCCTTTACTAGAAGATTTCATTTAACGGTATGATTTTACTTTTAATGCTTGATTACTTTTCAAAATCATTTTTAGCTTGCAATATTTATTACCGTATTGATATTATGATATTCTCCCTTAAAATCATTTTCAAATAGCCTTTTTTAGTTTTTTATTTTATCAAACTTTGACTGTCATTTAATTTTTGTTTAGTTTCTAATAAATATGAATAGATATCATTATATTTGTCATTAAAAATGTTATGTAAATAATTTTTTGTTGTATAATTTTGTAACATACTCCTTAGTTTTTTGGTTGTGGTTTTAGTCGTTTTAATAAATTAAAAAAAGTAAAAATAGTCAAAAAGTACATTGAAAATGTGGGGCAATAATAATAAGTGAAACAATATCATTAGTTGGTTGTTTATTTTAAGAGAAAACGTAGTAAAATTACATTGAAAATGTAAAAATGTAAATTTATTATCGCTTGCTTGTATTTATAAAAAAGCAATTTTTGGCTAAAATGACAATTATAAAAAAAATGGAGAGAGTAATAAAAGTATTTAATGATTAAGGATTGATATTAAAAAATGAAATGATTATTAAAATGAATGGGAGGGATTGCCTTTCTATAAATATAAATTTGTAGTTGTCTAGACGCGATCTACAATATTTTAGGAGATCACAAATATGTGGAAGTGACATTATCCAGCTAAAAAAATATTGGGCTAACTACCACCCTTTCTACATTTTAACAAATAGAACAAATAGTGAGACTCCATCTAACTAACCCGTTACGTAAAAAAAACAAAATAAATAATAAATTTTTCGTTCGGTGGTGGGGCCAGGAGGATAGTATAAATAATTTCGGAATAAGATCGATATATCGAGGTAGTATTATATGAGTAGTAGTTTGTAATAAATGAGGAAATTTTCACGTTTTGGAATGTCCCGGTTTCGTATGAGATTTAAATGCGGAGAGTGGCCAGTGGCAAGAAGCTAGAGCGGGACTCAAGCTTTTCTTAAATATCTTCTGACCTTACATCTCACACTTCGCCAGAATTTTTTCGTTTCTACTCTTTGATTGTTCTTCAGTAGTTGAAATCTGATATTTTCCCCTCGTAAATGCTTCTTTGAATTAAGGTAAGAAAGTTCAAATCTTTTGGGATATTTCATGGGTTTTGACATAGTTGACTTTTGGTATAAATTGAATTTAATTGTGTTTCTAAGTTTGTTATGGGTAGTATGATGAATATAAGTAGTTATTGAGTTAAGATGTTGTTTGAGATATGGTGATAGGTTGACTTTTTTTAGGTTAGTTGACTTTTTGTTGTTGACTTTTTTATAAGACTTTTAAATGTGTGAGAGGTTAATTTGGGGCCTTGTGTAGTTGTTGTAAGGTTAAATTGTGATTTATAATGTCGATTAAGAGAGTTAGGTCGAAAGTGTGATTTGTAAGTTGAGTAGTAATTGAGATTTTGGAGTATAGGTTGTTATTTATGGACTTGAGGGTTAAATAAGATGACTTATAAGTTGATTTGAAATGTTAAAGTGATAAGGTGGAAATTCTAGATGGGATGCCGATTAGGTTGTCAGAGCGGATTTGTTATTTCGTTGTCTTGATAGATGGATTTTTGAACCGTTTGGCCATCGTTCATTTCGAGTTGGTAATGTATCTTCTAGAATCTGAGAGGAAGTATAGTAGTAGGTTTGATTGTACTTTCCGGGAGTTTTGTTAGGCGTTGATCGTGGAAAGAGCGGGTGCAAATGATTGTGATTTCGCGAGGATTTTGTAGTAGCTAGCCGGGGAGGTGATCTTTATCTCCGCGGGTGCTACATTACGTACTTACTTTAAATTGTGTGAAACATGTCATTGTGGTATGATTATGCGAGAATGGTATACATGTCGTTGTTGTATGATTATGTGTGATTCATTTGTGTGAGCCATGATATGATTATGTGATTGTATTTGTGTGGCGTTGAAGATTTGCTTGAGGTAAGTAATAGCTTGAACTCTCAACTTACGTTTACGTATTTACGTGGCACATCGGCATTTACGTGTTCCATTGGCCTTAGCCGGGAACCTGTATTGTAATGGCGCTTGCTGCAGCAGTTCTGATTGATTTTTGATTGTGAGACGTTTTAGCTGTGTGCTTTGATATTGTTTGGGGAGTAGAAATGTCGTGGTTGGGAGGTGTTGGTTGGAGTTATGCGTGACTTTGAGGTGGCTTAGTATTAAGGTATGACATATAGGTGAAATGATTAGAGGTTAGGTGACTCTCGCTTCGCTACCCGGAATATGTGAGGCTATTGGCATTATACTATGGTATAAGTGCGGTTTGGCCTTAACTTTGGTATAAGAGCGTTGTTTATCTATGACCCCTTTGTTGTGTGCATTGTTTGGTGTTGGCAGCATCTTCTGATATAAGAGCGTGTTTAATAGCGTTTGAAATTAAATTCGCGAGGTAGACGGATTGAGCAATATGCACATTATAGGTGGTATCTTTGTGGAATATGAGATAGATGGTTTGATGAACTAGAGTTATAGTGGTTGTTGGTCTACGTGATTTTATTACGGTGATTGTCGCCTTATTGAGACTTGTATTATGTCTTGACGTGTTATGTCGCGAGAGACCTTTAGATTTTATGATATGGCCTTATTAGGTAGTCTATTGTATATACATATTTATCCATATTGACTCACATATCTTTTGGCCCATCTCGTTCATTATGACTTAAGTTTCTGATGTGTTAAGTTTTAAGCTAAACTTCGGCGGAGTTCCTTTATTCGTTTTGGGCGCTTTCATTTGTGCCGAGGTTGGCCAGTGAGCGGTTAGTCGGAGGCTGTTTGAGAGTTTATATTCAGTACTTGAGGTGATTGAGCATCGGGTGGGTGAGGATCCTCATGATCTCGTTTTGTTTCTTTGTCAAGCTGTTTTCTTGATTGTTGTATTTCATTTCGAGACTTGTCGGCAATATTTTGTATTCGGAATCACGATATTTACTCCCGGTTAGCCTTGCGGCGTTATTGTCTTTTGAGATATGTTGTATATATGGAGTTGGTTGGTTAGATGCTCAGCGAAATGATGATGGATTGTAAATTTAAAAAGCTATTTTTTTCTAGAATTTTAATCGTAAATCAAATTTTTGGATAAAGCAGCGTAGCTCTCTTTAAAAGCGAATTAGATCCATCGGTATGGTGACTGCAGTGTTCGAGGATTATAATGATTACTCACCTCGGGCGGCCGACACGGGGGGTCTGGGTTTGGTATCAGCTTGGGTTTGGATGCTGTTGAGGATGCCACCGGAGTACACATGGAGAAATTTAGAGGCTGTGAGGCGCTCGAGGTGGGCGAGGGAGGTGCCAAGGGTAAGGCCAAGGCGGAGGCCGGTGGTAGGGAGATAGGTGTCGGAGTAGTGCAGCGTGGTGGCGTGGTCGGAGGTGCGTTCTCGTGAACACGTTGAGGAGGATAAGGAGTAGACCTCGGGAGGATAGTGTACGTGCCGGATAGCCGGAGGCGGCGGGGAGGTCGGAATTCCACGATAAATTGTTTCACCGGTTTCACAAAGAGATCCTCGAAGTTTTTGAGTTCGCGGGAATAGGCTATTCATTCGGGACATGAAGTCATATTTGAGCCGGTAGGTATTGTGGGGCGAGATGAGGTGAAGTTTGCTGCCTACGGACCCTTTGAGAGTCTCCGTGTGGTGGGGAGAACTTTGAGTGCGTCTTTGGTGAGGAGATTCGTGTTTCTGACGGTTGTTGAGCTCTTAGGAGAATTGACTGGCAGAGACCCACGTAGGCGGCTTTGGAGAGAGAGGCTGATTTGGCGTAGGGTTCGAAGTGCACGTAGGGAGATGCAGCTTGATTAAGTGATAATATTGCCGACTACTTCGATGTTTATCCGGTAGGCGAAGGATCACTAGATTCGAGGATGGGTTGGCATTAGGGTGATCACCGAGATCTCGGCCCGATGATTTTTACGATTTCAATGCTTTGTGAGGAATCTTGACCTAAATATGGAAATGGGTGCGAGAGCAGGCGAGTGGATCGGAGGAGTCGACACAGAGACTTTCGGTTCGGTGAGCTGCGCTCACAGAGTTCGAGAGGAGACGGACCGGCCAGTCGTCACAGGCTGAGAGTTACTTCGGTGCTCCGACGGATCGCCCGAGTTATTCCGCTCATACAGCGGTGGATGCACCCAAGATCGGCCCGGGTTCAGTGGTTTCGGGGGAGTTCGGGGGGGAGGTATCGGTGACATTGCAGTTGTGGCCAGTTAGACACGAGGCGGCGAGAGTTGCCGGGAGAGGGTGATCGTATGTTATCGATGCCGAGCTGACCAAGACGTGGCGGAAGGATTGCCCAGAACTGCGAGAGAGAGGTGCTAGTCTTCGGCGCGGTTCGGCTACCCGAGGCGGTTGCTCGGGGGGTCGTGTTGGTGATTCGGAGGCCGTGGAGGCCGAGGATCTGAAGGCTGGAGGACCTCGAGAGGAGTGCAGGTGAGTAGCGGCAGGCTTGAGGATTGGTCGAGGCGGTCGTACCGTTGCTGCGTCGGGAGGCATGATACCCCCCGAGGTAGCCGGAGTGCATTATTCTGTGTGATATTGAGGCGCAGAGTGTTGTTTGATTAGGGGCTCTGCTGATCTTTTGTTTCGGAGTTTTATTCTGCTTATCTTTATGTTACGTACTTACTTTACTATCCAGCGAGATTATGACGTGGGGAAGTCGGTTGTGGTTAGACATGTATATAGGGACTGTCCTTTGAGTGTATGTGGTCAGTTGTTATCTGTCGATTTACTTCCATTTGAGCTTTTTGATTTCGATCTTATCTTGGGGATGGATTGGTTGGGGAAACATCATGCCGTAATTGATTGCCATCGGAAGGAGATTACTTTCGTGGGTTCGGGGAGACCAGATATCCGATTCGTGGGGGACAGGAAAAGGTGCCGCCTTGAGTTTAGCCTCCCGGCACTTGAGGCTAGGAGGTTGATGCAGAAAGGGTGTGGGTTCCTGGGGTATGTGATTGATTTGAATAGAGAAGAGGGCCAGTTAGAGGATGTCACGGGTTGTTAGAGGATTCGAGATGTCTTTCACGAGGACTTACGGATTGCCCGAAGGGAGATCAATTTGCTATCGAGGTTATTCACGATGCGGCAGGCTACCACGCCGTGCCGTATGGCCCGGCCGAGTTGCAAAATTGAGGACTTCGATTCACGAGGAGTTGTTGGAGAAAGGATTCATCGAGACCGGTGTATCTCAGTGGGGGTACACCGGTTACGTTTGTGAAAAAAGAAGGATGGTTCGATGAGGCGTGCATTGACTATGGCGGATTGAGTAAAGTGACGAGAACCGATACCCCTTGCCAAGTGTGATTTGTTTGATCCCGGTGAAAGATGCCAAGGTGATACCGAGGTGATTTGCGATGCAGTTATCATCGGTTGAGATCCAAAGGGATGATCGAAATCGACTTTCGATCGTTATGGGCATTATGATTTTATGGTGCCATTTGAATTTAAGCGAATGCAAGCGTGAGCGCTTTATGGATTTGATGAACCCGGGTATTCGGGAGTATGCGGATGAGTTTATTGGTGGTATTCATTAATCTTTATTCGATATATTCGAGAGGGAGGAGGAGCATGAGAGGCGTTGCGGTCGTGTTGTTGAGACTTTGAAACTGACACCGGTTGTATGCCAAGTTTTCCAAATGTGAGAGTTACGGTTGCTTGAAGGTGCGATTCACAGGTCATGTTATTTACAGCTGAGGGAATTTGTGGTAGTCAACATGAGTGGAGGCTGTGAACAGTGGGGAGATCCCCACGAGTGTGGGTGAGGTGAGGAGTTTCTTGGGGTTATTTGGTTCACTACGGGGAGATTCATCAGGACTTCTCTTTGTCCTTGGCTTATAGATGACCCGAGGGATTGACCGAGGAAAGGGTTCCACTGTTGGGATGATGATTGTGAGGCTAGCCCCGAGGATGTTAAAGGGAAAGTTGACTCTTGGTCGGTGTTAGCAATACCCGTCACGGTTACGAGGGCTATGCTTGATTTATAGCGTGCCGCTTTTGAGGATGGGGTGTGTTCGATGCGAGAATGGGAAGGTGATTGTCTATGCTTCCGGCAAATTAAGAAATCACGAAAAGGCTATCCGACGTGATCTTGAGCTAGCGGCGATAGTAACAACGTTGAAATTGTGGAGACACTATCGTATGGGGTTAAATGCAGTTTTCTTGTCCTTAAGGGATTGAAATATCTTCCGGCCTTGAGAGAGATTTGAATTTGAAGCGAGAGGGAGGTGGATGGAGTTCATCGATTGATTATGACTTGACTATTGAGTACCGCGGGAAGGCAAATGTAGTAGGCCGATGCGGCTGGCCGAGAGGGAAATCAAAAGATCCGGAGATAGAGATGAAGAACAAAGCTGGGAGTCGATTTTTGATGTCGGTAGCGATGGAAGATTTTCTCCCGTATGAGAATTTGACGGTCTTGTGGATCGAGATCTTAGAGTTGCGAGATGAGAGAATGGGTTATCCCGATGGGGCGTGAAATGGGGTCGGATCGGATTTCACGATTGACAAGAGTGGAGCCTTGAGGATGGATGGCCCGGTTGGTAATGCAGGTATTCGGATGAGGCTGAGGGAGGGGAGATTGCTTGATGAGGCTCATGTGCTCACATAAGCGTCTTCGAATTTATACGAAGATGTACCGAATTTGAGAGGTTGACTTATTAGTGGCCGGGAATGAAGAGAGATCCTTGAGAGTTAGAGTGGCAAAGTGTTTAGTTTGTGTCGGCCAGTGAAAGGCGAAACAAAGGCATCACTGCTTGGTTTTGTAGACTCTTCGCATTCTGAGTGGACATGGGAGGAATATTACCATGGACTTCGTGTTTCGGCTTACTAGGACGTTGAGGCGACATGATGGGATCTGGGTGATTGTGGATAGGCTATCGAAGTCGGCTTATTTCCTACCTATTAGATCTACAGATGGGCCTGAGAAACTAGCGAGGATCTATGTGGATCGGATTGTGGTGCAGGGATGCAGTGTCGTCATTTCAAACCGCGGCGAGATTCTTGAGGGTTTCAGGCAGAGGGGCGAGAGTAGGGTGATACATGCTTTTCATTTCGAGCCAGATGGGCGTCACGAGAGGGCGATACGGGCGTTGGAGATATGCTCCGTTAACGTATTACGAATTTCTCCGGGGTGGGGCGATGAGTTGCCCGAAGATAGAGGTTAAACACAGCGGCTTCCGTACTAGCATTGAAGTAAGCTGCTTTTGAAGCGTTGTATGGGCGGAGGTGTCGCCTCGGTTGTTGGAATATGAGGTGAGGAAGGTTCTACGGTTAGAGTTAATTCGAGAATTCGGGTGGAGGCGGATTAGGTTGATTCGGCCCGGCATTTGAGGGCGGCTCGGGATAGGCGGAAGAGTAATGCCGATCATCGCGGAAGTAGACTTTGACCATTTAAAGATTCGGCGACCGTGTGTTCCTGAGGTATCCCGTGGAAGGGTGTGATCTGCGATTTGGGAGAAGGGAAGTTGAGTCCTCGTTATATTGGACGTTTGAGATCCTTGGGAGAGTTGGCTCCATTAGGCACGGTTGGCGTTGCCTCGAAGTTTTGATAGGATTCATAATGTGTTCCGTAATAATCGTTTGAGGAAGTATCACTGACAGTCGCAATACTTAGCTCACTTCGATTGGAGCTTGAGGAGGACCTCAAGTTTGAGGAAAAACCGATTAAGGTGCGGACCGGAAGAGAAGGTTTTTGAGGGTATGAGTAGTGGCCTTAGTGAAAGTTCTATGGAGGAATCGGCGTGTAAAGGAGGCGGCAGGAGCGAGAGGATGAGATGAGGAGCCGTTACCCGCAGCTTTTCGAGTAGATGTGAGTTAGTATTGCTTTTATTTTATATGATGTTTGATTTAGGTATTTACAATATATGTTGCTTTCTTTGGTTGTTGGGTTGTTAAATTTGAGGTCGAAATTTTTATTAGGAAGGCCAATTGTAATAACCCGTTACGTAAAAAAAATAAATAAATAATAATAATAATAATAAATTTTCGGTGGAATTGGTGGGACCGGAGATAGTATAAATTATTTCGGAATAAGATCGATGTCACCCAAGAGACTAGTATTACATATGAGTAAGTAGTTTATGTCATGGGAAATTTTACATTTGGAATCGATTTCATTGAGATTTAAGTCTGGAAAGTGGAGAAATTAGCGAAACTTAAAGCGTGACTTCGAAACTTTTTCTTAAATATCTTCTCGTCCTTATCAAACACATCATCTCACAACACGGAAATACTCCTTCTTAACTGGCTTCTTACGGCAGCGAGAAATTCCCCACTACGCCCTCGGCAGAATTTTCTTCCGTTTCTTCGATTGTTGCTCAAACTAAAGATCGTTAGAGGTGGAATATAACCCCGCCATCTGTCTTCTTTGAATTAAGGTAAGAAAGTTCAAATCTTTTGGGATATTTCTTGGGTTTTTGACATAGTTGACTTTTGGTATAAATTGAATTTAATTGTGTTTAAGTTTATTATGGGTAGTATGATGAATATAAATGATTTAATTCATGAGTTAAGATGTTATTTGAGGATTATGGTGATAGGTTGACTTTTTTCTAGGTTAGTTTGACTTTTGTTGTTGCGACTTTTTTTTATAAGGCCTTAAATGTGTAGAGGGTGTTTGGGACCTTATTGTAGTTGTTATAAAGGTTAGGGCGTGATTTTATAATGTCGATTAGAGGGAGTTAGGTTGAGAAAGTGTGATTTGTAAGTTGAGTAGTAATTGAGATTTTGGAGTGTAGGTTGTTATTTATGGACTTGAGGGTTAAATAAGATGACTTATAAGTTGATTTGAAATGTTAAAGTGATAAGGTGGAAATTCTAGAGAGGCGGTGGGTTGTATCAGAGGACATTTCGTTGTCTTATTAAGTAGTTTTTTAGACGGATTTGATAAGTTCACTTAGAGTTGGTAATATATCTTCTAGAGCATAAGAAGTATAGGAGTAGGTTTGATTGTACTTTCCGGGTGTTTTTGTTAAGCATTGATCGTGGAAAGGCGTTCGTGATTTATTGATTTGAGGATTTTGTGGTAAATTTGCTTGAGAGGTGAGTACTTATACCACTTGGTCTTCGATTATACCTACTTTAGAATTATGTGAAGCATTATGGAACGTGGTATGATTTATGTGAGAATGGTATACCATCATTGTTGGCATGATTATGTGATTCATTTGTGTGAGCCATGATATGATTATGTGATTGTATTTACGTAGTTAGATTTTGCTTGAGGTAAGTAATAGCGAACTACCGACTTACGTTTACGTATTTTTTTGGCCTTGTCCGGCATTTACGTGATTCCGTGGTCTTGTCGGCCGTATTTACGTGGCCTTGCCGGCAGTTGATTAGATTTTTGATTGTGAGGCATTTTTAATTTGTGTGCTTTGATATTGTTTTGGGAGTAGAGTAGTTAGTGGTTGGGAGGTAATGGATTTGGAGTTATGCGTGACTTTGAGGTGGCTTGAGTATTAAGATATGACACCCATAGTTGGAATGATTAGGGGTTAGGTGACTCTTATTCCCTTGCGAGAATATCGAGGCTATTGGCCTTATACTCACGGTATAAGTGAGGTTTGGCCTTGCAGTATAGAAGTCTTGGTTTATTATACTTGATTATAAGCGGTGTTTTATCTATGACCCACTTTTCTTTGTGTGCATTGTTGGTGTTGGCCTTATACTACGGTATAAGAGCGGTGTTTATTAAGCGTTTGGTCCATTCCTAGCGGTAGATGGATTGAAGCCGAATGCGCATTAGAAGTTAGTATACTTGGCCCAAATTTGAAGATAGATAGTTTGATGACTAGAGTTATAGTCGTTGTTGTTGAGTCTACTGATTTATTTTTGGGTAGATTGTGTGCCTTATTGAGACTTTGTGTATTATATACGACATGTTATGCACTAAAGGACGCTGCTTTTGAAGATTTTTATTATATGGCCTTACTAGGTTGTCTGGTATATACATATTTATTCATATTGACTACTATATCTTTTAGTACAACGCATTTCATTTGTTCGGGTTGACAAGCGGGCGGTTAGTCGGAAATTTTGTTTGAGAGTTTATATTCAGTGGCTAGGTAAGTATCGGGTGGTGAGGATCTCCTTGATCTAGAATTTTTAATTTATGTCGAATTTTTTGAGATAAAAGCAGCATTAGCGCTCTTTAAGCGAATTAGATCGTCGGTATGGTGACTGCGGTGTTCGAGATTATAATGATTCTCACATTAGGGGCGGCGACCTAGAGCGGTCGTTACACTCTGGCACATGTTATTATGTCAACAAAAAAATGAACTAAGATATATGAAATATGAATACTAAAACTGTTGAATAGCTTTTTAACCTCTAGGTTTAGGTTTATTAATAGTCTAGTACGTGGTCATATTATATTACTTATAAAAAAAAAAAAAAATAAGAAAATGAATACTAAAATTATTATTAGTATATATAATTACTATGTGTGATATGTTGGCTCTTCTCACCATGAAGACGTTTCTTTATTTACTTATTTTCCAAGTTCATATTAATAGACATGTTAATATTTTATAATATAAAATTGAAAAAACTGCTTCGGAAGAAGGAAATGCTTGATAAATTAGGTAAAGGCTAAAAGGCGAGCATCATGGCTCATCAACGATTCGTTCGTCGCTTTGTATGTTTTTCATCCTTTAACTTCAAATTTGCGGAAGCAAAATTAGTCGGTAAAATTTTCGTTAAAGTCACATTTCGTTGACACGTACCCGATCACGTGACTACGTTTAAGGGGTTAATTTGGTCATTTCATATTGTTAAAAAATTTAAAAAAAATATAAGCAATTGGGGCAAAATGAGATTTGATTCAATTTTACCCAAACAAACCCAGTGCCGAGAATCAACTTCCTCTGCAAGAGCAAAGCAAAAAGTATGGATGGAAGTAAATCTTCTGAGATAAAAGAGAATTATCATAATTCATAACAATTATTCATCTAACATGTCCGATTATTCTCAAACAAATGCCTCCATGTTCTAGAACAAACAAATAACCAATAATTGAAATCACGTTCAAATTGATAAACTAATGTCGATACAAAATCACATTCTATCGATTCTATTTATGAGGCCACGGATGAATCCAACGTAAAAATTGATTTTTTCTAAACTAAACATTCGGTTAATATTTGATCAAATTCAAAATTAATATTCGAACTACATCTAATCGAACCTTTTCAATTGAATCGAACTTTTAGCACCAAAAGAACCAAAACAATGCAATCACTTGCTTATTTCTCGCTTTGCATCGTCTTCTCAAAATCGATGAATCAACTTTTGCAAAAAACCATTTATTCTTCAAAAGCGAGAAATTCGAGCCAAATATTTTATGGTATGGTGGATTTAGTGTTGCCCCCAAAATATCCAAACCAAATACGAAATTTTGCTGGGTGATCCGTCGACTCCGATGCGCAAATATGATCTATTTTGAAAGCGATTAAAAAACCCATGTTTATTGACCCCCGAATCCGTATTTTGATTTATTCCCCGAAACAATAATCATAGTGTTTATTATTAGCTCTTCCAACCCGACAAATGGACCGTTTGGCACCCCGACTTTAGGTTCAAGAAACTGACCCCAAATTGAATACGATTTTGCCCCAATTCGTTTTTACATTTTTTTTTATTTTTTTTTAAATTTTTTAACAATATGAAATGACTAAATTAACCCCAAACGTAGTCACGTGACGGGCACGTGTGGATGGAAATGTGGACTTTAACGCCGGGACTAAATTTGCCATAAACTTGAAGTTGGGTGATGGAAAAAGTCATTATGAAAGTTGGGTGATGGAATGGAATCGCGGGTCAAAGTTGGGTGATGTCTGCCGCCTTTAGCCCTTAGGTAAAGTAAAATGTGTAATGAATTTTTAAGTATCCATTAATGAAATCTGCTGGCATTGCTCTTTGTAGGTATATGCAGGGCTCCGTATTGGTAAACAACATAAAGTTATGACAAAAAAAGTTGGTATAAGTAGTGAATCTGAGAGTGTGGGTAAATTTGATTTGTTTTTAATTGGTTAGATCATCTCTCCCAAAAATTAAAAATGATACTTTTCGGCTCCGCCCAAAATATCGTCTTTCCCTATAAAATTATTTACACACCCTCTTTACCCCTAAATTTATATGCTCCCTATTATTTTTCTATAGTGAAGTAGACAGAACCTACTAAAGAACATACATAAAATCAATTCTAAAAATAAAACAAGTAGTGTTTTTAGAATGTATTTTCGAGAAAATTTTAAAAAAGGCTGATACCACGTACTTTTAGCTTATATTAAAGTTATGGGTCTTGATGTCTACGATTTTACAACAATGACCAAAAGTAGTTGGTAGTTGTAGGCGGTTAACGAAGAGAGCCGAATCCAGTGGGAGAATTTTGGCTCATTTCGATCATGCAAGCGAAACCTAAGGCTTTGCTCGGCTCGTTGTTGAAACAATAGAAAGCCGAGCTCATTCTTAGCTGTGGTAGAAATTTCAAATTTTAAAAAGGAATAAAGTGCAAAAAAGTAATAGAGATAAACATTAATTGATAAATTAGATATTAGCGTTAGTAGATTATAATAAAAAAATTAAATACATGTAACAACACGTTGGTCATGATAATAAATTTGAATCATCATAGAATTTATAACAAAGGCGGTATTTAATATATAATAATTTAAATATAAGCAAAATTTCACCCATTGGCTCGCCAGTGTTTCCTCGTACGATAGCTGAGCCGGCTGCGTAGGCTCCGTTCGATATAGACCGAGGCCGGGCTTGGGCCACCGACAGGAGGCTAAGCCGTCTTGGCGCTTGGTTGAGCTCGACTCGTGCTTGACTATAGGTATGGTGCAAATCTTATATACTTAACTGCTTCTTTTCTTTTTTTCTTAAAAATCCGCTGTAGAACTAACCCTAATGATTTATCTACTCTTTCTATTTAGGACATTAACCAATGAAAATTACTAACAACAAAACTTTAATTAAATCAAAATCTCGCAAGTACAAGTATAAGTATTCTTTTTGGAGCATACTAGAAATTTTTTCAAGTTTCTATCAAATGAATAATTGCAAAAGAGATAACAATTAACTAATAAAAATTGACCCGTCAAGATTTACCATTTACTGATATTGATCAATCAATTTGTGCCGAACAAAAAAAATTGTGGTATGTATACCAATGCTTTAATTACTGTACGTGGAATATTTAATTTTGACATACGGATTATATATTTACTATAGATGTGTATATACTCAACTAACAAAATAGGCACTGAACAATGTTTAACCAACATTGACTACAATTAACATACGGTTAACATTTGAGCATGTCAAAGATGTTTAAGAGTAGCATAATACTCGTACTTCGTCTTATAATTAAATACAAACTAATATGCATCGTTAACACTTACTTATGTAAAGACTAAAGAGTGATGAAGCGCAGTCCCTATGTGGCAATTTATAGGAGGAAAGAGGCCAGTTAGCCAAGATGCATTTTATGGTTTTTTGCATATTCATTTATTCCTTTGACAAATTAAGCCAGCTGTTTCAAAGTAGGTCAGTTTATTTAGCTTCTCATTTCAGCCATCAGAAGTCAGAAGAATAATGGCATGTAATAGTAACATTAATGTATTGTTGCCATTATTGCCCGATACCAATATCTAATTGAACATGGAACAACTTATTTTTGAACTCCTGAACAATTGTTTATTATATATGGTAGCAAGTTGAGCTTTTATTGGTTTGATTTAGGCTCTGGGAAGCTAGTTGGTGTTAAGTTAATGGGGTAGTAGTTGTTATTTTCAAGATTTTGCTTGTCCAAGACAATAAAAAAATTGGTGTCTCAAAATTCCGTAACTGATCTGTATTCAAGTTTAATTCTGTATTCAACTCTTAATCAGTGTGTAAAAACATGGGATGTGAAGTACTCAAAAGAATTTTTCTAATGATAAAATGACAGTTCGACTGCGATTCAACTTGACAACTAGAAAATCGTATGTTCTCACTCCACTAATCTCCTTTGGACCGGGACATCCACTGTTAAAAATAACCATAGGTTGTGAAGTAAAAATGTGTGAGTGAGTACAAATTTTGGCTTATGAGCTATACACAATGATTGAAATATTTTTTAAGCATAAAAATAATTACATCCACAAAGTAAAAGCACATGCATGCATTGAACATCTAGACGGTGCCTTGGATTCCTCAGGGGGCTCTGTAATTGCACTGCCCATAACACACCACACGGGTTAGACCACCCGCTAACACTAACTTCGCCTTTCAAATTGAAAACAAAAATTAACTGACTTCAAACTAAATTAATTGAAATTCTCAAGATTCGAGTCACAGGTTTGATGATAAATAAAAAATGGTAGTATAAAATATATTTGAAAGCAAATCCAAGAATGCTAATTTTATGTTTTTAAGGACAAGAGGAAAAATAAACTACGACCAATATTTTTTCTCTAAAAATGAAAATTAAATACGGGTATTAGAAGTACAAAATATTTAATGAGTGGTGCGACAAGGCCAGATTGGGAAATTTGTCCATACCCGAGTTTTGTATGTACATATATGTTCAGTACCACGAGCGAATTAAAGATTGACAAAAACATCACAAAAATCTTTGTTTTGCAGTTTTCATGTTTACTTTATCCATTTACGGTATGTATCATGTATGTATCATAAAGAGGTTCTCAACAATTTTTTACTCGACACCATCTTTACCTCTAAAAAACATAATCTAGTGAATTCACGAGCTGGACAATTTGCATTAGTTACTATTTTTTTTATATAAATACTGCTTAACATTAATGTATAATAATAAGTTTTACATGACCTTGAAAGTATCTAAGTTCAGGAAGACCTATGTTTACCCATCTGATCTCGAAATTCCCTTATGGAATTACAAAATTAGATCGAAATGGTGGAATGCTGAAATATAAATCCGAAAATATAACAAAAGATATGGCTTCATGAGTATGTTGCTACAACTCTGCATGTGTTCAGACAAAAGGGTGTTCCATTCGCCACTGGATCTCAACCATGCCATGTGCTTAGATAGAACCAGCAATGGTTCGAGCAGAAATTAACCGAATGATGTTGTGGACTCTGGTGGGGTGGGATAGTTGGTTGAAATCTACGGAATCTGGCTCTCTTTGGAAGTGTCTTAATGTTAGTGTTTTTGAAGGCGCAAATCGCTTTGTTGCCTTCCTCTTACCCGTCTGAGATGGGTGAGTATTAGGTTGCGTATTAAAAGATAAGCTACTGTTCAAAACAAGAGGTTGTGTGAAGATTCCAAGGGTTTTCATTTATGGAGAGGATTTGGAAGTTAGGCAACGTTGCTCCTGATGTATATATGAGCTCTAAGGGAAGATTGTCATCAACCAGTGCTTGCATTTCTTGTAGAACATGATCTGTGATGATCCTGATGATTGCATTTGTTAAGGCATCTGGCTCCATATCAAGTATCAATTTACGCATGTAGGAATCATTGTCTTGATTATGTTGATGAATTAGCGACTTTGTGATTATCTTTGTGACCGGGAAATTACTGACAAATTGGTGGGCTACTTACGATGAGTGAAATGGCGAAAAGTTTTCTAATTGTCCGGCCAATGTAGTCCACAAATTGTTGTCATATGGTGTATCTGGTGCTCCAACCAACCTCATAACCACTTCTAATTCTTGGTTTGCTAACCTGCTAATTTTTTATATTGTCTCTTTGAGAGTGGTCCACTGGACATTGTATTGTGTGTGGATGATGACATGGTGAAGAGATTCGAAAAGGTGGCTACGACTATTGCGATTATCATAATCAAAGTGCTCTTGAAGGGCACAATTTAAATGGATATGATTTCTTGTAAAGTGAGGTTATGAATGACAGCCAGATAAGCCATGTCTTTAATCCAATGGGCATTGTCTTCTCCTAACCATTCAATCAAGTCTTTTCGGTGAGAGGTTCTATGATGTTTGTAGGTAGAGAATCTTAGGATGTGTTTTCTTTCTTGGTATGGGAGGAAAGCATGTATTGTAGTTGGCGAAGGGGGAATTATAACTAGTGGGATTGGGAAGTCAGGGGAGTGTGCTTCTTCAGGTATTTCCTGATTGGGATAAAAGTTGAAGTCATATGGTTCTTGGTCTATGAGTATGAAGTTTGGATCAAAGATGGGATTTATGGGAGGTCGGGGTTAGGGTTAGGGTATAAGTGAGGTTTATATGTGGTAATGGTTTGGCTTTAGTTGTCTGGGATAATTGCTTTACATTTGTAAAATCTATTGGAAGCTCATGAGTGGTCTACAGGGTGAATTAGTGGGTTGGTTGTTGTTAATTATTGAGTTATGTCTTGATGGATGATAGTTGATGGGAACTAGAATTATCAGTAGTGTCACAATGAGGGGAAGGGGGTAGGGGGATGTTGGAGAATAAAGCCAAATTCCGTTGTCAACGGGGAGACTTGAAGGGAGAAAATCGGGACATCTACGTCCCGGCCCCGAGTCGACGTAGTGCGAAATATGTCAAGAGAAAGTTCGGGGAACAACCGGGACTTGACAGCGATCTAGTCCCTACCTCGGGATTTTCTTAAGCGGAGTTTGAGGCCTTTGGCCCCGAGTTTCCTATTCATTTAGGTTTTAGACGAGGATCTTTGTAGCCTATATATATGAGTATTATGAGTGCTTGCTATGAGTATGGAAACACCACCTCGAAGCGTAAGGATCAAAATAGAGAGAATTCATGAGATATTTAAGAGAGTTCATATGAGAGGCTTGTAATTGGAGTTTTAAGTATACATGAGAAACTTGTAATTAAGAGATAATACTTAGAGATTTGAGTGTATTAGAACATCAATTTCCTGAATGGTAGAATAGGGTTCTTGAAGTCTTGTAGCAATTCTTCGGTGATTATTAGTGGGTCTCGATGTGAGAACTAATCGAGGTACAGCGCAAATGATAAATCTTGCGGCCGAGGCTTGATTAGTTCTCACGGTGGTATTTCGAGGATAAATCTTGTGTTTGTTTATTTCCATGATTCATTAACTACGGTATTGTCATATACGAATTAGAGGTATCAATCTGTGAATCTTGGTAATTAGTGCTTAATTGATGAAACCATAATTATCCTTAATTACGGATTAAGATCTATCGTTGTGTATCTTAGGCGGGATCCAGAGGTTACTATCAATTATGGGATTATGCGATAACGATTAATAGGATTCCTAATAGGGAATTTGGAAGATGAGTTTAGGTGCGGTACCATGTGTTCAGTCATCCAAATGGGTGCTACAATGATTGTGTTTCTGTTTCCATAGGTGTTTGCAAGTGTTTGAATTTGTGGAGTGTAAAGGGGCAAGTCATGAGGTAGTGTATGTAATGAAGCATCAAACAAAGTATTCTACAGTTTGTTTTTCTATAAAATAGATTATAGGATTACGAATAGAGGCGAGTAGAATTATTATGACCTATGCAACCACAGTGTAACATGCATGAAACACATTTTCATATATGAATTCTATCCAGTGGGCAAACCCCTCAAGAGTAGGTATATATGTTTCAACAATTAAGGGTGTATTAAGAGAGGGATTAACTACTGCGCTTTCGAGATAAATTCTCTATTTTGAACATGAGACCGTACCGTTCCACCCGGTTACATGTATATCCTAGGCTTGGATGATGTTGTGGAGATTAATATGGTCAAAGTAGTCATCTGGAACGAGATGCACCTTAACCCAGCGATTGGCATAGTTGATGCGAAAGGTTTCAAAACAAAGGTTAGGCCTCAATAGTCAAGTACTAACAGGCTCCGGCGTATTGCAGCCGGATTAAACTCCTTGTAGCAAATCCATATCATCAGAGTCTTGAAATTTGAAAAGAAAAACTCGGCCATGGCGTCGAACTTGCACTTGGTTTCTCAAATGTCATTCATTGAGAACATAATTTTGAACTTGTTGAACTGAGTAAAACCCATCATCTATAAAGTAGCCTATGAGACAGTTTGCTAGGGTTGTACGATTATGTAGAACTTGGTTGGTGTCTATGGGGACCACCCATCCGTGTTTGTCCAAACTTGGTATTATTCTAAGGTTTGAGTCCGTGGAGTGGGTCATTATCCTTGGCTAAAGGTGTTGTTTGTTTATTTGTGTGTTGAATTCACGATAATAGTAGAATATTTGGAGTGAAAGCGTTTGTTTATTGTTGAAGATGAAAAGTTTAGGCGATGAAGTATGTTGGTAACTTCAATCGGTGGAGTAAAGCATGTGGTGTGTTGTTGGGGAGTGGACGGACACATTAGCTAGTTTATTCTAGGGAAGAAGAAACACTTAACAAACCATACGAAGGAAAGAAAAAGTTAAAAGAATGAGTATAATGAAAATTAAAAATGAAAGGGAAGGAAAAGGTGGAAATTGGAGTATTTTCTCAAAGATTTGTTTGTTGTTGTTATGCTTTGTATCAAGGCTCAAAAGAATACGAAACTATATGTTGTGATTGAGTGAGCATGTTAAGCTACTTTCAATTTAGGAATCTAACCCTAGGTCTTTCTTGATTGATTAGGAACGCCATATGGATGTCAATAAATGGCATGGTGAAATCCTAGAAAAAAAAATTAGAGTTCGCCCAAAAGCAAATTATTTTCAAAACAAATTTATGGGAAAAGAGTTGAGTTCATAAGCAAGTTATTTTCAAGCAATTTTATCAAAATTCGATGGCCTCATTCACGACATGATGCAACTACATTAGGTGAAGTCGGAAAGACATATAGAAAGCACCAATGTTCCAAAAACTAATTATGTCCAAAGTACCATTCCAATCTTTATTCATCTAACGCCCCACAGTGACAATAATAAAATTCATGATGCAATTAGTACAAAATTTGAAGCCAAAACTTTTTATGTTTCAACTGCATGAAAGTTTTCTCTTTTGCTCTACAAATTCGAATTAGTTTCTTTGTTCTTGAGGTACCTTAGTATTGCCCATAAAGAAATCACTTGGCTTTCCTTCTTGTTCTTTGTCAAAAGACAAAAGCAGAGAGAAATGGTAATAATAGCTGACTTTGAGAATGTTCTCTCTAAATAGAGAAATGAAAAAAATAAGACTTTAACCAAAGTAGAAACCTATCAAGCTGAAATACATTGTTCAAAATACATGCGAGCAGGTCTATAATGTATACTTTCTCGCTTTGCTTAAAGAGAAGTGTAAAAAGCTAGGTTATGAGATTAGGGACAAGTGGCCAGAACACAGCAACATTTTAGCAAAAAGAATTTGATATATCCATGGATTCATATTTCTAAGTGTTTCTTACGAAATATTTGAAAGGATTCTTTTTTTAAATTTATAGAAACTAAAGTTAATCTAATTTAAAGTACTTTATTTGAAAATACATATTCTATTTTGTATATCATTTTTTAGATTTGTAGCTTATAGTTTGTTATTTTACTATATACAAATCTCACTTATATAAGTCTTGGAAATTCTCCGGCGTTTGAGATTTTAAATTACATAATATTGATTTCAAAATATTTTTTTTAATTATAATTTAGTGGGTTGATGAGTCGGGATCGTCATATAACTTTAACTTTCATTCTCCGTTCTATCAACTTGAACTTTCAAAATATCTATTACATCACTAAACTTTTAACAATAGGAAAATTTTTTCTCTCTTTTCTGTCAAATTGAATGTTAAATTGCTAACCCGGTCATGTAACTAGCACTTGAGTTTTAAATTGATTTGCCAAAATACCCCTCCTCGATTCAAAATGTTTCTTTGTAATTTTTAAGAATTTTAATAATGATTTTTTAATTGTTTTTAATAGTTTTGCCAAAAATACACCTAAAAATGTCATGCTAGTCATGTGACATCGGGGTTATCAACAACGGTCATTTTTAATGAGAAAAAATCAAAATTGTCTCATGTTGAAAGTTCGGTGATAGAATGAACATTTTTGAAAGTTTAGTGATGAAATGGTCATTGGATTAAGGTGTATGACAGTCAGAAATTAATCCTAATTTGGTTGTGGTTTGAACATTTATATTTACTAGTAAAATGTACGTGCATTACCGCTTTATTTAGAGTTTTTCAACAAATTAAATTATGACATTGAATCAATATAATAAGTGGAATTTCAATGTTATACATACTTTATTTATATATATAATAATCTTCTATCCATTTATTTTATTCCCTCGATCCAAAATGATTGTCGTTTTTTGAAATTGAGGTAGAGCTTTGACCGTCATTAACTAATTACTCATTATTCTAATAAATATAAAATTTATATAGTTATATTTGTATTTAAAAATAGTTTCATAATATTATTTTCTTATTCTTGTAATTATAGTTTAAGAAGTAATTCAAAGATTCAGAAGTTCCACCTTGATTTTTAAAACACGATAATTATTACGAATTGAAAGAAAGATAGTATTATGTATTTCATTATTTTGTTTCTGCAATATCCTTCGTATTTCAAGTCATACTTATAAAACTTATTTTTAATTTCAACTTCAAAGTAGTTGTTACATCGTAAGTGAATAAAATATACTCCTAACTATATAATCTACTATTTTCTCGATGACAATAATAATCTACTATTTTTTTATGATTAATGTAAGATTATAATGAATTCTACATCACACAGCATTGATATGTGAAGGTTATTTATACAACTTAGGGTAGCTACTATACAACTTAGGGATCAACGTCTTGTCCAGAAAATACGTGAATAATATCGAGATGAGGCTTTTTAAGTAAAAGATGTCTATAATGTGATATCTAGATGGAACATGAGGATACGAGAATATGACGAGTGCCCGATGTCGAAGCTCTGCATGTTTGATGCGTTGGTGTTGGACGGATTCTTAGGCAGGATAGATGGCACTAACATTGTCTACGTTGGTACTGGACAGGATTCTCAGACAGATAGATGGTACTAACATTGTCTCAATAGACAATAGTTGTACTCGTCAGAGGATGATGAAGTTCTAACGATTAGATTGCGTAACAGCAGGCTTGAGAGAAATTACATTGGCTTGATGCCGCGATATTCTCTTCAACATTAGACACAGATATAATAGCACATCGTTTAGAGGACCAAAGAGATAAGATTGTCACCTAGAAAGACACAAAAACTAGAGGTGAATTTTCTAGTATCACGACAACAGTCAAAATGCATCGATTATATGAGGTCAAAGTAATAGTGGATGATTTATATTCTTGTAAATCATAATCGAGTCGGATATATAGAACCACTCGCTTAAGTGTAATAATAGCTTCTGCATATTTCTTTTGAGACAGAAACAAGCCATCAGCATGATGAGTGACAGCAATACCCAAGAAATAGCTGAGTTGACCTAAGTCTTTCATGGCAAACTTCGGCATCCCAACAAAGACGATCGACTGCGAAGAGACTCGGATGAGAATTATATTATCAACATACAATAATAGATAAGCCATGTCACGACCCTGCTTGTAGATGAACAGAGAATGATCATATTTACTGTGAGTAAAACCAATGGTGGAAGCATAGTTAGCAAATCTTTTATACAGCGCTGGGGGCCTATTTGAGATTCATATAACTATTTATTCAATTGACACACATGATCGAGAGGCGTGCGGATCTGCGAAGCCAAGCGGTGATACATATATGGTTTCTTGCAAATTACCATGTAGAAAAGCATTTTTGACATCGAGTTGATAGATGCACCATGATTTAGATAAAGCCAGAGTTAATACAATACGAATGGTAGCCGGTTTGTGATCGAAATTTTGAAAGTATCCCCCAGCAATCGATACCAGCGCATTGAGTTTTGTCCTTTTCTGAGAGCGAGTTTTATACCTTTCAAAAGAGCCATCAGAGTTTAATTTATGTCGAAAAATCCACATAGAATGAATAATATTAATACCCGAAGGGCGAGGCACTGATTCCCAAGTATTATTTTTAATTAAAGCATCATATTCATCGTACATGATAATTTTTCAATTAGGGTCATTAAGTGCATGTAGTGGGTTTTTCGGAATGGGAGATGGGGCATCGGATGTGTGAAGGAGCTATTTGGGGTTTGGTTTATAAATAAGGTGTAAGTACGGGTTATGGGCGGTGTGATGGGAATACTTTCTTGAAGCTTACTTTTGTATGCTTAAATGGTCTTTAAATCTGTCTTGTGGATTGGATCGACTTCTGTACCCCAGTCAATGAGCTAATGTCACAATAAGAGCGGGTTGTGAATTCATATTTTTTAATTTATTTTTTATAAAATAAGACAAGATCGGTGCATATCTAAATGCCTTATTTTGCTCCTTTTTTTCTTTTTTGTTTCTTTTTATTTTAGACTTGCATTTAGATCTATTTAATTTGAAATTGCTTTAGATTTTGTAACCAATCAATCTATAAACATGCCATTGTTTAAGCAAATTTAAAATCAATCAAAATCCTCTCAAATCTTCAAATAAATACGAAAAATATCAAGTTAATTTTCATACCACTTAATTTCATTTAAATTGTATGGTATACCATTTATATTTTGAGCAATAGTATGCATCAATGATACTGAATACTATTATATTTTTACCAATGATATGCACGGATTTTAGAAAATCCACGATTAATTTGATTACATGGCAGAGTAATATTTTTTTATACTTGCTAATAATATCATATTGATATCTAAGTATGGTATGTAACATCATCACTAAAAAATCATTATAATATGATGGTGTTATTCACGTAAAGGCGATGTGGAAAATTATATGTGATTATGTTTGAAATCTGGTTTATTATGGGTATGGTATGTAAAAAGTAATCTTGAATACCATTTGTTTTTAATAATGATATACACTAGTTTTATTAAGGACTAAAATACTGACTATATCGAGGAAAATGATATAAATAGAATAAAAAGCAACATATAGTATTACAAATTGTATTAAAGAAAATTCCTTAAACATTGACACGCTCGATTTTCGTTTTATTTTCGGCTTGTTCTTCGGATTACTTAGATCTTACATGCTTCCTCATCTCTTGCTCTGCTTAAGTTAATCTAGGAGTCTCCATTATGGTGGATATTGGGCCGATGATTGGTGTCGCAACTGGAGTAGCTAATGTATCCAAAACACAAAACACATGTCAATAACATTGTCATGTATAATGATTATGTGGTATACTATTGTATACATAGATATGATATTTTATAAAATAAACCAAATACCATTACACTCACTGGTATGACATTCCAGACCACATAAATACAATCATATTTTCATATATGATATTACATTAATTGTTATGGAATTCAAAATGCATAATAAAATACCTCCAACTAAAATAATCAAATTACGTACATTAATACCATCAAATAGTCATACATGGTATTATATTCATCAAAACAAATACAATTATATTCAAGAATATGGTATGCGATTTGTAAGGATACATGATATTTTTGGAACATGGCCAAAATTATTATATCATTGATATGGTAATGGATAATATAATATCAAAGTAATTTTATTTTATATGAGAATATGTATCCTATATAATTTGTGTTGTGGGTATGGTATGTATTAGCGATGCGATTATCTGAATTTGTATAGTCATATATGATATTATATTCATCAAAATCGGATACCCGTTACATTGATAAGTTGGTATGTCGGCTTATGCTTGAGCAATTTAAAAGCAATTACTTAGAATAATCAAATCGAGTCATCTCCAAATCTACAACACACACATTTAGAAAATCATAACAACGATTCACGAATTCACACCCTAGGTTTCAAAGCATCATCATACAAAACTACAATAAATTGATTTAACAAACAAACTTCAAAAATAAAATTACGTAGCAACTTGATAGCATCCATAGCATCTAATCACTGCGTCAAGCGAAATGCAACATAATCAAGCAATTCAACCATGTTTTATCAATTTCAACATGGTATTTACTAAAATGAAAAAAAAATTGAATTAGTACTCTAATGGTTGAAAAAAATATACGCTTATTTTTGCTATTTTTCACCATTTTTATTCAATTTTTTACAATTTTTGGGTTTGATTGCTCCTTAACTTCGAATTTGCTTCAATGGAGTTTTATTATTACATATTTTCTGGAAATTTGTGAGAGTTTTTTTGGGTTTAGGAAGTTTTAATGTTGGTATTAGTATTTAATGAAATATATTTATTACAAAAAGGAAACTAATTAATAGGAGGATTAATATTAGCATTTAATGAAGATCTTGATTACGTAAAGAAAAATTAATTAATAAGCGTGCGATTCTGTAATGTCGCTATAAGTATAAATGCTTACAATAGAAGATAAGCGTATAAATACTGGCTTCGTGTGATGATGGGTGAATGTGGGGATTAGGTGAGGGAGTGGTAAGAAGTCCAGTGGTGCTTTGCGGTGCAGACTGCAGACGAATGGACAGGGGATGGATGAGTGTTTGGGTTAGGAGGGAATGGAATGGGCTGAACTGGTACCAACAATGAATTGGTATGTGGTGATTTTGAGGGCAAAACTTCAAATTCCAGTGTTGAAGTCTAGTGTCTACGCCTTATCGAGAAATGTTTAACATGATTATAACTATTATTACGGGTATAAGAGGACAATTATATTTTTTCTCATGTGTAATATTTCGGACTCTAACTCACAAGCAAGAAAGATGAATTAAAATTAGAACTCTTTTGAATAGTACAATAATTTTTTTTATTTTTTTTTCGAATAGTACAATCAAATGCAATAATTCTAATCATTCTTTTTCACGGAGTAAGAGTCCACAAATTGATCGACTCCTTCAAGATTGTACTCCGTATTACATTTAGTATTATTTTAATATTATTATAATAAATATAAATATATAATTCTTCTCGAATGATGGTTGAAGTGTAACTTTACACATTAAGATTCCTATAACTCTTAGAATTTTAATTAAACAATTAAGTGACTTTGTATTATTTATTATTTTAATAAGTATATTATATGAAGTTATTGTTATCTATAACTAACCTTATCGAAAATTTTGTAATTTATTTTTTAACTAATAGAATGTATAATAAGAAGGATATAATTTACATAAAATATAAAAAATAATTATTCACACTTTTATATATATTAGGAATTTAAAAATTGAATTAAATTAAATATCTATGAAAAAATGTTTACTGTTAGTGATTTATTAATATTATTTTCATAATATGTCTAATGGAAGGAAATTTAATATTTAATAATGTGAAATGAAAAAAAACAGACTCACACTTTTATAAGTGAAAAAATTATAATATATGTGTTTATTCAAATATCTTTTAATGTATATAGCTTATCTTGAGTTTTCAAAATTTTACATCATTTGATAAATTTTTTATAATGTTTCCGAAACATTTCTTATTTTTGTCATTCCAAAACTATATCCGAAAACGAAACTTTGAACCATGAATCCATCGATAATAATCAACAAAGCAGCAATGCATCTATACTGGTATAAAATAACATTCAAGACAAACAAATTTCCCAAAATCGGCAAAGACTTTGTTATTGCAAGTTGCAACTGTTAATCTCCTTTATTTCTTTTAGTTCACCCTCGTAAAGCTTTCAAGTGCTTCCACCTCATGGGAGGACGGCTCTAAGTTCCTTCCGATCAGCCCCATAACTCTGCAAATCAATAGATAATCTGATGAACATCGACCACACTGGATGCATAAAACTTTTTAAAAAGTCATCATGCAAGGCTCGCTGAGATAGTCACAGTTACAGTAAAACAAAGCGAAACTTTAGATATCAAACACAATCATAACTAATTACGTATTAACTTAATCGTTGGATGAAGAAACCTATTTATGCACCTGTACCAGTCAATGGGTTGTAGAACGCACTTACATTAAGTCAACATATTGACAAATAGAAAATTCCTAATTGGTTTAGTGATAAAGAACCTCAATATTAATAGACCGTAGGTTTTCTTTGAATCACTCAAAAAAGAAAAGGGGAAAAAAGAGGAACTACATTGAGATATAAATAACCTTCACAGGTTCACCAATCACGACAACCGAGTCCCATGCCGTAGTGGAAGTATGATAACAACCAAGGTGTTTAACAAAGATAAGCTGAGTTATTTGACTTAAAACATCATAGACATAAGTAAAACATGAGCTAACCAAATAAGATCAACTTGTTCATAGACATCACATTGTCTTTGGTTTGAGGAGGGGAAGTGAAAGAATAAAAAACAGGCATGGGAGATACATAACCTACGCGTTCGCAAAGGAGGCAGAAAAATTTTCATCGAGGCGCAAAGTAATCTAAGAGAACAAAATTGAACTTTTGGGGGGAGGGGATCTGCCACTATGTGAAGTGACACCTACTTAGTCAAAGTAGAATATAACAGCAAGATCATAGTATCTAATGGTAGCTTGGTATAAAAAAACCATCGAGCAATACTAAGCGCATTGCTAAATATATATACGAGAATAACAGCATACCTCAACTCCTAATCCTTTAGAATATACATTGGTGAAGAGTTCAGAAGAGTCGGGCATCGGGCTCTCCTGAAAAGATGAACAAGTCATGTCAAAGTCCATCGACCAATTGAGTCTGTTAGCAGTACTGGAAAGTAATTTCTATACCTTTGCTTTAGCAATTGCTTCATCAACTTCCTTTCTGATTTCTTTTTCAATGTCCTGCCAATAACGTTGAAACAGATATCCAATCAGAAACAATTCCTTTGCAGTTAAGGGAATTGGACATATGAAGTATTTACTTTCTAATTTAAACTATTGTGAGTTGTATTAAAATATTCCTCTGCTGACTTGGATTCATATGATCCTTCGCTTGCTTCTAGATGTCCTAATTTCACTCGCCATACAAGCTTATACTCTAAGTTGTTAATATGTTTAGGAGATAAGTTTTTCAAATTCCATATATAACCATTCTAATACCAAAACAAAACAACACACAACTAAATCCATCACGAACATGATGTTATTACCTTCAGCTCCTTTTCAGTGGCTATGTCGTGGGCCAAGATTAGTTTTCGGATCCTTTCAATAGGATCTCGCTCCTGTGACAACAAGATAACATATTTCAAGAAAAAGTGACTATGCCGTACATCACAGAACTAGCAATTTAGAGTTTTATATACCTGTCTGACACCAGAGATTTCATCACGTGTACGGTATGTGCTCCCAGGATCAGACATGGAGTGTCCATGGTACCTGTATGTGTCCATTTCAAGAATCTGAACAAGATGAATCCTGGCATCAGTATCTTTCAAATGTAAAGAAGATAAATATGCCTATGAGGAGGGTCAAAAACATTAAAATAGTTTTAATTGAAGTCTTAATTATTTAGGAAGAAGGGAGAGGGGGGGGTTGTGGAACTACTATATTATAAACCACAACCGCACACACAGAGAACCGTGGTAAGAAAAGGAAACCGTAGTATAAGTGTAAGAGTATACTCTGGTGGTCCATTTTCAGGACATGCTCCTTAGCAAAGGCACATGCTTGTTTCACAGCAAATGCATCCATTCCATCGACCTGTTTCCAGTAGAAACAACTAAATTAAGGCAAGTTGAGAAGAGAAATAAATTTAATTATCATCACAGATATTACACACCCCACTCAGATACAATGACATGATGATCATAGAAGTAAGCAAATATGCAGTTTCCGAATTTTGGTGAGTATTCAAGAGTGGGGGCGGACGAATGTGGGAGGCTGACTCTCAAGCAGTCAAGCATACAAAGAAATTAAGGTAGTAGACAATTCTTTCAAGGATGGAGGTAGAATTTGTTTGTTTAGTACATAAATAAAAATTCAAGTGTAAACATGCACCTTCAAACCAGGCACGTAATCTCCTCTCTTGTAGTATGATGGACTCTTAGCTGCCCTCCATTCTGCAGTCCCCATTCCATCTGCAACAACCACCTTGTCAAATATATAAACTCTCTCTAGAGGAAGAATACATAATATTGCACATTGAAAAATACAGTACATATAATCACTTACTTTTATGAGTATATGAACAAATTGATCACCAAAATTCCACAAGACAAGGAAAAGTTCAAATTTTAAAGTAGCCACATTGAATTTTTTCAGTAAGACTATCAGAACAAGCTCATGATGTAACAAAATCACATCTAGCAATGCATACAATCATGAACCAACAAAACAAATACTACCCCCATCCCCAAACTATTGCCCAATTTGTTTTTCAATCATCAATAGAACAACCTTTACAATCTTAATGGACACACACGACTTTAATTTGAATAAAAAACATCATGTCAATAGTAAAACTCATTAAAAATACAACCTTTTAATTCATTTTTCACAAAATATTATACAACACACATAATATACTGAATTCAAATTTTAAAAAGTCAACCATCAAAATCAAAACTCAACAATCTTTTAAGTATGAAAAGACCAATAAACTCCCCATCTCTTACAGTGATTATTCTCGCAGACCAAAATCGCGGGGAGATCCCAAAGTGCTGCCATATTCAGCGCCTCAAACAACACTGATTACTTCACATCACCACTGGCATAAAGCTCACCGATCCATCCTTCTCATACTTCTGAGCAAAAGACAACCCAATCCCCAACGGAACCTGTGCCCCCACAATCCCATGCCCTCCATAAAACCCCTTCTCCTTCAAATAAAAATGCATCGAGCCTCCTTTCCCCTTCGAACATCCCTCCTTCCTCCCCATCAGCTCCGCAAACGCCCCAATCAGTGTTCACCGTGCTAAGCCAATACGACTAGTCCACATATAAAGATGCAAAGGAGACATTATATCAAAATTTATCAGTATAATATGTTTTGAATCCAACAAATAAATTCCCATTTGAATTCACCTGGAATAGATCTCACTTTGTGTGACAATCACACATATTACACTCAATTAATATTATCACTCGGTTAATATTGTCACAAGCGTCAATTCACAAATAAAAAATAAATTAACCCGGGCATAACTCAATCGGTAAAGAGCTTGTCTATTTCATGCGGTGTGGGTTCGGGAGTTGTCCTTTATGAGTAGAGAATCACAAATAAAGTGATTTAAAGGAAGCTCAAGCCTCAGTTGTCCGCGATTTATCCCTTCTGAGAAGTATCCCACGACGGGGCCGCTACGATGACGGCTTCATCGTTTTTTACAAATAAAAAATAAACATGTGTCATCTACACATCTCTTACACTCCGTTAATATTGTCACAAACCTTAATTTACAATAAAAAATAAAACATGTCTCATCCCTGTTACTCTCCGTCAATAATCAATATTGTCGCAAACATTAATTTACAAATAAAAAGTAAAACATGTCTCATATAATATTGTCACAAACCTTAATGTACAAATAAAACACGTGGCATCTCTTATATTCCGTTAAAATTGTGACAAACGTGAATTCACAAATATTAAGTGTTAACGGGAAAAGTGTAAGAGAGGATCGGGATTGGAATTAACCTGTAGGCAGTAATGATACAATCCTTTTTAGTAATAGCAGCTTCCATCCCGATCGCGACGGCTTCTTGGCCGTCGTAGAGGTGGCAAAAGCCGCGTATAAGTTTAGCTTTATAAAGCGAATCAGCGGCGATCTCCATACGGCGCATAAGCGCCATGTCATGGAAGAAGGTCATGAGTTCGGAGGGGGAGGTGGTTAGGTTCCGTGAGGGGGGGTCGATGTTGTGTCCCGTGAATGGGATCGAGGTCTCGATTGAGATTGTGGAGTCGGTCGAGAGGCGGCGGAGGGGGGTGAGGCGGCGGAGATGGGTGAGGGCGCGGTGGCTGGAGAGGGCCATGGTTGGATTCTTGTGGAGGAGTGTTTGGTGGCTGTTCGATTCAGGGAAGAGGTTATGAAGAATGAATATACACAAACATGTAAATGCCACTTATCATACTACCTTTATTTTTTAGATGTCATTTTACTCAAACAAATTTGTTTGAAAATAGTTATCATTTTAACATAATAAATATAATATTTTTACATTTTTTAAATAATTTTTTCTTATTTATTTTATTTTAAATTCTGATCAATATAATATTATTTTAATTAATTAGCGTTATATTTTTGTCTGATTTTGATTATTTTTTATTTTCATGTCATGTACGAATGATTAAAAGCGATAACTAAAAAATGCGAAAATATAAGAATTTAATATTCCCTACTATCGTTTAAACAAAATATTAAGAATTCTTGTAGAAATTTAAGCAATCACTAATAATAACAACTTAAATATGACTAACTTTTTATTATAAGATAGATGAAAAAGTTATTGATAATTGATTAAAATTAGTAAAAAATTATCTCATCACGAAAAAACAAAATTGTTGAAATCTTTATCAAATACCTCTTAAGGTCAAGGACTAAGAGTCTCTCTTATTATTTCATTCAAATTTTATGATGTGGTAGTAGAAAATAAAGAAAGTTGTTGTAATATAAAACTATCACATTACAAATGCTTTTGTCGATCCTTGTCTTTACAAGGACTCGATCAGCACTCATGCATATGAGTAATATCCACCAATCCCTTCGGTAGCAAAGGATTATCGTAATACATGAAAATGAAAATTTATAAAAATAATAATTAAAATTGATTAAAGGCGAATTGATCAAATTAATTAAAGTCGAAACCACTAAAAAAATGTCATGGCGGTTAGGGTTCTCGATTAAACCCCCAGAATTCAAATCAAGCGCAGAAACAGGGGGTTAGGAAGTGCTTGCGAAGTGTCGAAGACAAAAAGCAGGGTTTTCACGTTGAAACCTAAAATTGAACTCGAAATAGGGTTTAGTTAAAAGCGCCGCGTTAAATGTCGATTAAATTAGAACACGAAAACCCCCAATTTTATTGATTAAAATCGGTTATAAGGAACATTCCGGAAGCCACGTGGCTTAAAATGAAGAATCTAGAAACCACGGGGTTCAAAATGAAGACTCCAAGAAGTTTGGGGTTAAAATCAAAAGCTCCAAAAGTCAACGACCTCAAAGTAGGCGCCTACTTTAGGTTTTGTTAATTAGCCAAGAGTTATGTTTTTTAATCAGCAGTTCGAATCTTTCAAAATAGCAGTTAAGATCGCTATTAAGCACCAAAAATAAATAAGCCGTCGGTAAACATTTGAAGTACGAGAAGCCTATATAACCCCCGCTTTCGAAAGGGCCTTGCAGATTTCACATTAAAAACACAGAAAATACGAGAGAAAAAGCCTGCGAGATTTTCTAAGTTAAATCTTTGTGCATTATGAAAACACCACGTGGTGGCTGGAAAAACTCGGTGGCCAAAATAGGCTCACGAAATCAAGATTCTTGCACAAGCGTAGTAATTAACTTCCAAGTTTGAAGCAAAATTTGATGAAAGTTTCTCGAAACGTTTGAATATTTAGGAATAAAGCTAATAGCCCATAATTATTCATAAAATCATAGAACACACGAAGAAATCTGAGGGTTGATTCTTTGAGTTCGGATATAAGAATACTGCTTGAGCGTTCGGTCTACATAAAATTTCGGATTCGAGGCGAGGAAACATTGCTAAAGCTACTTGTCTAGTTGATCAATATGATATGAGGTTGGAATGCTCCCCACCTTCATCTTGATCATCATCTCTGACAATAATTTCTTAAAATTTGTTGGTAAAAGTTAAATGCTTATTGCTTGAAAGCAAATCAAATCCAAGTGAAATTTGATCTCGCTAAAGTCGCTCTCAGGCAGCCAGCCCATTTGCTTTAAGTCGACTTTGTGATGAACAAAACAACAGCTGGCCGATCTTTGCATAACTGTATTTCTATCTGAACACAGCTTGAAGTTCTATACAAATCAAGTTTCATTAAAAAGAACCAGTGGATATATTCCTGAGAATCATTTACTGAAGGCTATAGTTTATCCATTTGTAGTTCCACATAGTACTCAGCCAAGTCCATATTTCTGGAGAATCTTTGTAGTAAGTCGAAGTGAGATTAACATAGACCCGGAGATCAAAGTAGAATCCCAAGATCCCAGTACATATAGCAGCTAGCGAGGGGAATCTGTTGCTTTGGGCTCCAAAGCTCGGACCATATCAGAAGTCAGGACCGTACCTCGAGTCCGTCAAGACTAAGAACACATATTCGGCTAAAGAACTACTATAAAGTCAATGAAATGAAATCAAAAGCTGGTCGGCTAGTCGAGTTCGAGTCTTTCAGACTCATACGAAACTCACCTGTCAAGCCCACGAATCAGTCGAAGTCGGCTTAGAGACCCAATCTCTATATCGAGACCAAATCAAATCAAATTCAGTAAATTCAGCAATACCATGAAATCGTCAATGGCAACGCGGGAGTATAGTTTAGGCAGGTGAGGCTCCATATTGTTTATTCGCGCTATACATTGAATTTCCCCTACAGTGGGTTTTATTTTGTACCCCTAAGATAAATAATAAAAATTCTTCTTTGCATTACACATATTACAAATTAATTGTTGTGATTGAAATCGATTTAAATGATCGAGATTAAAACTTGATACTTGAGAAAATTGAAAGAAATAAGATGAACCAAGTGCTGTTCGATCAATTTTTGGGTAATTAACGGGATGCCTAATTTTTTCTATAACAATTTCGACAAAAAGAGGAACATTTTTCATCAAATAGTATGATTGATTGGAAGATTAACTGTTGTCCCATGAACTTGAAAGAAGCTGCAAGTGTCGAAAGACTATGGGATGCGATTCGACAATGATGTGCTACACAAAGGTAAACTAAGTTGTGCTGTGACTCAACTTCCACCTATTGCTTCTTTGCTGGCTAGATTCCATTAGTATAATTATTGTTTCAAATTTATTTATTTTTCAAACTGTGACTAAACTTTTGGACATAACTTCATCAATACAGGATTTTATTAGTTACAACTTACAATACTGATCAATTCTTCCAAAATCCTCTAATTTCCTCTGCACATTTTACTCTTCCTGAGCACTTTTATATCTGTATATCATATGAATCTTTGTAGCGGTATTAAACGCTCTTTATGCATGTTTACTTTAAGAAGTTTGGGCAGGCACCTCGATACACGAACTGTCTAGTTGCTTTTAGCAGCTTTCATGTATCAGAATAAACAATCACAAAATGTTGTTGCTCGTAGGAAATCTGTTGCAGGAAGTGCCTGTAGAAAATTGCCCTCCTTTAGTTCTTTCTTCGTTCTATACATAAAATCTTGTGTTTCATTCACTGTTGCACTTCCACTGCAAACTCACGCTGGACTTTAGAAAGTGTGGCATCCAACTTCTCCCCAAGCAATGTAATCCATGCCTGTGACAACAAGAGAACTTAAGAATCACTGAGACCTCATAGATAACCAAATAGATACTCTTTTTTTACTACTTCAATAAGGGAAAGAGCAAGGAATCCACTAGTCTTTGACCAACAAGTTTGATGTGGTACTCATGTTCTTTGCATTGGTAGAAGTAGATATAGACAAAAATAAAGAAACTATCTTGAAGATATTACAGAAAATGCGCACTATAGGAGGCATACTGATAAATAAGAAGGAAAATATGAGATGTATAATAAATCAATATAAGAAATTATCAAGACACCAAAGTGTAACAAAAAAGCTACAAGAAAAATCAGTACAAATGACGTACCTGGTCCAAAGTTGTGAATCCTCTAATTGTATCCCCACCAAGAATTGCAATTCCTTGATCTCCCAAGGGTTGCAAGATGACTGCCTACTAGAACAATCTATTCATTAGATAGTGAAGCAAGGACATTATTTGGTAGATTAGGATTTGGAAATAAATTGTCAACAAGATCGAAAGAAACAATTTACATAACTAAATTACTACTTGAGGAGCATGTAGAACCGCTAAAATATCTGTGGGGAAAAGGATACATATGACAAATTATTCACAAGGAGGAGCTTGAAAGACTATACCTGCGTATTTGGAGGCATAAAGGGCAGTTCGGATTTCCCAGGGTATAATGATAGATTGGCCAAGTAACTTTGTGGAAAATTACTTGATTTGTTAAGACATTGATAACCAAATAAGATGGAATATATCAAAAGTATTGATCTTCTATGGAGTATCTTACGTGATGAAGATGTTATAACTCCTTGGTATAGAGACCCCTGGACTAGTTTTGTTGTATCAACACTCATTGCATCCGCTTTATTGGAGGAAGATAGAGCAGCCACTCCAATTTGGAACACACATCTTCCATCATAGACAACAACTAAAGATCTGCAGCATGTTACAGTTGATAGTGAATCCCATGCCCTGTCAATTATCAAGAGAAGTGACCACGGATCTTGAATTTGCAATACAACAGGTGCTCAGTGTGGTCTTCCATGCAATAACTCAGAGTTACGTAAATTCCTCACAACCTCAAGTTTAAGTATATGCATCAATTGATAATATGTAATGTAGTTCAGCTAAAATAAATAAACAACTAAATTTTTTTCAGCTAGTTAAAACAAAAAACAATACCATAACAACTCAGAAGTTACAGATTGAGGAAGGCGAGGGGAAATCCATTGACAATCCACCCCTTCAGGAGTCACCTGAAAATACCAAACGATAGGAAAGATGTAAAGGCATATTAGGCATCTGGAACAAGATGTTCTCTTGCTGAAAGATTCACAAATAAGCCCTTGTGCTCAATATGTTAGTCATGTTAGGCATATCTGGAACGTGAACTCCTGTATAGCTCTTACCACTGATATAGACTTCGGTCGAATGGAGAGCCATACAAGACCAGTCAAGATGTTGGTGACAGCCAAACCAAGTGTCAACAAGTCTGCTCTAGACTGAGAGCTACCAAAGTAAAACAAAATTTAGTAAAAAACTCATATCATACTAGTTATATGAACCTGTATAATATGCATTCATTCCCACCTCTTCGAAAATGTTAAAAGCTAGCCAAAGGTAGAATATCCAAGTCAAAAAATTGGTCGGGAGACCGCAAAGTTATGATTCAATTTAGTATTAACATGATAATTTTGATTCAAATCAAAGTTACGTGCCAATTAAAACCGCAAAGTTAGCTCATTTCGATCATTGAAAGTTATGTCAATATGTATGGGATGGAGGGAGTTTTAAACTACTTCAACATGATATTAAGAATTGCTTTACCAATCTATCAAAATCACTGCAGAATATAGCGACTACCTAACTATTTCTTAGAACAGTCAACATATACATACAACACGTCTCGATGCTTCAAATATGCTCCCAGCTAAACAAAGTAGGGGCATTCGGACAATATGCAACCTTATCCATTTCATAATAGAGAATTTGTTTCCGAATTGACCAAACACGAAGTGCTAATAGTTCACAGTAGATAATAAGCGTAAATTAACTACGAATCGTGCACAATAAAAAGCTCAAACACCTGCTGGCATCAGCAACTGGAGCAATGCCGGAAAAAGCACGATTAATTAGAACAACTAACAAAGATACACCACCAACATATATGGGCAAGCTCCTTACTACGTCGTCGTTTCGCTGCACCCAATCTGCTACCCATTCCCTTTTAGGCTTTGGCACTATGTAATCCCCCTAAAAACCATTTCCAAACAATTGAGACAAAAAAATAAGTAAATTATTACAACGCCGAATTCGTTTTAAATTCGCGTTTTCGATTATTTAGACTTAAAATTCCACTGCAGATTGTTTTTGATTCACTATTCTAATAAATACGAAGTATAAAATTAATATATTGGATTTGTTTTATTGAATATATAATTTACGTACAATTGATTTAACTCGAAAATCGAAAACGTAAATTAAAAAGAATTTGAGGGGTTAGAGAGTTTTAGTTTACCTTTGAATTTACAGAGGCGGAGATTTTGATATGGCGGCGGAAGGAGGAGATGCGGCGGCGAGAAGGGTTGGGTGAGAGTTGAAGCGGCGGTTTTAGTGGCAGAAGAGGGAGGAGACTTCCCGCTTCCATTGAAAAATTAGTTAATTCAGTTAAGTCAATAAGGCAGGTCAGCTCTAGATTATCCCCTCCATATTTTTCTTCAAAATTTCGTAATTTATTAATGGCTAACACTATACACACACCCAAATAGTGTTTTTATTAGTGAAATAACAATTTTATCCTTAATGAAGCTTCCTCAACTACTACACTTACAAATAGGGGAGGGGCAAAATAGTCATTTTACTCCCAACTACTACACTATTTGGGTGTGTGTATAACAGTTGAGTTTATTAATTCATCAAATTTATTTTAACTTCCTCCTACATTTTTTTGGTTTTTATTATGCAGAATATTATTATACATTATTTTATTTGATGTTTTTATACATATAAAATTGATATAATTTGATTTGTTTTATTACTTCTTGTAACTTTTCATTTATTTTATTACTTATTATAAGTTTTCATCATATAGTTCAAGAGTAATTCATGATCAGAGTTTCACATCGATATTTGAAAATATCAATTAAAATGAATTAGAGATTGTTTTTATTTGCTCCCAAGTTTATTTTTTTGAAATAAAGTGGGAATTTTATTAATGAAAATAATGACTTAGGATGTCAATGATGGCCCAAATGACAACGTCTCATTCACTAAAAAATTCCGAAGAAAAAAAAAAATAGGTCTAGCAGTTAGCAGCTACTACTGCGTTGCGTAGGGCAAATCGTATTTAAATCGTAAAACTTTATTCCGATCCAACCACACACTTCTAAAGGATTGGAGAGCCTATTTCAGGCAAAGTGTTCACTAGTAAAAATCTTTTATGAGTCAACATATATATGACATCATTGTATGTATGTTATATTATGTCATTTGTTTTGTATGGAGTATTTATTTTTTACTTTCATGTAAAACAAAAACAGAAAACGTATCACAATGTTACTTGATATAACCAAATGTGTATTACTAATACACAATGTAACATAGGTCCAAACAATCAATAATAAATATCCCCAATAAAACATGTACTCCCTCCATTCCTATTTTTGGTCTCATTTTCTTAATTAAGAAATTCTATTTTAAATTATCTTTTTACCAAAAATGGAAAAAAATAATGGAGGGAAATTTAATCATGTAAATTAAATTTAAAATCATTTTAAACTTTATGCATTTTAAAATGGACCTATCTTTTTGGATGGATGGAGTACGAAATAGGAAATAATATACAGACCACATCATGCCTATTATTCGGCTATTTATATCATGTTACATGCATAATATGTTACATATATCTATAGCACACGTTCACACCAATAAAGTAGAAGATAATTAGATTAATGTTCAAAGATAGTGAAAACTCTAGCATTCAATTTGATCTTTGCTTGTAGTTTGGAGGAGGTTGAACAATTGTGTAAGGCACTCCAGTTGATGCACTCATCAGAATGCTACGATTCCTTTCATGAAATCTTCTAATAAATTTCTCGACCTTTCGATTTGTAATTTCAGCATTTTCTTGAATTTTAGTTGTTGGAGCATTTGTGTTTTCCTTCCCATTTCTTTTATGAACCTTCTTTATATAATCTGAGCAGTAACCATCATCAATATTTTTGCTGCTTTCAAGAACCTTATATGATGATTTATCTCCTTCATCTTGCTTCAAAAGATAGGTGGCACTCTTGCTAGTCTCTGGACCTTTCAGCCTCCTTCTACCTCCGCCGCCATCGAACTCGTTAGGGTTGGAAATTAATGGGGTTTTGCTTACCACCTTGTTCTTCCCATGCACTGCACTATTAGGTCCCAAATTCATAGTTGCAAGGGAAAAAGAAGATACCTTGATCAAATTTAGCACTATTTCCATGGATTTTTCACAAAGTGAAGATGCCTGCTTTTGCTTGGCCTTCTGAGTCATTATTGCAGCTCTTAAATTCAGCTAGTAGTTTGATACTATTGTAATTTTTACTAGAGAAATGTATGGGGCAAAGAGGCCGTATTTATCAGAATTTATATACAAAATGGTGATGCACATACTACGTAGAAGATTATGGTTACATAAAGAAATTATTCTATTAAGATTCTTAAAGGATATATTTTATAATTTTAAATTTTTATAAAACTTTTTAATTATTTTGGCTTTTAGGACCAAGCTGCCAAAGTATATATATATATTAATATTATTATTATCTCAGTAATTAACATGTTATTGTATTATAAAGTTTAGCCTTTGTGAAATTATCTTGTATCTTAAGGATATTAAAGATATTGATGACATATTTTAGTATGAGTATTATATATATGTTAAAAACAAATTATTAAGATCTTAATAGTAGGGTATGCTTGGATGTACAACTAATTAATAATTTTCAGATTATTCTTGAGGTTAATGAAAGTGGATATTGTAAGTACTTGCTCGATTCCATTTGCATGTAATAAGGATATAATAAGCTCGACGTTGTGAATGACCGGCTCTGTATTTTCTCCTTTTATTGTTTTTTTTTTCATATAACGAAGATGATTATTGCTAGAAATAATTAAGCACGTGTAAGTAAAACATGGATGTAGTCAAGTTGCAATTACGTTTCTTAGAGAAATTGAAAATAAGTTTGATTGTCATCTATATAATTATTTGTTACTCGCACTATATTTTAATATAAATATGTGTGGTTTAATAATTTTGTTAATAATTTGTGAATTCAGTCCATCGTCAGGTGTATATGTGACAATAGTTTAATCTTTGATTATCTCGGATATTATGTTAAGATTTAAGAATAATCAACGAAAATAACATCTAAATATTAACTGATAGATTGATCAGTTTACAAAGAGTAGTTTGAGAAGTAAACGTAACACCCAAGTTCTCAATTCTCATAATTCTACTTCTACATGAGTACGTGGATGCTTATTGAGCATATACATCCACGAACTATTAATATTCTATTTGATTCAGAAAACAGGGCTCCAATGTCAAAAAAGAGAACGTGGGAATCCATCTTGATAAGTTTTATATTTCAAAATTCTTTGGAATAGATTAATTAATAGCCGTGCAAGCAAGATATGATGAGTACACCAAAATATCAAAACGTATCACATATTAATTATCAGATGCTATTTATGTGGATCTGCCATGAACCAACATGGCTTCTATTATTGTCATTTGAGGGATATATACAGTTATACACATACATTTTTTCTTGTGTGAAAATGTTTTAATGAAGGATAGATATTGCAGAAAATGTTTCGGGTTCAAATTTTATTTTATGTTTTGAAAAAATACAATCTAACATCCACAAATCAATCACGTAAAATAAGAGGGCAGCTAACGAACTTAATTAGAGGTTTTCTTACTTGAGTTACTTCTTCATCAATGGAACCTTGCCAAACCATCATATTCTATAGCCTTTCCATTCATTGGCCTTTAATAAAATACAAAGATCACATAATATGAACATACCACGAGATTCATGCTTAATTAAGATCAATATTGATTTTACATCCACAAATCATATATATCATATGTGTACAAAGTTATGACGAATTGAAGTCGAGTGCATCATGAGCATGGAATAAATGTAGATAATAAAAAAATCAAGTTAAATCTCTTAAGTATCTTCTTTAATTATTTAAATTTAATCGGTTCTCGTATACTTAAAAATCTTAAATGACATTGCTTCAAGAATATTATCCACCTCTCGTTATATAGTTTTCTTCATTATTGTCCACTTCTATCCAATTCAGAGACACTATTTAAATTATTAGCTTTTTGAGAAAAAAATCCCTAAGAACCTTTTTTTGCAACTGAAGCAGACATGTCTATGAAATATTAGTAAAATAAGCATCGAGGTCATTTGCTGTCAATGAGGTGTGGCAACCAAATGTCTTGGGCATTAGCCTCTCATTATCATCTCTTAATTAATGACTAATCATGCCCAAGTGCTACTTTAAGGTGACAATACATGGAGTCTCATTTAATTATCGAATAAAACATACACAGAAGCATACATGCAGCAGGCCCGCTCTATTTGCTTTGAAATAAATAAAATTAAAGGAATCAAAATGGAGGATAAGACAAGAAAGTAATACCATCATTTCAATTTAATTGAAACATTTGATTTAGCGATAAAAATACTTAACTTTAATTATAAATTAATTTTATTTAAATATTTTGTTCTCAACTTAGAAGATGATAATATATATTTAGTGGAGCAAAAGTGGTACAAAGTTAAATATCAATGATGGTCTGGATCCATTTTATTAATGTATAAGCAAAAGGATTTCAAGTATAAACATACATGATGGTTGGTGAAAAAATAAAAAATACTTGATGGTTGGTGATATATCAGTATGATGTGTTGATAAAGAATAATTGTCTTGGCGTATCGTAAGTCAGTGAAGAACTTTTAGGAATCATCCTAGGAGACACTTGTCGCTCTACCGATAACTTGATGAATGAGGGTTTAACTTTAGATCACTTATAAATCTTATGATATTCGGCTTACGTTAAAGGTAATGTTACTTTGTCTCTACGTATATATTCACTACTCTTAAATCTCACATCTTAAGCTTTGATCGTCCGAATACGTAGTCGCTAGCGTGACCATTTCCCGAGGCTGCTCCGGACCTTTTCACGCTCAGGATTCGTGATCTGTGGCACAAGAGCGAGGTTATAAGTAGGCTTTACCCGAGCTGACAATCTCGGCTTCATGACAACTTCAGCGTACCGGAAAGTCAGGATAGTGGAAACACGTATCTCAGCCGAGTTGAATCACCAATGAGCCGTGGCTTTGAAATCGGTCGCGTCGTTTGGCACATTTGTGGGGACAAAAGTCACAATCAACAAATAATGCGGACAACGGCAGAACATACCGCCGGTGTCGGCCAGGTGTCTCGCCGGTGATTACCCGACCACGGCCACTTTCCCCGAGTCGAAGCTATATTCCAACAACAACTTCACGAGGCAAAGGCAGCATGGGAACAAGAGCGGGGGCACCAGAGCACAACAGGTCCCACTGTGAGACCCCGGTATTCCCATGAAAGGCGAGAATAATCTCTGTGCTCACATGGCGAGGTCATGCGCGCCTCCCGTATGCTTGAGGCGATAGCATAAGTCCGTGAGTACTCACAGTGCTGCGCCTCAGTAGACTGGTTAGCGACCTTAAACAACGATTAAATAAAAAAGATGATGGCCTTCGTCGTCCACGGCGTGTCAAGCTTCATTGTACAATGACAAAGATGCTCTTTTCGGATAGACTGGATAGCGTCGCACTGCCGGCCGGGTTCAAATTGCCACGATTGACCTCTTCGATGGAGCAGGAGACCCGATTAAAAGCACTTGAAATGATTCATTGCCCACATGACCATAAATCCTCACGGCAAAAGCTCTTGATTGGTATATGGAGTTACAATTAAAGTAGATCGACTCATATCAAGAGACAGCGAATATCTTCATCACCAAGTTTGGTACGACGATTCAAACCATGCAAGACGAACGCATCCTGATTGACATAAAGCAAAATGCGAACGAGTCATTGAGTAGTTACCACAAACGGTACAATGATCTTACTTAGCGTCCTGCGATTGGATGATGAATTCGATACATGGTATTTTCAATAGCGCATAGAACCAATAAAAAAGGCTTTATTGGTAAAGACTCCCCATCGAAGATGCGTGCCAAGGTGGTTAAACAACGCATCGAGTTAGAAAGAGCTCGAAAAAGCGAGCTGATCTCAAAAGAAACAGTGTTAAAGAAAGATAGACCAAGGTCGCAGAAGACCTGCAGTGCAGGGAAGTGTCTGATAAGACAGGGGGCAACCCTCTCGCAAGAGACTACACTCCCTGCCACCACCTCCTCGAGGATTGGTTCGCTTTAATCAACAGGACCTCAGGTATAATCAGGCTTCGCCCTTGAGAGTATATATCGAGGAGATATTTGCACAAGTGAACAAGAATCTCTTACCCCAAACCTCTCGCATGCTTGTGAGGCACACAGTAAGAGACAAACTCAATACTGAATACTACCGGAAACATGGCCATGATAGCGAATCTGAAATTTTGAAGGCAGAAATAGAGAAACTAATTAAGCGAGGATACTTGAGGGAGTTCGTAGGCCAAGATAGACCAAGGACACAGGAGCGTGGTTATAGTCCACCCCTTGACAGCAGCGAGAAACAGAGGCCGAGACAAACGACCAACTCCTATGCGGGCCCTGGCCCGAATTGACACTAGCTATCTCGGGGGAATGCGCGCGGGGAGGAGGTGATTCCCGCAATGCACGAAAGAATTACTCCAGAAGATAAGTGTATAGCACTGGTGGGGCCATCACTAAGAGCGAACCAATATCGTTCTCTGATGGTGAGTTGAGAGGAATCGAGCTCCCACGCAAGCCGGGTCATAGCCCTTATAGCGGGTACTACGGTGGAAGGTCTTTGGTTGACCTTTGGAGGCTCCGCCCGATATCATGTATCTTGGCGCCTTGACGGAACTCGGTTGCCTCGCAGCATATGGCCAATCGCCACTCGGTGACGGGTTTCACGGTCATGTTGTAATAACCCGTTCGTACTAATATTATTGAAATAGTATGCTAATTTCTCGTTAGATTATATCGAGGAAAAAAAATTTCAGTTGAATAGTCGAAAATACGGAGAATCGGTCGGTTGGTAGTATATTCGGCATTTAATTTAAGTTTTTAATCGAATGATAATGTTATTATTTGGTGGTAATATAATTTAATTATGTCGATGTTAATGTTTGAAAGTTGATTGTCGAAATAAGTTAAGCAGTATCGATTGGATTAAGCGATCGGGTTTCACCTGACAAATGAGCCAACCCATTTAAGCCACATTATCGTGGCCCAACCCAAAATGAAACAAGGGACGAAGTCCTGTACCACTCTGGGCGTGAATCGCCTCCTGTTGATTTTCTTTCTTCGATTTCTCCTCCGTTTCGCAAGCTTTGGACCTCAAATTTCTGGGAGAGTTTCTCCTCATCGTCCTCGTCGTTTCAAGGTAAAAAAGGTTCGATCTTGTTGAGTATTTTGTGAGATCTCCCGAGTTGACTTTTTGTTGACTTTTTGGATTTTGAATTTTATTGCTCCAATTGATTCTTGGGTTCTAAATTAGTTATTCTTGAGTTGAAATATCGTGTTTGATGTGGAATTTCGGACGTTTTAGGGCCGTTGACTTTTTGGAATTTTGGGTTGACTTCGGTTTTTATGAGATATTATTGAATATAATTATTGTTTAGGCTTAGATTATAATCTAAGAGTTGATAATGATCGATATTTGGGATAGAAAGTGTTGTTATGGTTGAGTTGACTTTCGAGCGATTTGGGTTGACTTTGAGTTTTGGGATTTAAATTGGTATAGAATTATCACTTAAACTTAGATTGTGGTATTGGAAGGGATCATACTTGATGTATGGATTGAAATATGTTGAAATTAGTTTTATTAGATTTTGAGTAGTAAACGGGCTTCGGGATTTGAGGTTGTTAGAAATGGGTTTGATTAGTTGGAAAAGTTGATATTTTGGGTTGATTGAAATTGGTTGATAGTGTTGAGTATTTTGGTTAAGGTGTTGATCGATTATGGGATTTGGTCGAGATAGTTGAATTCGCCATTTTAATAGTCTTTGAAACATAATTAGCAATCTATACTTAAGTTGTCAATTTGTAACTAAAATGGGTTGAAAAGTCAGGAATTTAATTAAGATAAGGGTTAAAATTTTTGCGAGTAGTAATTGTAATTTCGGGTGTTTTGATTAGACGTGGAGCGTGGGAAAAGCATTTGGATCGATTAGACGGGACGTTTCTTATTGCGAACCAAGGTGAGTACTTATCTCACGTGTATTACCTTATGTACTTACTTTAAATGGTGTATGTCCTTGTATATGATTATGTGAGAATGGTATACATGTAATGGTGATGCAGATATGTGTGAGCCATGTATTGATTATGTGACTACGATGCAACGGCGTTGAAGGCGGCAGAGGTAAGTGATGGCTTGAACTCCCCACTTATATTACTGTTATAGTTCTGTGGCCTTGTCGGCACTTTTGTATTTCTGTGGCCTTGTCGGCACTTTTGTATTTCTGTGGCCTTGTCGGCACTTTTGGTATTTATGTGGCGCTGTCGTGATTTGTGATTGATTCTGATTGTGTCTTTGTTTAGGCGTATTAGCTTTAATGTTGTTGGGAGTAAAGTAGTTGGTTGTTGAGAGGTGTTGGTGAGTTATGTATGACTTTAGTGACTTGAGGTAAGTAGTAGCTTGCCTCTACCGACTTCTGATATTTTCCGGATTGCAACGGCGCTTGTAGGCATTTGTAATTGATTGGCCTTGTCGGTATTTACGTACTTATGCTTTGACCGGTTTATGATTGAGCGTGATTGGGAAGCGTTTTTATACATTGCGTACTATTGTTGGGTGTTGAGTAGTGGTTGTTTGTGAGGTGATGGCTAGAGTTATACGTATCTTTGAGGTGAGCTTGAGTATTAGGGAGATGACCACACTAGAGGTAGGATGGTTATGGGTTAGGTGGCTCACATAGGCGTTGTTTATCATTTTATACTTCGGTATAAGGCGTTGTTTATCGGCTTTATCACCCGGTATAAGAGCGTTGTTTATCAGCTTTATACTTCGGTATAAGAGCGTTGGTTATCAGCTTTATACTTTGGTATAAGCGTTGTTGATTGAGGTTGAGTTTATGTGCATCAGGGATTAGAATCGGATGGTATCTAGTCGATGAGTGATTGATGACTAGAGTATAGCTTTTGTAGGGTCTCTATGGTAGCAATTACGTGGGTTTATCGATTGTTAGTCGAGAAAAGTCATTTTAAGTAGATTTAATTTGTGGTGAGTAACATATAAAATAACTCTTGGGGTATATAGTCTTTAATAGGTGAGGGACTTAATTTATTCTTATTTGTACGATAAGGTGGGTTAACTTCTGTGGCATTTATTTTCACTCAGCTTTTTAGCTGACTCCCTATTTTTCCCTATGGGCGGGCGTTTTATGCCTAGGTTGTTGCGGGATAGCAGTCGTTGGCAGTAAGCTGCGTACCCGCGAAGATGGCGATGGTGGCTTGAAGACCTCAACAGTCATACTTTTATCTTCTTGAAGTTTCTGTTGTATGTAATAATTATTGTTGTCTCGTGTTGTAAAACAAGTAGTTTGATATTGTACTTATATTATTACTTTTCAGTTGTTGTATTGTTGGTTAGTTCACCCGATGGACGAGTTGTATTGTTTTATTTATGATGTTAAATAAAGTCGTTTTTTTGTTATCCGTCGTTGGTGACTCACGGTGCTCTGAGGTTGATAGCCAGTCCAACCTCGGGGGGGAGCCCACTTTGAAGCAGTCGTTCTGCTTGTGATGCACCCGCTTTGGGAATCGCCACACTCGACTTCGCAGTCGACAGAGGTGACCAAAGCTTCCAACGATTAAAGCCCGGTTCACGAGGTGGCGAATCCACCGTACAATAAGTTTGATTGGTAGGCCCATCTTAATAACATTGAGAGCGATAGTCTCCTTTGCATCTCTGACTAAATTCCCCTGACAGCCGAGGGGGGCATAGGGGAAGTTTGTGGGAATCAAAAGAGAGCTAGGATATATTATCAAGCTCCAAACCCCCCGGTGAACAAACCGACGGTGGAAAGCTCAAAGAAACGTTGTTGGAAAAATCAGCTTGAAATAAGAGCGATGAGAAGCAGAGGAGAATACAATTAAGCGAAGGAAGAGAGAGAACGAGCGGCCGATGCAACGAGGAGGTGGAAGAAATCATTGACCCGCCAAATCATAGCGAACTTTCTGAGTGGGAATGAAGGTGGATGGTACCCATAGGGAGGAAGTGATTTCGCTGATTAGGGAATTCGAAGATGTATTCGCATGGGGCCCCGAAGACATGCCAGGAGTAGACCCCGAGGTAGCGATAAATGCGCTACGTGATTCGTGTTTTTTCCCCGTCAAGAAAAGAAACCCGAACCTTCGGCGAAAAGAATATGGCGTGAACCGAGGTTGACATCTGAAAGGCCCGAGCCATTCGCGGTGCGGTTCAGAATGGATAGCGAATGTAGTATTGAATGAAGAAGTCAACAACAAATGGGATGCACCAAGCTTTACAAGCTTAAACAAAGCTTATCTAAAGACTTACCAGCCTGCAATGCGAGGAAAGATTGGTGGATGGCGGCCTTGGGACATAGAAATCTTTACGATTTATGGATCTTGAGGGATATCACCAAATCGCTTGTTGCGGAAGGATGAAGAAAGCAGTGTCTTCACGAGGGATAGCTGTTTTATTGGAAGATGCGTACTAGCGGCAGAAGATTGCGAGAGGCAACGCACGAAAAAGAATGGTGAATGCGATATTCGCGAATCAGATAGGGAGAAACATGGAGATTTATGTAGATGACATGTTGGTGAAGAGCAAGGAGAGAGCGGCGTCAGAAAACTTAAGGAGGCGTTCTAGCAGTTTGCGCTCTGATTCTTGGTCAATCGAGAAAAAGTGCTCGTTTAAGATCGCTCGAGGAAATTTCGATGTATATGATCGTGAAGAATGAGCCAAACCCTAACAAAATAAATGTGCTACTTGACATGAAGGCCGCCGAGAGAGCTATAAGGATGTTCAGAAGTTAACAGGGTGCTTAGCGACGAGTCATTTTGTCTCAAAGTTTGCGAGCGGAACGGTCTTCAGAACTTACGGCGAGCCTCGAAGGAAACCTTCCGTTGGGATGACGAATGCGCCCATGCCTTTGAAGAATTGAAAGAATATTTGGGATCGCCAAAACTGTTGTCGCGACCGAACCAATGGAGGAATTGCAGTTATATCTGGCGGTTTTGGAAGGAGCGATTAGTAGCGTGTTGGTTCGCGAGGCAGGGGGCATCCAAAATCCTATTTACTATGTGAGTCATGTTCTGCATGGGGCTGAGGAAAACTACCCAACCATTGATAAGTTCGCATTTGCAGTGCTCATTCTTCAAGAAAGCTCAAGATATATTTTGAGGCTCATCCCATAAAGGTGATCACGGGCCCGACCTCTAAAGGATCTTGGCCGGTCGCGCCTGCCGAGGGATTCTGACATATGGGCAATTGATTGAGCTAGTTTGATATATCCACAGCCTCGAGCTGACATCAAGTGCCAAACTTGGCGAGATTTCATAGTAGAATGCACATTGAGGCCACCCAATGAAGAAGCGGACGAGAAGAGGGTCGTGAAGCAAGTGCGAATGGACTCTGTATGTGGACGAAGCCCGAAATAGCAAAGGGTCGGGGGCAGGGTTGTTAATTTATGGGCCCAAAAGGATAGAGATGGAATATACCCTCCGTTTTAACTTTGGGCGACAAGCAGCGAGTATGAAGCTGCAGTGGTGGGGTGGGAGTTGGTCCAGGCAGGGGTGTTCGGATGCTGGTGCGGAGACTCAAAATTGATGATGGATCAGATTAGGGGCGACTGTGGGATCAAAAACAAATCTCTTATGAAATACCACAGCGAAATACGACCTTAGCCAAGAAGCTTCGCCCTTGCTTGTCTTGACATATACCGCGCTCTGAGAATGAAAAAAAGCGTACCCATTGTCGGCTTCGCCCTTGCTTTATTATGAGGAAGCCTTCGAAGAAGTTTACATTGAGGTCCGAGAGAAAAGGTCTTACGAGGAGATACCTGTGAAAATCATCCTAGAGGAATCCTCGGTGGAGGACAACTTATGCCAAGTTTTTTACTTGGAAGAGTCGTTCTTGCTAACTTAGAGTGAGGCAAGGAAGGTTCAACGAAGAAGCCTCAGGTTTTGCCTGTATGAGGGAGAGCTATATCAAAAGTCTTTCGACGGACCGCTCTTGTTGTCTGTGCCCCAGGAAAATGTTCAAAACGTGTTGTACGAGGTGAGCGGCCCGATGGTGCGGTAGCAGCGTTGGCCCAGGTCACACGAAACTAAGATAACCGCGTGGGTTTCTTACGGCTCACATGACTAAGAATTTAGCGGACTTAGGTCACCAGATGTCTGGCCCGTGTCGAAGCTAGGAAATGTTCCCAAAATCTCAACCACGATGACCTTAATTAGCCATATTGCCCAGGCATGTGGGCGTAAGACTTGGTAGGAAAAATTACCTAAGGCTAAAGGATCGGCGATGCGTGGAGGTGGCCGGTGGATTATTTCAGCAAATGGGTGTAGGCTGCTCCGTTGGCAAAGATCAAAGGAGGGGACATTGTACGGTTCTTACTCGCTTTGGTATTCCACGGATCCTGGTATCTGATAATGGGGCACAGTTCGCCAGCACCGAACTCCAAGAATTCTGTGAGAAATATGGCATAGAACAGCGGTTCGCTCCCGTGTATTATCCCCAAGCGAATGGTCAGGTGGAAGTGATGAACCGAACCATCTTCAAAGGGATTAAAAAGAATTTGGTTCAAAGAGGAGCATCCGGGGGATCATGGATAGAAGAATTACCCACGGTGCTATGGTCTTTATGAACCACGCCTACGCATATTACAGTGAAACCGGCTTTGATTTAGTGTGCGGCACCGAAAGCGGTCTCGATGGAAATGAGGTTGCAACATGGAGGCAAAGGGGATTCGAGGAAGAGCAAAACTCCCGAGCATTAAAAGAACAGCTAAACTTCATTGATGAACTCAGGGATAAGGCTCTGTTCACTATCTTGTCTCAGCATCTCATGTCGCTCTTTGTCGTAGGTGAAGGGTCGCCCGTTCGTGTGGCGATTTGGTGTTGAAAGCCTGTGTGAGTCACGAAATATGTGAACAAACTCAGCCCTAAGTGGGAAGGACCGTATCGTGTAAGCCGCGTTCTAGGCCCGGGCACATCTGATTGGAAGAAGATGGGCCAGTAAGCCGGTCGCGAACTGTGGCGCCTCAAGTTAGCGAGTTCTATTGTTAATCTTAGGTTCGCTGATGCTTTATTTTGATTATCTCAATCTTATTAACGAATGCTCGGAGTTATAAAGCATTCGAGTATCAAACATTTAGCGAAATAGAATGAATAAGCTAGTTAGCGAAGGGGCATATTTGGTTTTAATCTAATGATCGAACAGATTACTTGGAAGACAATGATATATAGCCAACCTGAAGGGTGAACTTAGCCGAGGCGCGGTTAAGGAGCTATCGATAGTGTTAGTTTGTGAGAGAGGGATAGAAGGGAAAACGAATACCATAAGTAAAATCCTCTACATATATACTAGTCCAACCCGGGCTTAGAGGAACGCTACCCCGCGTCCACACAAGCTACTAATGGGCGATTGACCGGTCGGCCCAGAAGCGACACTACCGATCTAGGAAGGGATGAAATACCTAGATAGTGCAAATCGGCATATTATTTCTCTGAGGAGAAAATTCCTTAGGATAATTGGGATCACTACTTCAACATCTTTACTCTCGGAAGTAGCGGGCTTGTCTTTTCTGATAACCGTTATTTGTGGGCGATCGCTCCGCCCTTGAAGTCGTCTTCTTTAACAACCCAGTGAGGCCTTCCTTGAGTAGCTGAATGGCCTCGCAAGCGGAGGTGGTCCACGACATAACAAGTGCCTCGCGTTAAGTTACAAAAACTTTCTATAGAAGAATTGAGAAGAGGCGAGGTTATCTCGGCGACGCGAGGTGGTTACTGTGATACACTCACAATTCACAGTTCGCGAGTGTCGCTCGTATAATTGAGTCAAATGAATTCGGAAGACAAATCATTGGGTTTGAAGACATAGTGAGATTTTCTAGAGAAAGGAAGAACTAGTCAGAATCAAAAAGCCTGTGATAATTATCAAACCAGAATGGAAACTGACTTGTGTGGTACTAAACTTCAGGAAGGGTCAAATTTTTGGAGATAGCGACCCAGAGAACCAACCGTCTTGAGAGGAAAACCCATTTCTTTAGAAAGCGTCGGACTTCAAGAAAAAAGGCGAAACCACTTTTTTTGGCCGATGTGGGAGCCTACCCGATAAAATACGCCGCGGAGGCTCTTGGAGAAAAAAGTAGGCATTCGAACGAGGAACTTCAGAGGCCTCTTTAAGGAAACCCATTAGCATCTGTTTTCCCAGAAGATGACGAACCCTTGAAATCGTGAGTGGTCGGACCGCCACTCATTGAAAAGTGGTTACAAGGAAGAGTATAATGAAAAGCCATTACTCACCGGGGGCGTGAAGATGTCGTCGGTAAAAGAGGAGGACCGGCCGAGAATAGTAAAGGGGAAAAGGGGAGTTCTTGCAAAGATTACTTTAAATGGGAATGAATGGAGAAGAGAAGAAAAGGAAATGACAGGGTTCACCCACCTTTTATAGCCGTTTTTGGCTTTAGGCATATTGCCTTTTTCCTCAATCGGTAGGGACAATACACAGGTTTGATGTCCCATAAAGAGGGCATTAAATGGTTGACGAATTTGAAATAAATTACCGGGTACTCATCCATTAGAAAATAATTTTTGGAATGTTCTTTCCATGGCTTTATACCCGACAATTGAGGGGCAATGATATATAAGCTATTTTATTGATGGCCCAGGAAAGAATAATTGTCTTATGCCCATAGGCATAGGTCAAGTTGAAAGGCTTCTTAGAATGTCGCCTTAGGAGGACCTTTGTATTCTGCAGGTAGCTTTGGTAGGTAGATGGGTCTCTTCGGATCTTCTATTAATACCCTAATATTCACTTCATTAAAGGTAATGCCACTTTGTCTCCTACATATTTATTACCTCTCTTAACGCTCCTTTATTACTAACTGAGTGATGGTGTTTGTGGTATAGCAATGTACGTCTTTCAGTACCCGCGGCGGACCGCTGCAGCTCAAGCTGTGATCTGTAAAGTGGGTTAGCCAGCTTACCCGGAGAACCATCTCCAACTTCGCCGCGCTCGCGTCTCGAGAAAGTCAGGATAATAATAAGCATGGTCTGGCGGATCGCCAGCAAACCCGTGACTCAAAAAATACGTCGCGTCGGTAGTGCGTTTTAAAAAACCCTACCCTTCATTTATGAATTTAAAAGTTAATATTCATAGTTTCCTAACAAGAAATGTTTTTTGTTAACAATTTATGAGTCCATGTTAAAATCAAATGATTGTAGGTTATAGCTAGATAAGCTATTATGCTTATAAATTATCAGATTATTAACTTGTGGTTGGTGTGTGTATTCTTTTTGCAAGTGTTGTTTGAGTCCATATTGGAATGTATATTGAGTTATTGAGTCCGTATTGGAATGTATATTGAGTTATTGAGATGGTTGTTATGAAGTTGTTGTAATTGTTGTGATTATACTCGAGTGTTGTGTGATTGTGTTGTGTGTGATTGTGTTGCGTGTGGTTGTGTATTATTTGTAATTTGGTGTGTGTATTCTTTTTAGATGATTTGGGTGACATGATATATATATACATTGAGGGGTAGCCTCGGCCAGGGAGGTTTGGTGTGATATCGTATTGAGGGGGTAGTGAGATGTTTCGGGAGGTTTGGTGTGATGCCGTGAGGGGTAGCCTCGGCCGGGAGGATTGTGAGGTATATATATGTGTTGAAGATGTGTATTGAGTGGATGTGTTTAATTGGATAGTGGATGGATGTGTGTGGATGTGGATGGAGGTTTGATGTTATGCATTTTGTTGGACTAACTATTATTGATTGTGTCGTTTTATTTGATTGAATATCTGAGTATGCGATTGTTAGTGTTTTATGAATACATGTAGGGAGTATTATCTTTATGTGTATTAGTATTGGTATATTGAATGTTTAATTGCCTGTAAATATTTAATCGGGAGTATGGTATATATATATATATATATTGACCATGAGTTGGTTATATTGATGAAATGTTGGTTATGATGTTGATGTTGATATTATGAAATACTAAGAACTATTGTAATATATATTGGGATATTGAAATGAAATGAAATTAATATTTATATTGATGATTAATATTGGCTTGGTGCTAGCCATGTGTGAGTTATACCGAACTTTGGTCTTTAGGCTGAAGTGTGTTGGGCTTAGTATGCAGTGATTGATACTATGTTGTCCTTATTTAGTTTGGTGTTAACCGACAGAGGCATAATAGTGTTGTTACTAGTTATTTGCTATATTTGAGGGGTTAATTGAGTGCTTGTTTACTTAGGTGTTGATTCGAGATTTTGATAACAAATTTTGTAACTCCATGTGGAAATGTTTAAAATATTGGATGTAGTTAAATTGGTGGGAAGTAGCAAATTATAGGAATTACATGAATATTGATTATGAATATGATAAGTAGGATAAGGGGTATTAAAATGAACTAATCTTGTTACGCGATATGTGTGGTTGATTATGTCTCGTTATATGAGTATTCACGAGCTTTCACCAGCCCACCCCTTCTATTTTGGGGACCCCCAGTGATTTTGTAGTTGCAGAGAAGGTTGGCATTGAAGCATCTTTGGCAAGGAGCTGATTAAGATCATAGATGTGACTCGGTGGCTAGGAAATCCTCAACAGTCTTCTGCTTTAGAACCCATTGTTTTGTCTAGTCATTTTATTATGGATAATAATATTTTTTTGAATTTGATTGTATGAATGATATATTTTGATGTATTGTTGTTTTGTGAAGTGTTAGTTCACCATCTGGACAATGTAGGTTTGTTGTTTTCTTCCTTACTTTTTACTGTCCAGGTTTTTATAGTGACTCTGATTTTCATGTTGTTATTTATTCTAATCTTGGGGCGGCTGATCTGGGACGGGTCGTTACATTTACTCTCCTTCAATACCCTTCCATAGGTGGAATCCCGTTTTCAGGTGATCACGTAGATGAAATTGAGGGGCTGACTCTGAGATCACATAAACAATTGATATCGGTCCATATTGAACCAATCAATCAATTGTAAATAAATAAAGTTCATGATCCTATAAACTACATAGTATACTTTAACATATTCAATATGAGATCAATGCTCATTTAATAATTTTTGGCTGATTATGATTTGAAGCTTTGTGATTTAATGTAAATAATCTAATACAAGTAATTTGGTGGCCAAATTGGGGGTTTCCCAAAGTTTTTCATCTTCATAGTTCCCTAACAAAAATGGTCATATTTAGGGATGTTTTTGGTTCGGTTCTATCGGTTATTTTTAATTTTTTTTGTGTACAACTGATTCTATCGGTTTTTTAAATAGACAAATCATTTCGGTTCGAAATTAATTCGGTTGTCTCGGTTTTCATGCTTAGTCGGTTCGGTTTTGTCGGGTTTATGGTTTATAACAATAATATAATATAAAAGTTAGAGTGATTTCAAATTGGAAATAAAATATACAAAAAATTTCAACCACATTACACCAAATCGTGATATATGTAGATAGTCAAATACGAGCAGTTAACTACTACTTAATTATTAATGGTTGACATTGTGATAATAGATATAACTCTCACAAGCAGATTAATAACACATATAATAACATTGTTACTAACATATACTTCGAACATTGCTTGAATACATGATTTCAAACTAAAATAGTTAAAAACTAAACCAAGTAAATGACTCCAACTTCAAAACCATCCCCAACATCTCAATTCACCTCAGCCAAGATCAAATAAACAATCTTAACCTACCTTTCTCCCCGGAAGAGGTTAAGGCAGTCTGCTTCAAATGCCCTTGATAGGTCCCCGGACGATGGTTCCCGCTGAATTTTATCAAGAAAATTGGGACATCGTTGGAGATGATCTCACCAAATCAATCCTTGATTTCCATAATAATGGCCAAATCCTCAAGGAAATAAATAATACTTTCATCACCCTCATTCCAAAAATAAACAATCCCAAAAAATCAAAGAATTCAGACATATAAGACTTTGTAGTGTAGTCTCTAAAATTGCCTCCAAAGTCTTAGTCAACAAAATCAAATCCCATCTTAACTCCCTTATTTCCCCCTATCAAAATGGTTTCATTCAAGGAAGAGCTGTCCAAGACAAAATTCTCATGACTCAAGAGCTTACTCATTGTATCCAAAGCTCAAAGTGCAAAAAGTACGACATGGTCGCTATTAAAATCGACATGAGTAAAGTTTTTGACAGAGTTAATTGGGAATTTCTTTTTGCGGTTCTTACGAAACTTAAATTTCCAACTCACTGGATTAACCTTATCAAAGACTGTGTGTCAACAATACAACTCTCAGTTCTTGTCAATGGCCAAACCACTGCCCCCATCAAACCTACATGCGGACTCCGTCAAGGGGACCCACTCTCTCCCATTCTCTTTGCAATGGTTTCTGATGCGCTCTCGTCATCTCTCACATCCCTCCAATATAAAAAAATCAAAGATCTTAGTACCAAGTGATTGGAAATTAGTCATCTCCTCTTTGCAGATGACAACTGCTAACTTTCATCCAGCAATCTAATAGCATTTCTTCATTTTGCATTCAGCAGGCTTTTGCTCAGACTCTGGTCAAATCATTAATTTCAAAAAATCTATCTTCACTTTTAGCTCCTTTACTCCTGCCTTTTCAAAAAATGAAATTTTAAAAAATTTAAAAGTCACACCTTCGGACAATTTTGGAAATTGCCAGAATCTCTTGACATAAAAAAATAGAGATTCATTTTCTCAAATAATGTAACGAAATCAAAATAAAATTTTAAGTTGGAAATCAAAATTCCTTAACTTGGCAGGAAGAATTACACTCATTAAATCTGTTTTGCAATCCATCCTCGTTTATCCAATGGAAATTTACAAATTTCTTTTGTCTACTCTTCATAAAATTGACAAGATCCTTGCCAATTTTCTTTGGGGAGGAAATCAATTTCAAAACATATATTAGATAAATTGGGAATTCTTATGTCTTGAAAAAGAAAAATGTGGACTTGGTTTCAAGCATCTCCACCACTTCAGTCTAGCCCTCCTTGCCCGAAATAGTTAGGAAGCTTGTCCAATTCTAGATTTTTGATACTTTCTTCAAATCAAAGTACTATCCAAAATCCGACCCCTTCAGGGCAACAAAAAATAATAACCCCTCATGGGTTTGGAGGAGTTTACACTCGGGTCTAGACAAAATCAATCAATCCATGATTTGGACCGTTGGAAATGGGGTCAACATCAACATCTAGACTGATTACTAGATCCCAAACCTTCCACCTCACGTCATTTCAGAACATCATCCCCAAAACTCCACATCAATCCATCCAATAAAAGTTTCTGATATTTTACTCCCTGGAATACACTGGAATACGTCTCTCCTCCGAAGTACTTTCCCTGAAAATATTGTTAAAAAAAATTATCAGCATTAAACCAACCGGTGAAGATGACATTAGGAAGTGACACATGTTTGCAAATTATTTTGGTTTCCAACCTCTATGGGTTGTTTTTTGAATTTGCTTGTTGTATCAATTTATACTTTTAATTCCATGGAATGTAATTTGGAGGGCATTCAAAGAAATGCCAAAACTGATGTAATGGATATTTGATCTTTTATGCATTAATTATCAAAAAAAAAAATATAACAAATATAAGTATTTTAAACAAAATATATATACTCGGTTTGGTTTATGCTAAAACCGAAATCAATTTTGATTTGGTTTCATTTTTTTTTACCAAATCGATAAAAATTTAGTTTGGTTCGATTCGATTCGATCGATTTTTTCGGTTTGAACCGAAACGACAACATCCTAAGTCATATTCCATCCCATTATCCACATTACCATATACACTTGTTATTACATGAATGAATCTCCTCATATGTACTAAACTCTCAGTCCACTCCTAGTCAAACTCAAATCTCACTCTCTTACAACTCTCATTTTCCCTACCCCTCTTCCACCACCACCACAATGCCACCACCTCTCCCCCTCCTCCTCCTCCTCTTCTTCCTCCTCTCCACCTCCACCACCACCACCTCCCTAGAAGACGACATCAAATGCTTACAAGGCATCAAATCCACCATGTCAGACCCTCAAAACAAGCTCTCAACTTGGTCCTTTTCACCATCATCATCATCTTCTGTTTCAATCTGTTCAATGTTTGGTGTTTCATGCTGGAACGAGAAAGAGAACAGATTAATCTCACTCTCCCTAACTTCTTCATCACTCTCTGGTCAACTTCCTACGTCACTCAGCTTCTGCAACTCTTTACAAACTCTTGATTTTTCAAGAAATGATTTTTCTGGTCAAATCCCACCTCAGATTTGTGATTGGTTGCCTTATTTAGTTACTCTTGACCTTTCTTACAACTCCTTTTCGGGTTCTATACCTACCCAGATTGGTAAATGTAGGTTCTTGAATACTTTAAAGCTTGAAAGAAACCATTTTTCTGGTACTTTGCCTCCTGATTTAGGTAGATTGGATAGGTTGAAGAGGTTTAGTGTTGCGGATAATAGTTTATCCGGGGTTGTTCCTGATGGTTTGGAGAGGTTTTCGAAAGATTCGTTTTTGGGTAATGGGGAGTTGTGTGGAGGGGTGTTGGGGTTGAAATGTGAGGGGTTGAGTAGGAAGAGTTTGGTTGTTATTGTCGTGGCGGGTGTGCTGGGTGCTTTGGGGTCTTTGGTGATTGGATTTGGTGTTTGGTGGTGGTTTAGGAGAAGATGGGGGAGGTTTGGGAAGGGGGGGAAAGGGGAGGGTGGTGATAGTTGGATTGAGAAGTTGAGAGCGTGTAAATTGGTTCAGGTGACTTTGTTTCAGAAGCCGATTAATAAGATCAAGGTGAATGATTTGTTGGTTGCTACTAGTGGATTTGATTATGGCAATGTGGTTGTTTCTTCGAGGACTGGTGTTTCTTATCGAGCTGTGTTGCAGGATGGATCTGCATTGATGGTTAAACGCTTGAGTAGTTGTAAGATGAGCGATAAGCAGTTTAGGTCGGAGATGAACCGGTTGGGTCAGCTTAGGCATCCGAATTTGGTGCCTTTGTTGGGGTTTTGTATGGTGGAGGATGAGAGGCTGTTAGTGTATAAGCATATGGAGAATGGGAGTTTGTATTCGCTTTTGCATAGTAAGGGAAGTAATGGGGAGAGGAGTTGCTTGTTGGATTGGAAGGCTAGGCTCAAGGTTTGTCTTGGTGCAGCGAGAGGGATTGCCTGGCTTCACCATGGGTGTCTACCTCCGTATATTCATCAATATGTTAGCTCAAATGTGATTCTTGTTGATGAGGATTATGATGCTAGGATAATGGACTATGGATTGGCAAAGATTGTAAGTTCTATTGATTCTCATGGTGTTTCATTTGATCATAGTGATCTTGGGGAGTTGGGATATGTGGCTCCTGAGTATACCAATCTTATGGAAGCTTCTGCCAAAGCGGATGTTTATAGTTTTGGCGTTGTTCTTCTGGAGTTAGTTACTGGACGAAAACCTTATGGATCGAGTAATGTGGATGAAGGATTCAAAGGGAACCTGGTGGATTGGGTCACTCAGTTTATTAGTTCAGGCCAAACTAAAGATGCCATTGACAAGGTCTTATGTGGAAAAGCCTACGATAATGAAATTCTCCAGGTCCTTAAGATTGCATGTTCTTGTGTAGCATCAAGGCCCAAGGATAGGCCTATAATGTATAATGTTTACCAATCACTGAAAACCATTGGCATTGGACATGGCTTCTCTGGAAATTTCGATGAATTTCCTATGAAATTTGGTATCCAAGATCACAATCGTAAGGACTAAGGATTCGGTTGATTCTTGCGTTGTTGTCAAGCTTATAGCAATGGAGCATCTGATCAGTCATCAAAATCTCGACACTTCAAGAATAGAGTGATGACATTCCACTGGGACTTCTCAATCTGCTACATGTTTCTCTACATGGACACCTCACTAAGTGCTCTAGCTAGTATCCAAGTATATGTTGTTGCTATTGTTATGTCCTTCACATGATTTATGTTGAGAAGTCATTAGCATTGTTGTATTAATCGAATTTATTATTCCTTATGTATCTTCATGCCTTTTATGTTACTCTGAAGTCTGATCCTATAATTACTTATTTTTCCCTATTTGTGTCTATGGAGCCAGGCCTTCACCATCTAGCCATCCTTTTGTTCTCTTGTGTTTGTAGATATATTTCTTGATGTATATACTATATACTACTGTATCTATTTAAATTTTAGTAGCATCTGCAATTATGTTTGTCTGTTACTCAAACATAACATGTTTGTCACAGTGAACTCTGATTTAACATGTATAATTTTTGGAAATAGAAGTGTCACTCTCTTGACAGGTAAATGTCTTTGGAAGATCATGCCAAAGCTCCAAAATTATTTTTCTTTGTCCCCAATCAGGAGATATGATGCGTGGCCTCCCTTCTTATATCCTTCCCATAGATTGTTGATCTCATGTAGCAAGCTTCATCCTTCTCCATGCCCATTTAAGGTTAAACACAAAGTCTTCCGTTTGCAAAAATTATGTAGATATATCGAGATCTCGAGTTTAATTATCTCTAGGTAGGGGCGTCTTTTTTTCAATTCGAACTTTTGTAATGCACCTTGAGGAAATACTTGAGTTATTTAGTTCGATTCGAAGATCTAATTCTATCTAGATACACCATTAAACTGTGTAATTCATCCACTGATTACACCTTATTACAGAGTTGTTACTTGTTCGTCGTCAATAGGATTCCACCTTAAAATTAATTTGCAGTTAAAAAAACTTGGTATCCTATAAACACTCTTACATACCTCTACTCCAATAAACAACTAGTACCATCTTGTAGTGGTAGTAGTAATAACAGATGGTGATATTTGCCAGATTTTGCAGCCTACCCCTTTCATTATTTAATACAACTGGCAGTGATGCAATTATGCAAATGTGTTAAGTTACATTTAACTATAATAATAATACCAACAAAGCTATATGGTCATGCAGAAACGCAGAAAGTGAAAAATGGTGTTAATATTTTTAACCTTAGGTGATGTTTCTGAAGAAATGAGCAATAACAGCTCTGCAAGAAGCAAGCATTGAGAATAATGAAGAAACATGGAGATCTCGTGATGTAATAAATAATATATGTTGCAGACATGCAGATTAATTAGAAAGAAATGAAATGGCCAACTTGGTGTAGCAATAATGGATGGACCACCAAAATGAGAAGTGACACCTTTGATAATTGGCGATCTACTGTTTATATTATGATCAGCTTTGATGTCCTACGATCTTGTGATTGCCCATTTCCTCTACATTGAGTGTAGGGGTTGGCTCAATCACATGCTAAAGAGTTTCGACCATACCTTAAATATTTTAGTTTTTCTTTCACTTCACTGAAATCTTATATAAATCCTCGCGACTCTGGATTTTACTTCTTGAGATCAATAAAAATGATATAACCATTTTTATTTTAAAAATAGAATACAAGTACTTAATACAATTTGGTTATATTATTTCATATGTGTAAATATATTCCAAGATTAATTCATCAATATCATTATTATCCCAATACCTCTCAAAGAAAGCCCCTAATCGGAAAGAAGCGATTTCGCCTAGAGCAAGCACTGAATCCTTTACTTTTATGAATATCTACTTACTCCAATAAATAAGCAAGCCAGTACCTGCTAGAAAAACGCATCTGTAACCTAACCTAATCGAATATCATCATCTCTAAATTTTTTACACAACAAAGATTCATATTATTCTATCAATATTCAAATTCGATCTCTAAGATTCCTCATATTTTGTATTCGAGCTCAAAATCGAGACTTCAATATACATATTTTATATAAATTAATAAAAATATCTATATAAATATTCGAATTCGAACTTCAAATATTCGAACACAATTTAAAATATTCAAAAAATTTTCGAATCAATTATAGGCGTGCTATTCGGTGATTCGCTTACAATCGAACGGCAAAACGAATTTCAGAGTTCGATTCATATTCATCTCCAATATCAATATTCAAGAAAAAATATTCAATTCCTCTCATGTAAACGAGTCATTTAGAATTAAGAGCTGTCATGATTTAGGATTACCCAGTACAAAGTTCCTCTTCGCTTTTAGATTTTGATAATACGTCATCGCGACATGCACATCATCAGAGAGAAAAATGTATTCCTTTTACATAATTTTAAAAATAAACAATAGAAAAACAATGAAAAAAGAAATCATGATAGGATAAACTCACGAATTAATTATCACTGTAATAACTCGTTTCCTTACCAATACTATAAATATAGTATAAAGTTTAGAGATTTCTAGGTGCAGCATAGGCCTCGGGTTGAAAGTATAGTAGAACCAACAAATCGGCCTGGTCAAAGTATATTTTGCCATGCGGGACCCGAGGATAAAGATAAATAATTTTGGGAATAATATCGATATATCTAGCATTTGGCATTTAAAGAAAGTACATATGCCCTCTGAATAAACACAAACTAAACTCCAGTATTTTTCAGCTGAGATTGCCAGAATTTCTAACCGAAACCGAATCCAGAACCTAAATTCCTCCCCTCTAAACATCCCACCTACTACCACTATCTTCATCCTCATCCATTCCCCTTTTTTTTCCCCCTCTCTGTCGAAATTCTCCACTCTCTCAAAATTTCTCCATTTCATCAAATGTTTTGATTGCCTCCCTCATCATCCCATCATATCTCCGTAAAGAAAGAGCATATCCTGTAAACATTTTGAGATATTTCATTTTTCAGCTGTTTCAGACTTATGGGATTTCATTGACTGCAGATCTTGAATGACACACAGATGTAAAACCATTCAAGTATCACATGTGGGATCAATGTGATTCTTTTAGTGAGATTATTGTGTTAGAAAGTCGTAAGTCGAAAGTTTGACTTTATTGACCTTTTCTTAAATTAACTCTGAAATTGTGTTGCTGGAAAAGCTATGACTTTTAACAGGCGTTTTGTTTATATGTAATCATTCCGGCTCTTGACAGCCATGAGGTGAGATCGGGGTCGGTAAAAAGCCAAAAAGAACGCTCAGATGAAGATTTGCCGCTTCGAATCTGTTGAGGTCAGCTTTAATGGATTAATTCAGTCGTCAATCGATTGCTTGGACATTAACGTGCTTAAAGTGTTTATTTCCGCCAGTAATACGGCGATTTAATCGAATATCGAGATTTTAATGCACAATAACGTAGCTTACGCTTAATATTAAAAGTATACCACAATTGGGGATGTGGGATGACAAAGCAAGAGTTAAATTTGAATCGCGAGACGCTGCATAAACACGTGTATCATATGACAAGTAAGAGATGCTATTCTACGGACAAGAAATTTATACCCCTTTGATGTGAGTTGAGTCACACAGACGCAAGACGAAACGCCTTTATCATCATTATCGCTGTTTAGAAAGTAGTACAAATCTTTCATATATATTATGTTATATTTTGCATATTGCCTCGTAATTATTCTGAGCACAGACGCGCTGACAAGGATTGCATTATGTGAAAATTGTGATTTCATGATTCAAGTACATGTAACCACTGGTATTACATTCACTATAATACGGTATATTAAATAATATGATTTATATATTACGGGATAAATGCGATTGGCGATTCACATGCGGCGATCGCTGGCATGCTTAATGCCAAGCATGCGGTACTGGATGCAAGGCTGCGGTGGTGACTGGTAGCATGTATTTGATTGCTGTGTGTTATTTCATGAGCCGGCGCGACCTTCCGACCGGAGGTTTCAAGATATTAAGTGGGTACTGTGATCGGGAGGTTTGCGTGATATGCACACATTGAGGGGGTGTAGCTCGGCTCCGGGAGGGATTGAAAAGCCGGCGCCTCATCCGATGCTGCTGCGGAGGCGGATTCTCATATATGTATTATTTGGTAGATTCTCTGTTGTATTACCGAGGCGATTCTTCATATTTGCATTATTCATGTGAGATCTCTCATTTCAGGCGCTGGCACTGCTTTTCCTTGCAAAATTTATAATATGCACCGCTTCGATTGCTATAAAGTGTTACGTGGATATCGTATTTATGGCAAATCCCCTAATGGTGGATTCAGGAATGGCTATTTATCAGGTGTACTGTTAACGATAAAGTTATTACGTTATATATATAATCTATGAATATATGCGATGGGATCAAGTCCTGGTGGTATCAGATTCACTCAAATTAATACCGACTCTATTCTCATGGGCATGCTTATGCTCATAGGTTCTAAGTGGGTCGATCACCGAGAAGTCATTTCTAAGTGGTGCCCTCGCAGACTGGTAGGTCACAGATCAAGATCATGCATTTACATACGGTTCCTCAATGTTTCATTTCCTATCAAGGTTTACTCTGTATATCAAGTTAGACCCGCCTCAGATTTCGTTAATTTATGGGTCCCGCCGCCATACTTTCCCTCTACGTCAGATTTTGATTGTAGTAGCTTCGAGTTGCATCATTAAGTGATTTCAGACATGTCACTGTGGTTTTATTGTATATGTCGTTACCACCAATGAATACAAAAAGTCATTTTTTTATTATTATTAATGTTAAATGAAGTCTTTTACGCTGTCATCCACGTGATCTAAGTATTGTGTTGTCGATGATCTTAACCTCAGTGGCGTCGAATTCGAGACGGTCGCTACAAATACATCGATAACTTTGTTAAATTCTCAAAAAATATCACTTAAAATTGCTTCATTTTCTTTTCATTTGTCTCGAAAAATAAACAAATCTTTTGCTTTTCATTTATTATTATTATTTTTGTTCACTTTGCTTTCTTAAATTTAGTTTCTTTTATTATTTCGCGAATATCTACATATCTTCATATCGCTCTTCCATAGTCTATTTTCATATAAAAATATAATTCATTTTATCATCAAGCACACACCGATATATAACCCTTTAATTAGATAGGTTAAGCACCTAATATCATCAAATAACATTCAGTAAGTATAATATTAATCCTCTTGCTTAAGAAAACAAACAAGTAATAAAAAATAAATTAATAAATCAACGTGTAATGAATGTTAATAATATCAGAGGAGTGCCTTTTTGTTTGTTCTACTTTATAACGCCGTTAAAAACTTAAACATTATATTATTATCATATTTATATCACATTTAAATCTTAGATTTTAAATACTCCGTAACATTCATGTTTCCTATATATGATATTATATATAGATAAATAAGGAGCGCTATATATTGAATAGTTTTTTACTTTTTGTAACGACCCACCCCAAAGTGGCCCTCCCCGGCGCGACCGCTATCAACTCAGATAATCGAAATACCAACGATTGACAATAATAAAATGACTTTTCTTTCACATCATAAATAAAACAAAATAACTTCATCTAACTAACCAATAAGACAACAACAACATTTAAAAATCATAATATCAATACACATCAAACAATTTGTTATACAATCCCTCGAAATACACAATTATTACATACAACGTAAACCGGGCAAGCAAGTATGATGACTGGCTGGTGCCTTCTGCCCACCATCGCCATCTCGCAGCCTACCGCCAATGCATCTCTGGGCTTCATTCCAAGAACAACTCCAGTACGAAACGGCCTGATGTGAAAATAGTGAGTCGCCTAAAAAAGTTCGAAATAAAAATAAATATCACGTAAGCTTAACCTTACCCGACGCATCTAATAAGAATAATTTAGATTCCTCACTCATTTGTAGAGACTATATATACCCAAGAAAGATATTTTAGTGCTACCGCCACAAAACAAAACTTTCCCTTATCGGCTTCTAACATCGATAACCCACACTACTAACAACTTAAACATATAATCTTAACCTCTCAGTAACTCAAATAATACAACTCAATCACTTATATCTTGGGCTCACTTTAAAGACAATTCCCACTTACACCATACCTCCTATGACAACTAATGTTCCTCATAAGATCTTTCAAATATATGCATTTCTTAATACGACCGAGTAATATATCTTAAATTCGTATAACCTAAGTACCGATTTATCTTCCCAAATTCTCGATGAAAGATACTTTAACTTATTTACCCTTTAAATTGTGACGCTACGTTGGGGCATTTATTCTAGAAAATAATCAGAGATCCAAGGCTTTTCCACCATATATATAAAATATCAACATCATCGCCAGATATATAAACTTCGGGTTTATAATTTTATGCCCCTAATGCTCTCATTCAAAAAGGTAGCCCCATCCATTAGCCACTTTCAATATATATAACATACCTACCAAAGACGCCTAAGTAAAGTGCTACAACCGAAAGTAACACCGTGATTCCGAATACAAATAGTTGTCGGCCAAGGCCGACGCCTTAAAAATGAAGTACAACCATCAAAGCACTGCTGGCTACATTTAACAAGATTGCGGAATGTATATCAGAATCAAATATGGAATAAAATACATGTATACAGTGATTACCTGGAGCAAAAGTCATACAACATAATTCCATTACTAAGTCTCGTATATAACATTACGGTAATATATCTAACAGTGTCTCGGAGCAAGCACACACAATCACCTAAATGAACATGACTCAACATCGACTATAAATCTACCATCACCTTCTCTCACTACCATGATTAATAAAAACGGCCACGTAAATGTCGCAGGATAGGTCTGCGACGCTTTCTATGGCGAAATCAAAAGACAAAATCCAAACGCCGCAAATGTCATAGCTTTCACAAACAAAGATGATGATTTTGTGACGCTTAGAAACGGCCAACATATCATAAACGGAATAACCCTGCAAATTTGGACCTAATAAACCGGCCCCAAAAACGCCAAATTAAGCACACTTAATTAAGAAAATGTACTTAATATTAAGATAATTAAATACATAATGTGGAAAATCGTCACATAATAAAACAACATTCTAATAATTAAGGTTATTAAGAAAAATGTACTTAAGATTAATATAACTAGATTTAAAGTACGTGGCACCAACGCCAATAGCTCAATAAATATTAAATAAATTATTACTAAAAACGCCATTCAATGTTGATAAATAATTAAATCGGTAATATCAATATGACGCCATAATAACGCTACACATGACTAGCATACCATTAATTTATAAAATATAATAATATTAGTCCCGCCTTACAAACACGCCACACCATTAATATTAGATAAATAATTAAATCGATATAATAATAATATAGACGCCATGTAATAATTACACTCTTAATATTAATTAATTAATTTTATAAAATATAATAATATTAACCGCCATAAAAACGCTTTAATAATATAAAATAAATAAATTAAATCGATATAATGATAATACGGATTTAAATAACGAAGCCACACACTTAATATTAATTAATTAATTTATAAAATATAATAATAGTTAACCGCGCCATAAAACTTTCACACTAATAATATAAAATAAATAATTAAACTTGATATAATAATAATATGGACGCTATAATAACGTCATTATCAATTTAATATTAATTAATTAATTTATAAAATATAATAATAATACGGACGCCATAAAACGCCGCATTCATTAATATAAAATAAATAATTAAATCGATATAATAATAATACAAGTTATTATTTTTCGTAGTCATGAAGTCGCAGACCCTTAATAATGTATTGTAATTAAATTAATTTATAAAAATAATAATATTACTAACGTAGATAAAAACGCCACATACTTAATATTAAATAATTAATTTATTAAATATAAGAATAAACAAAATATATAAATCACACCATACATAACGTATAATAAAAAATTAAATAATAGATTTCATAATAAAGAATATAGTAAATATAAAAACAAAAACATCACTCTTTAGTAATATTTAACCTGTGATATGTATTAGAGTATGAAAACAAAATGAATAAAATATAAAACATTATTTATGTAACATTGAATATGCACATTCATACAAAGAATATTAATTATTTTGATTAAATATAAACAACTATTTAAACACTTATTTTTCATACTAGAACCAAATAATAAACAAGTTAATATATAAATAAAACAAGTTCGAAAAAACCTCAAATCAAAATCAATTTCACAAAAAAAAAAGCATGTTTAGTGTTATAAGTAACACATTATAATAAAAACCATGAAATCATCAATACATTATCTCTAATACACCAAATCACACAAAGAAAAACGAAGAAAAACGAAATTACCACGTTAACATTCAAGATGAAGAAATGGATTTGTTATGTTATATTTATGGGGAGAGAGTCACTTGGATAGGATATTATCGCATTTTTTGAATTTTGAATTTCGCTTATCGCAAAACGCCGCAAACCCGCCATACTATAAAAGCCTTTTCCCCGCTTTTAGTCAAAATTTTTTTGTCCCCAATAAACCCAACACGTCACACAAAATGTCAGTACAAAATTAGTGATATTTAGTATAACGTCACGTAAAATGTCGTGCATAACATCTTTATATATTAATAGAATTAACTATAACCATTACAGAAACTTACATAGGAAAAAATTAAATCAGATAAAATACTATATTAATAAATTAACGCCATATTAACGCTGCCAAAATGTCATACGATATCTTTTTATATTAATAAATTTAATCTTAGAACGTTAAAATCACTTAGACAAAAATGAAATCATAAAAATACTTTTGATTTTAATAAATTATTATCACAACGTCACAAAAAACGTGATATCATATCTTCTTTATATTAAATAAATTAAATCGTGAGAACGCCAGCCACACATACAAAATTTTTCTAAATACAATACCGTAAACCGAATAAAACTCAGAATAGATATGAAACTTCTTATACATATTCCTCAAATTGTATATATATATCAAATAACCTTATTTGTAGTAAAATAAATGTTAAATAAGTATGATAATACATTATATTATTTGGGATAATTCACTAATAATAATTTCTTTAATCATTCTCATCATCGCTATCGCCATCGCCGTAATCACTTCCTTTTACCTCATTATCTTCATTTGTAAATATTTATCTCCGTCATCATCATCGCTATATTTTCCCATTGTCACAAGAATACTATCATTATCTAGCTCTATCGCTGTCAACGCGTATCGCACCGGCCGCTTCTTCTTCCTCGAAGAACTCCGACATCACATCTTCGAATATTAGCCTTAAATCAATTCGACTCCTTGCAAATGTTTTTGACGCAACCACCCATTCAAGATGTTTCTTATCATCCTAGTATATTGATAGTCATACCATGTAGAAATTGTCAGGCTCGCGAAAGTGGATAAAAATATCATCCGATTTCAGAACCTTTTCCCTGCTTTTTATTTGCACGATTCCTGTCTTGGTGCACCCACATCTACCTCGTATCAACTAAAGACACTCTAATAAGATAATTGTCTCATAAACCTCCTCATTGCTATATCTCAACTCCTATATAGTTTCTTTCGAAGAACTCCGCAAGAATCAAATACGCCACCATCCGAATACCTAGCTATCCTCTTCACACAAACACCACTACATTATTTGTCGACACGCCTCGCATCTCGCGCGTCAAGAGTATCCATTTGTGCAAGACTTCTCAGAATTACCGATTCCTTCGCGACTAAAGAGCTGCGTAACAAATGTTGGTCTATTATCTCTCCATGTTACAGGTCAGCACCTTAGAAAGGGTTAGTATATATCCTGCGGTATCAATTAGTTTATAATACCTCAAATAACCACAACCCAAATGTAATATAAAATGCAATTTAAGTAGCAAAAAACCTTATTAAAATCCGCAACTTACATATCAAGCGTCAGATAAAAATTAAGCATAACCATTCGATCCCTTCGATCGTGACTCATTTCGTGATGTTTGTCCTAATCATATCAGCGCAGTTACATTCAAATATCCTAAATTAATAATCGCCTTCACAGCAAAAGTTAATTATATATTATTTTTGCATCGGATTTTAATTTTCATATCTCAATATTAATTAATAACCACCTCCATAATTGTGATACATTTGTTATATCATGTTATAAGAAAGAAGATATAATGATAATAACAAATAAATAAAGTATTTTTCTTCAATTTTGCCCGTGAAATCCATAATGTTTTAAATTGATCACTTCCTCATATTAAAAATACTTAATAATTCTTTTTTATTAGAAAAATATATATTTCAATTTTCATTCAATACTCCCTCCATTCCAATTTAATTGATCATGCAAAGAAATAAATGTTTTATTTCCTTTTTATCAGATTTCAATCCAACTTCTTTATCTTGATCTTTATACTTTTTATCCTTTAATAAAGTACTTTTCATTTTCATGATTAACTAAAGCGTTTCTTTTGATAAAGTACTTTTTAGGGGTATATTAATAATATTACCGAAACTCCTTAATAAAGTATTTTTACCTCCAATGTATCAAAGAAATTTAAATCCGGATGAAGATTCATTAATAACTAACATTATATGTGTATATATTATATTTACTATCACGTTGTAAAGTACATATACCTAATTAATCAATTTATTTCTTCATTTGGAATGAATAATTTAATTTAGTTCTAACAAAAGTGGAAAGTTAAACAATCATCTCTAGCACACATTTATTAAATCATAAGCTTAAATAAAATATATGATTAATTATTTGCATCTTATTATTATCTTTTTTTATTATAATTATATTAATTATTAGTATTATGTATCAATTCGTATTGAATTCATATGTAAATCTAAATAATGAATCAATATTGGCAACCCAAATAATAATTTAGTCATGCACAGAATTCCATTCAAGAGTTTAACTTTCTTTAAAAAATAATTAATTTTATTGAATTGTACATTATTAGTATAATAAATTAATTGCATAAGTTACTACATGTATTACTACTAATGATTCTTGGCTCTTTTTATTTCCTCACCATCTATTAATCTAATGATTAATATAATTGTGATAATAGATAGATAATAATAAGTATTTAAATACTTAATTGTATCAGGATCTCCGCCCCAAAGTCGGCCGCCCGGCGCTGGTAGCCATTAAAATCCCGAACACTGCAGTCACCAAACCGATGTATTAATTAGCTTTAAAACACAAATCTTGCTTTCATCCAAAAAATGTGATCGCTACCAAGTTTCCCAAATCAAAACGCTTTTAAAATTTATAATCCATCATCCTGACATCAAACGACAAAACCCATGCAAATATATACACAACATATCCCCAAAATAAAGTAACGCCGGAAAGGTTAAGCAACATATGATGCGATCAGATTCCGGTCATTAAACGACAACAAATGACAAGCGCTTAAAGTTTCAAAGTGTAGGAAAATACATAACAATCAAAACAAAGCTTGACAACACATCAAAAATCGATCAAAGAGATCCTCCTCACCCGACGCCACTTAGCCACTCTAACAAAACTCTCAAACAGCCTCGCTCAATCGCCGCCTGCCACACCGTGGCACAAATGAAAATGCCTAACGCGGTAGTCATGGTGGCTTAGTGAAATTAATTATATGAACTTAGTTTTACAATGGAAATTTGTGTCATCAATCAATACTATAATATGCGTCAAATATGAATAAAACATATCCATTCATCTAAAAGGTCATACAACATAATTCCACATGAAAATCTCGTACATAATACGCAGATATAATGTGGTTGTTTCAGCAGTTGAGCCACAATTCCGTAAAGAAATCAATAGATCTTCAACTACCTAATTAAAACTCTACTATCCCAACCTCCTATCTCTCATATCACCACCAAGAGTACCAACCTCTAATGCTGAACAAGCCAATCCTCGGTTTACCCGCAGGAATGGACTAATCAATCACCCCTCAGAGACTTATACCGCAGTTATAAGGGGTCAAACCGCATAATAAGGCCACACAAAGTATCAAAAGTATTAACTGCACTTATACACAAAGTATGTAAGGCACATCGCAGACCTCACACACTCAAGCAAGTTGTCAAGCATCACCCCGCTCTTAAGTACACTCAAAGATAGCGCATTAATCATTTTATACACCAAGTGATAAGTGCACATATCGTCGTAGATATCCTCGTAGCGAGAGTCTCCCTAACCCCTTCTAATCATCCCAACATAGTCAAACTCGATACTCAAGTCACCTCAAGTCATACCCAGAACGTTCCTCTCGTATAACCACTTACTTACCCCAAACAATATCCAAGCATCAGCCTTAAAACATCTCACAATCAAGTCATGAAAAGCCACATAAATCATAAAGCTCACGACAAGCCATGCAGAATTCTAATTATAAGTCGGGAGTTCTGGGCTTTATTACTTACCCCAAGCAATCTTCAACGCCTCACAAATAAAAATCACATAATCATATAACAATTACATGTATATCATTCTCATATCATAACACAATAACAATACGTATATCATTCTTCACATAATCATATCACTATAATACTATAACATGTATATATCATTCTCACATAATCATATCACAATAACACGTATATCATTCTCACATAATCATATCACAATAACATATTCACACAATTTCAAGAAGAACGCAAGTAACACCCGCGAGATAAAGACTCACCTCCGCTACTAACACAAAAACCTCCGCCGCGAACACAATCACTGTGAATCGCTCTTTTCCACGATCAACGCTAAAAACACCCAAAAATTATAATCAAGCACTACTTACTGCCTAAGATAACAACCAACTCTTGGGAACTATTTCCAAACGGTCTAATACGATTTGATAACTATCGAATTATAATCTCATCGGACACAAACCAATCGATCCCCGCTAAAATTCCATCTTATCACTTTGAATATTACAATTCAATCTTATAAAGTTTCATTCTGGCCATGAATGCTAATAGGCCCATAACCAATAACCTATATCCAACATCAATTATAACTCAACTCTTTAAATTCACCACTTTTTTAACCTAACCGCTTTAAATAATTTTAAATCACTAATTTAATATCACAACAACTAGGCTGTAAGGTCCCAAACATAAATCCTCCTACAAAGTTATTTAAAAAGTCTAGAAAATATCACCAATCGAAAACCATAAAAGTCACAAATCTATAACATCCTCACAAACGACTCTAAATTTAATTAATCACTTATATATACAGTAACCCATAACCAACTAAGATTCATCATAAAATTGAATTATGGAAAAGTCAACTAAAAGTCAACCATGTCAAAACCCAAGAAATATCTCAAAAAGACTCAACTTTCATAATCTTTTTAACCTCAAGAACGACGGGAGAACCATATTCTGCATAAACGATCTTGAGTTCGAGCGCCAATCAAGAATCTCGAAATGAAATTTTTTGCGTGGGGAAGGGCTTAACTTTCCCCATGAGGAAAAAAAGGAAGAAAGATGAACCTCAAAACACGATGAAAGACAGTCAATGAGATATTTAAAAAACCAAGTTCTGCCACCCTCCGCATCTAAATTATAAATGTAATTCACCAAAAATTTTACTAAATATCAATTCCAGTTAAAATATTTAGCTAGAAATAAACAATAATATGTTCTTAATGAAAAATGAAAGAATCGCTAATTTTATCTATATATAGATATTTGAATCAAGGTTAAATCATATATTTTATTCAGATTTTATACAATAGTCTATCATGCGATAATAAAGATAATAATAAATATGCATATAAATAATGTATTGAATCAGACAATTCATATGTAACTAAATAATTAGAATTAGTTTATTAATAAAGGTAACCCAAATAATAATAATGAAATACAGAATCTACTTCAAAGAGTTTTAGCTTTTTTTCTCAAAAATAATTAATTGTATCAATTATACATTATTGGGTGATAGTATATTAATCGTGATAAGTTACAACATGTATTGTGAATAACCCTCATTCCGAAAAATTTAAAATATGTTTTAAATGTCAATTATATTATAAATGTGACATTTTTAAAAAGTTGAACATTTTAATAACATTTCTTCCTGACCGAACCACTTTTTATCGTTAAGCTGAACTCCTGAGAATTTCCTATCTTCGTTTTTTTAAATCTCCTTTTAATCTATTTTGTGGCCATTACCCAAGAAATACTGGTCAAGGAAAGTCAAAAATCTCACAACTCACCTCAACCCCCCCCCTTTCTTCTTCTACTCACCGCTAACTCAATTTCCCCTCCCTTTTCTATTTTTTCACTTTTTCTCCCTCAATTTTGCAAGGGTTTTGAGGTTTTTAAGTATTTTGGGATTCTCTCTCAACATTTCAATATCTCCAGGTAAAGAAAGCCGCCGAACCTTTTCAAAGCTTTTTCAACTCCTGTACAGACTTTACTATTATTTCGCTTAAATCGCACAATAAGTTCTTAGATCCTTAAATTAGTTGTTTATTAAAATTAAAGATCATATATCATGCCATGAATTATGTATTTTACTTGGTTGATTTAAGACTTTTTTTCAAAATGGTTTTAAAATGTATAAGTGCATGTTCTCGACCTTATTATAGTAACATATTAAGTTTCTCAGATGAAAGTTTTTTGTGATTTATAAGTCATGGGAAGAAATATAAATAGAAATGAGTTTTATAATAGATTCGGTAGTAAATGGATTCGAGATTAAAGCATGTCAGAAACGAGATATTAATGAAGTTGTTAATAGTCAAAAAATTTTATGGCTTCTGTAAACAAGTAATTGGAACTAATCATTAAAATGATGTATTGTAGAATTTAAAGTCGAGTAACGTTATAATAGAACTTCAATATTTTTGTTATAAATAATGAGATGAAAGATAAAAGCAAGAAGGCTATCAGAACGCATCCGCCCGAGTCGCACGTAGGTTGGAGTCGTTATCAACTCCAGATATCCGAGTCACCATACGGTTGATTTAAAATAACCTCAAGCTGAAAATCAAGAACCCTGTGAGTTTGATAAGCAGTGAAAATAGTTCGAAGCTCAAAACGCTTCCATACAGAGTTTAACCATCGTGGCATCATCTAACCACAAACATACAACTTCATAAAATTCCAAAAACCAAGATATCACCCATAAAAATAGTTAATACATTTTCAACACCAAAACCAAAAAATACTCTAAATTTGAGTACATAAGAATAAATTGAATGAGAAAAATGCCGACGCCGAGACTTGTTTGAAGCACCGCTCCTCACCTAAAATCACCGGATACTCACGAACTCAACTCGCCTCGCTGGGTGGCACCCATCAATCCTGAGGTCGTAGCCGGTGCCGAAATGTGATTTCATCACTTCAAAGGGCAATCTCTTCACTTCCACATCCGAACGACAATAGAGATAAACATACATGAGAGGCATACGTATATATAAGTGTAAAGAAATAAACTAAGTATTCATAAGGTCACAATAGTAATAACCATCACCATATACACATTTTAAAGGACTCACTTACGTTATTCTAAGTATATATCCGCAGGACAAGATGTCATACACTCAAGAAAACAAACACATAAGTTCTCCAATGTTTATAGCACAATAACAATATAAATGTAACTCCCAAACAAGACCAATGCATGCGCATTAGACATTTTCCTGCACGCGAAATGACATCCAATTCAATGTCAACACAACGCAAGACCATGCACACACAACTTATCATCCGACATTTATATAATGTCGCTGTTCTTTCCCTGGCGGCTCACCCTGTAACATATTCTTTTCCCGGCAAAGCTCACCCGCCAATCTTCCATAGAATATCATATCATATCCTTTTCCCAAGTGCACTCCATCCTTCGATCACCCATATAATATCACAAAAACACACCCCATCCGGTGACAAACGCACTTCATTAAGCGACTCCAAACATGCCCACATCCTAAATACGCGCGAATTCACTCTATATAGAAACCAAAATACTGCACTCTAACAATCAACATCACACCCAAACATACCAACTACGAAACACAACCACACACGACTAACCAACTGTAATCAGACAGAATAACAAGGCAACAACGAGTACAACATTTCCTTTCAATATACAGCCCATAATATACCTAAGTCAACAATTCCATATAACATACTACCATAATTTATCTAACACAACCATCAAACAACTCAACATTTGCACAAATCTTCACAACTACACTCCAATGTATAAGTCTAACACAAATACATAATCACATATCAATTTTACTATACAATTTTGGCACTTGGGCAATGTAAATAATGTTATCAAACAGTTGATAAATCAGCACCTGGCTGTACTATAATTAGCGCCCGCTAAGCAAATAATCGATCCAAGAAGCTTTTCTCCACAGTTCATGAAGTCTAAACAAAACACCCCAAAGTACAACACATTACTAATTTTCGCTAAAGTTATCTTTTAGCAATTTTTAAGACTCCATTGGGCCAATTTTAGGTGAAATATTACTAGGTTAAACTTCAACGATACACTAAAATCCACAAAGTTCCAAACTAATCCTAAATATTAAACTTTTAGCCCCTACACTAACCCAAATACTAACATCTTTAAAAATCTAAACAATCCCAATTATTAACTTTCAACTATCAAACTCCATTTTCTAACAACCCCTAATCCCAAACCCAACTACTACTCAAAACTAATAAAAACTAATTCCAACATATATTCATCCGACAACCTTTAAAACACAAGCCACCGCTTAAACAACTATAATAAAGTTTAATTCCATCATGCCCCTCATAGATTATTTAACATGTTTCAATTCTCAAGTCAACTCCGAAGTCAACCTTAAAGTCACCCAACTTTTCTACCCCAAGCACTCCATTATTATAATCTCCTATACTATACTCCCTCAGCCTGAGAATAATACATACGATATCAACCTCCAAAACTGAAGTCAAACTAAATTCTGGCAAAAAGTTAACGCCCCTAAACGTCATTGAGCAAATTTCTCATCCAAACGCTGCATCAACTCGAAGAAACAAATCTAATTTAAAGTCAAGAATTCAATCGAAGCAATAAAAAATCGAAAATCCAAAGTCAACAAAGTCAACTTAGTCGAAACTCTCAGAAATACACAAAAAGCCTCGGCCTTTTTTACCTTGAATCGAAGAGAGACGTGCGAAAAGGGGAACTTTCCAAGAACTTCTTTGGGGGTCCAAATTCATGACGGAGGAGAAATCTAAGTTAAAATCAGCCAGAGTGAAGTTCAACAAGTGGAAATGTATGTTTTCCTTTTTTTTCCCACTTCTAAGGCTTAGTTCGTGCGCTGAAAGAACGGCGGGAAAACGAGCTTATTTTGGATGCTTAATTCGACGGCTTTTAGTTCGCCGACAGTTCCTCCTATCTAACTTAAGTACTCCTCATCTATAAATACCCAACTAACATTTATCGCGAGACATAAAAATATAAAAGTTGTTTCAAATTTTACGTTAACTAATTTAATAATCCCACATTTTTAATTATATTAATTACGAAGTCGTCGTTACCGTTTTTTACAAATATACATTAGTTGTATATTATAAGTAGTAATTATAATTTTGAACGCCGCCATGCTATTTATCGTATGGGAAGGATCGTCATGCGATCAAGCGTGGAGTTTATATAGCTAGCTTCTGTAGTAAATATTCCCACGGGTGTTTATATATGCATTACTTGAATCAAGGCAGCTTAAGTGATATTTGCTTTCTCAGGTGATTGGCTCTGATTTTTATATGTGAATATTAATATCAGTACGATATTTCAGCATGCTATCATGAATTTTGTGTTATCCACATTGATACTGAAGCCAGTAGTTAATAGGAACTACTGGTAGATGTTTAGCTTGGAATCCATAGCATTTCGGAAGTGTCAAGTTTCGAGGTGTGCTTTCTTCCTGGATGATTTAATTTTATAGGAGCATTTACATGGGATTGGGCTTTTGATGATTCGGTACGAAAAGAATTACCTGTAAGAGTTGGAAATGATCGCAAAGCTGGGATCGCTCGGGTTGTTATTGCCTCGCATTTTATAGATTGTTAAGGCTAAGTACGCTTTTAGTACGACCAAGACGAGCGCCGTTGTTCTCCCTTCGGCAGTCGGTGGGTTTTTTATATGTGCATTAGCCGCAAAGTTCTGGAGTACGCTGAAGTCAAGTTTTGCTGTATATCGTGGACGCCGCGCTTTCGAGGTATGGCTTAAGAGATCGAGACGATGATCATAACTAGAATCAAGGGGTATCTCGTCAGACTGGGTTATAATTTTATGTGGATTTATGATTTCTATCTTTGTTTGGGGTTCTTTAATAGAGACACGCTTGTTACGATATGTCGCCAGGAATGTATTGATTTTTAATTACAGAGATCGATTTCCTTATCGGTGACCTTTTCCAGATTGTATTATGTTATAAAGACGTATAAGAATTCCCTCAAAATCATAAGTTATGTACCAGGATAGTGTATCTTTTCTTTATTCTCGATATTCCTTGATATATATCTAGGAATCCTAGCTATATTTTTACCATTTCCTGTTGTTTCTGTGGGACTAAGTTCCACCTCGCGATAAAAGAGATTCACTAGTTCTCTCGCAGCCTACATTCAATCTTCGCTGCATGATTTTTTCGCAGTAGGTCGTGTCGATGTGTGGCATCTCACATCTTAGTCTACCGCGCGCGATCGTGCCTGAGCTGCCGACGCATCCTCACAAATTTCGTTTGCAATGCCAGAGTTGTTGCTTTTTGTTTTAGTCATGTCTATCATGCCGCATCGATTTTAATCGGTTTTATTTTTGTTTCAATGATTTTCGTGGCAAACTAATGTAAAGTATTGGGAGTTTATGTTTTACGGATTGACTCATGTTGTGACGCCACGCATATCGCTTTATTTAAAACCCGCTTTCCAAGACTTTTATCTTGGAAGTTTCCGACATTTGTTTGAAAACAAAGTTGTCTTTTAAAACGAGTCATCTTACTCCATTCGCATGATCATTGCTTCATACAAGTATGATCATTTAATGACTCTAACCTCAGAAATTTAATTCATGCCGTTACATCTATTGCTTATACCCAGATTCTTGTCTTTTGTATTTTTTCACCATTTATTAATCTAATTCAATGTAATATAATCAGATATAATAAAGATAATAATAAGATGAAATACTTAATTTTAGTTGAAATAGTTTGGAATAGTAAAATTTTGTTCTTAATAAAAAAATGAAAGAATCAAGAATTTTATCTAAACTTTTGGGAAGATATATAAATATAGATATTCTTTAATCATAAGTTAAATCATATATTTTTATTCAGTTTTATATTTTCAATAATTATCAAGACAATAAAGATAATATAAGTGATGCATATAAATAATGTATTGAATTGTATTGAATTCATATGTAACTCCAAATAACAATTGAATAATATTAAGAATCAAATCATAAAATGAAGTCATACGAATCATATTCAAGCAGCTTTAGTAACTTTTTTTTTTTTTTTCTCATAAAAATAATTAATTATATTGATTTGTACATTATTAAGATAATGAATTAATTGATGTTGGCCATGCTGCATTTATCAATGATTTTGAAGTCTTCTTTATATTTCTCAAATTATTTATTATTAATCATAATGATCAATATAACTCGTGATAATAAAGATAATAATAAGATACAAATACTTTATTTAGTTGAAAAAGAACAATATGTTCTTAATAGTACCAGTTAATCGCCGATTTTATCTAAACTTTTAAGATGTATAAACATAGATATTTTAAATCATGTTAAACTTATATTTTTTATTCATAAGTTTATATGTATTGGCCAATTATCATGACATACAAAAGATAATAAGATGTATTTAAATAATAATCAAAATAATTCATATGTAACCCCAAATAATGAATTGAATAATATTGGGGTTAAACTCCAAACAATAATTAACGAAATATGTAACTCCATTCAAGAGTTTTAACTTTTCCTTTTCAAAATAATTTTATTGAATTGTACATTATTAGTATAACGAATTAATCGTGAGTAAGTCAAATATATGTACCACCAATGATTTCTATATTTTTCTCAATATTTATTAGAATCTAATGATCAATATAATTATGATAATAAAGATAATGAATGTATGCAAATATTTAATTTTTAGTTGAAATATTTTAATGAAAGAACAATATAGTTTGAGAGAAATCTAAAGAATCGCTAATTTTATCTAAACTTTTTAAGATGAGAAACATGATATTTTAACTGCGTTAAAATCAATTTTTTTCAAGTTTATGAGCCAATAATTATCATGGATATCAAAAATAATAATAATACGCATATAACTAAATTTAGTTGGAATATTTTAGTCGGAAGCAAGCAATATGTTCTTAATAAAAAATGAAAAAGATGTCTTTTATCTAAACTTTTATAGTGTTATATAAATATAGATATTTTAATTATAAGTTAAATCAAAAATCTTTTTTATTCGGGTTTTATTTAAAATAAAGCTCAGTTATACCTATTTATTTATTATGTATTATAATTTCATAGCATATTTATTGTAATATTCATATTATGTTTAATAATAATATATAAAAATAATATATTAAATAATAATAATACATAAAACTTCATATGCTTATCAATACCTAAATAAATGGCATATTAAAAGTAGCTTTATTCTTTTTAACTTCATATTAAATTATTACTATTTCAGAATTAATGTCTAATAATTAGAGTATTTGTGTAATAACCCGTTACGTTAAAAAAAAAAAATTTGGTCGGTAAAGGACCCTGAGATAGTATAAATAATTTCTCGAATAAGATCACGTAAGACCTGCATTATACAGAGAGTAGTTTCATGTCATGGAAAATTTCATAGCCTGAATCGGCTCTACTGAGATTTAAGTACCTGAAAAGTTTTAAATTAACCGAACGAATCCGACCAAGCAAGCTGTTCTTAAATATCTTCTCATCTCAGATTCAACACATCATCTCACAAAACAAAATTCCATCATCTTCTTCCTTTGAGTCGACGAAACCCCTCAAGTAACACACAAACAAGAAAATTTTCCATTTCTCTCTCTCTTCACATTTGCCGGGTCAAACTAAAAGATCGTTGGTTGAATATCTCCCAATATCATCTTCTTTTTGAATAAGTGAAAGTTCAAATCTGGGATATTTCGGGTTTCACATAGCTGACTTTTAGTTGACTTTGCTAAATTGAATTTAATCGCTATTGCAAGTTTGCATGTAGTAACATTTAATACAAGTAGTTAATTCATGATTGCCGCTTCGAGGATTACGCGATAAAGTTGACTTTTCTATAGGTTCAGTTGACTTTTTGTCATTGACTTTTATAAGACTTTAAACGCAAGTAGGGGTTAATTGGGACCTTACTGTTGTTGTTGAAATGCTACAATCATGATTTATGTAATCGACAAAGGAGTAAGCAGGCCGGTTTTCATCATAAGTCGCAGAATCGCATTTTCGGAAAGATGCGCTGTTATTTATGGACTCGGTAGTTATATATAAGCATTAATTTCATGAAGTTTATTTGAAATGTTAAAGCCGAAGGGAGGAAATTTTAGGTAAATGATTGGTCAAAGGCCCTTCTGGTTGTTATTTCTCGCTGTCTTATTCGGGTCGCTTTAGACCGTTTAAAGAATCGCTCCACTACAATGGGTAACGATCTTCTAGAAACGCAAGCATAGTAAAGAGGTTTCGATTGTACTTTCCGTGTTTTTGTTAGCCGACGCGGGAAGCATAAAGTGATTGCGATTTCATGAGGATTTTGTGGTAAGCGAAGACTTATCTCACTAAGCATTAATGCATTTCATTTTAAATTTGTGAAACATGTCATCGTTTATATGATTATTATGCGACTTAGCCTGGTTTCATGATATGATTGGGCGTGATTGTATTTCTCACAAGGCCTAAGATTTTCAGGGAGGTAAGTAATAGCTTCTCGAACTCGCCAACCACGCTTTCTGTTAAGCGTGGGCTCACAAGATTTCTCAGATTCGGCCTCATTGTGGCACTTCAGATTTCATTCTACGGCTCGATCGATTTTGACGGTGACGTTTAGCCGCTAATATTGTCTGGGAATGTAGCAGTTAGTTGCCTTTTATAGCTGGAGTTATACGAAGTGACTTCGAAAAGTACTCCGAGTATTGTGAGGCTACGACCTTACAAGCTGGGGGATGATTGTGGGTTGCTCGACTCCCTCCTTCCTCATGTACGCTATCGCATATATTCTGATAAGTTGGCTTAGCCTTTATACTTCTAAGATAAGCGCGGTTTGGCCTTATACTACGGTATAAGCGCGCTTACCTTATACCGGCATAAGGGTTCGCTTATACTCTGTTTCGGCCGGGCCTATATTTCTAAGAGATAAAGAGCGCGTGATTATTCAGCGGACCTCTTTCGTTGTGTGCATTGTTACGCTGGCCTTATACTTCGGTATAAGGCGGCTTATACTAGAGATAAGAAATGCGTTTATTGAATATCGTCCATTCCTCAGCAGATTGATCGGCATACGCACATTGTGAGGTCAGTAAGGTCATGAGATACGGTGATGATGGTTCATTAATGCATCGCCAGAAAGGCTATAGTCGCTATTGTGCCCCCTGCGGATATTATTCCCGGGTGACGGTGTCTTATCGAGACTTTGTATTATATCTTCGATATTATGCCTCTAGACCTTCTTTGAATTTTATTATATGGCCTTGGTTGAAAGTAGCCTCCCGGTATACATATTATTTATTCACATTGACTATATCTATCAATTTCCTCATGCTTCTGCATGGCTTAAGTTTCACCTTTTGTTAAGTTTTCACTGCCTCGCGGCTTACACCCCCTATTCGCCATGGGCGTATTTTCATTTCAGTCGATGCAATGGGAAATGAGGTCAGTTGGAGAGTTTATATTCCTAGTGGCTGCAAGTGGCACAAGGCGATCCTCAGAATATATTCTTTTTGTCGCTATTGTCAACCGCTTCTTTGATCGTCGAGATTTTACATTTTCATGTATTCTTCTAGCCTCATGAGAATTATTTTGTATCTGTGATTACTTATTTACCCCAATAGAGCCTCACGCATTACCTGTTTTTGAGATATTGCTTATATATATATGGATGCCATTGGGTCAAGCTTTATCAATTAATGTGACAGAATTTTAAACTGTCAAGCTTTTTCTAATTTTAATAATTGTAAATCATTTTTGATAAAACCCGTAATTTTTTTTAACCAGTCATGGCCCATCAGAGATAGGCGACCTCGGGTGTTCGTGGATTATAACGATTCTCACCTCAGGCGGCCGACTAAAGGTGTCGTTACAATTCTCAAAGGCACAGTCGTATTTACAAAAAATAAGGAAACACTTTACCACAATCACACTTTATAAGGTACTAGTAAGATATTACGCTAAGGTCAAGACGGATAAAAAGCTAAATTAATAATATTATTCTTCTTGTATTATTTTATTTTTATATACTGATAAACGCATATTATTGATTTAACGAAAGCCTAGTTTATAAATTACTAATTCTCATTTTTAAGTGAAAATAATAATAAATTAGCATAAATTTTTGTAATTTTTTAAAAAACTATGAAAATTTTGTATAATATCTTTATAGAGTTAAAATAATTTCATATATATTTCAAGCATTAAAGATTCAGTTTTTATTATAAGATAATTTCAGAAAAAAATATATTATTAAAATTATTTGTAGATGATAATACATATTGAAACGCATGCACTCAAGTTATGCTCATTAGACTGACTTATTCATGCCAAATACATGAAAAGATTGCCAGAAGAGGCTGAATGCTGACTTATACAAAAGAACATTTGATATTTAACAATAACGTGTCAAAACATCTTCACAAATTATCTTCAATATCAATTCAGGTCTTGTAAATATTTATGTACCACATATATTATTGGATCGTTGTTCATTATCCTAACTTATTTAATTCACTTAAAATTGGTAGTATATAACATAGTTTGTTTTTTTTCATATATTAAGTGAATTAAATATAAGAAACTTATAAATAAAATTTTATTTTAATTTAGAATTGATTTATGATTTATAGAATGCATTATCACGGGGCACATATGTATAAATTGATTTCTATTAATCGCCCTATTATTAATATTAATATTATTAGATACTGGGACAAATATTGTATTTATTTATCATCATAAGTAGCTGAATAAGATCGCTCTCTTATAAAATAAAATCTTAATTATATTAATATAACAATGATTCATTACTCTTGAATCATAGTTACTTTTCTTTTCATAAGAATTTCTAATTGATAAGTGAGTTTATTCTAAATGAAAGTATTTCATAATTCTATGTTAATCTCTTTAATTAATTTATAGTAACATAATATAAAAAGACAATAATTTAGGAAATATTATTCTACTATATGTTTATAATCTTACCTACTTTAGATGTATTTATAAGTATCCACCAACATAACTATTAAACAAATAAGACATTAAAGTTAAAATTATGTACTATCGAGATCATTTAAACATTTTTTGAAATAGTGTTTTAAAAATATAAGTAAGTCAATTTTATAAAAATTATGATATTTATTACAATCATTCATATACATTAATAAGATAAGATCAATTACATAAGATATAAACAAAATAAACAAATAAAATAAATGTAATTCATTGAATACGCAGCAAATATATAACAATTTTTTTATCAGTTTTGTATTATGTAAAGTTTGAAATCGTAGACATTTTCATGTTTCATGATGAACACGCTTTCCTCGTCATTTTACTCTAATCCGATCTTTCAATAGTTTCAATTTGAGTTAAGACTTATGTAGTATGTATATCAGCTCAAAACCGAACTTTCAACTTTAATACTTCCTCAAATATAGACAGTACGTAAAGAATTAATAACCTATATAGAAATCTTTCCACTACGATCATTTGTTTGTTAAGAAATGATTTTGAAAAAATAGTTTCATGTTTCAGCCATGCTGCCTCCCATTAAAATGATTTTGAAAAATAGTTTCAATGCTTGAAGCCTGGCCATGGCCATTCCATTAAACATGTTTTAGGCCAATCTTACAACCTCGTAAGATTTATCAGTTAGTGAAACAATAATAAATTCAATTTATTTTTGGGGTCTACCTCACTAAATGATTTCAGCTTGACTGATTTATGCAGACAAATCTTGTCTCAAAGACAGTATATTTATTTTTCGCAACGTCAGAATGTAAAAGGATACAGCCGAAGATACATAAACGAAAAATATCTTGCTTTGTTTTTCTAGTATTAATAGAATTTATGATTATATACATGTGGAGAAATAATATGTCATCTTTGTCTAACTCCTAAGATGTAGAAATATTTGAGTTTCATAACCCCTCAAATCAATTTAATGACTTATAATTATCAATGAATTAAAATACATAAATATACTTTATCCTTTGCGCAACTCCACAGTAAATAATCTTTTGTATTCAAGTATAACTTCCGACCAAATTAACAGTTATAATTATCATGTAAATCAATCTATTCAGCTCACCTGAAAGTAAGTAGTCATTAAAATCCTAACAATTTGAGTCACCAAACCAGCTTTTGATCTACTCAGCTTTAAAATACAATCTCTCGTTTCTATCCAAAAAATGTGATCACAATTAAGTTTCAAATCAAAACAGCTTTAAAATTTATAATCCATCACCGAGCATTTAAAACGACAAACCCATATATATACGTCAACATATCCCAAAAATAAAGTAATGCCTAAGTGCTACAAATATGATAATGCATCAGATCCCTAATAATAAACGACAAATACCGACAAGCGCTTAAAAGCTTCAAAAAAAGGAAAAATAACAATCAAACATTGACAAATATTCATCAAATCATAATCGCGAGGATCCTCTCACGCAATCTGGCCGCCAATTAGCCACAACAAACTCTCAAACAAATTCTGGCTCAACCGGACGCCCCACAACCCCGCAAATTTTAAATGCCGCCTAACGCGAAAAGTGGGGCGTAGTTCTCGGCGAAAGCTGTTTCGAACTTAACACAGTGGGTGAATCTTTACTATACTAACGAGATAGTCATAATTTAATAATCAAATATGAATAATATACATATATCCGTGACTATCTAATCAGTTATACAACATACCCCTTGCCAGGAAATCTCAAACATAATACACGAGATGGTAATGTAAGCTTCCAAGAAGCTACTACAATTTAGAAAGAAATCAATAGACTCAACAACGACTAAAAACTCTAGTCATCAAACCTCCTCATCTCTCATATCCCCACCAAGATTAACCTCTAACGCCAAGACATACTCAACTGGCCTACCTCAGGAACGACTAATCAATAATCAATTCCAAAGACTTATACCTGCTAAAGATAAGGCCAAAACCGCAGACTTATATTGTGTGATAAGACATTAAATTTAATTTATATGCAAGTATAAGTATTAATCAAAGACCTATACAATAAAAAGGGTTGGCACACCGTCAATATAATCAAGCAGTGATGGTGCCACATCGACAACGCACACAAAGAAAGCGTTGATCACAAAAGATTCTCCCATACCGCTCTTATACCGAAGAGTAAGGCCAAACCGCACGCTATACCGTAGGGGAAGATGGCCACCGACACGCATACAAAGAAAGTTGTCAAAAACAGTCATACCGCTCTTATACTTAAGTATAAAGCCAAAAACCGCACTTTTATATTAACAAAGTATAAGGCACACCGCACGCTATACCGTAAAGATGTACACAAGGCCACATATCCCTCGCAAGCAGTCACTCAATCCCTAGTAATCCCAACTATAGGTCACCCCCGATACTCAAGTCACTCCCCAAACTCTCAGATAACCTCAAACAACTACTTTACTCCCAAACAAGAGTTACAAAAGACACAGTTTAAAACATCCTGGCTACCCGGAAATCAATCACAATCACGACAAGGCCATAAACATATCGCAAGTGCCAACAAGTGCTACATAATATAATAAATACGCCATGCTGGCTGCACTGCATTATAAGTCAAGTTCAAGCTGCTATTTACCTCCAAAGAATCTTAAACACACACAATCACATAACACAACAATTACAAGTATATCATTCTCAATCATAACACAACATACGCCGCATATCATTCTCACATAATCACACCACAATACGTATATCACAAATCAAGCGTAAGTATCGTGCAACACCCGGTGAGTGACTACCTCCTCGCTACTTACCGCAAAAAACCTTCGCGAAAAACAAATCAAGTAATCCATTTTTCCCATCAACGCCTAAACAACACCGTAAAGTATGGGCACCGAAGCACCTACTACTATATGCCCGGGGCGTTTCTGTAAGACATAACTGAATCCCCTATGGAATTATCTCCAAATAATACGCATCGATAAACTATCTAATTATAATCCCATTTGGACACAACCCAATTCCATTCTCAAGCTAAATTCTATCTTATCACTTTCTCATTACAAATCACTTATAAGTTATTCTCTAACTAATCATCAAGTCCATAATTAATAATCTACAATTCGAAATATCAATTATAATTCAACTGAATTTATTAATTTTTTCAACATAACACCCCTTTAATCAATTTTAAATCAAATTTCAATTTAATGACTATAACAACTATAATAAGGTCCCAATATAACCTCCTAAGCACACATTTAAAGTCTTATAAAAATATCCATATAAAAAAGTCAACCAAAAACCTAAGTCAACCCGACCATAACGCCTCAAACGATTCTAAATCAATTTAATTCATCACTCAAATAAGTCACGTAACTCCATAAATCAACTAAGATTTTATCATAAAAACTAATTATGGAAAAGTCAACTAAAAGTCAACTATGTCAAACCCAAGAAATATCCCTTCTCTGAAAGACTTCAAATTCTCTTACCTTTTAACTCAAGAGAATTTACTTGGAAGAACAATATTCTACAACCGACTAGCCAGCCGACAATCGAAGAGAAATCTGAAATGAAATTTTTTAAGTGGGAGGGTGAATATTTCGCCAAATGAGGAGTACATTTAAGTCAGTGGATGATTTACGATGACAGCTGGAGGATATGTATGAATGGGGAGATTTAAAAAAAACTTCCTGAGTCCTGCTCGTTTTAATTTTATCAGATTTTAAATCCTCCACGAACTGAATTTCAAAGATAAAATTCTCCTTCCATGGCAAACACTTACTAAATTATAAATGAAATTCTCAAAAGTTACGAAAAAAATTATTTTCATAACGGGTTATTACAATCTACCCATCTAATAAAATTTCACCCCAAATTTAAATAACCTCAAACAATCAAGGTAACAATATAGTCAACACACAAACCAAAAATATCACACAAAATAAAAGCAATACTAATTCCACTTCACAACCTCCGTGGAAACTGACCGAATTCCCACTTCTCACATCCCTACCGACAACCCGGCAGCCTCTCATCTCGTGGTGGCTGAATTTAAGATTCATCCACAAGCATCAGCCTAAATCTCCTTACATGGGCGAAAATCTCCTCGTATTACCAAGACAAAACCAACTCCCAAATGTTTATCTCTCTCTCGATCCTTTGATTTCCCTTTTCACTCAGCCAAGATCACCTACTACATTTCCGTGCTTCTCTCTCCCTCAAGGTAATTTAAATAGTCAAGTCATAATCACTAATGAACTCCATCCACCTCCTCTCGCCTCTCAAATCTTCCAAATCTCTCCAAGGCTTCAAGATATTTCAAACTCTTATGTCAAGAAAATACGCACTTAACCCCATAAAGATAATTTGCTCCACACTTTAACGCAAGAAAGATCTATCGTCAAGTAGCTCAAGATCACGTGGCCTGATAGTTCTTTTCCTCGTGATTCTCAACCGGTTTGGAAGCGTAGCAATCACCTTCCCATTCTCGCACGTAACACACCCCAATCCCCTCGACAAGTGACGCTTATAAATCACGAGCCCTCGCAACTGCATTTTATCGCCGTAACACCGGGCGCCGTAGCCAACTTCTAACACTCAAGGGCCTCACACCATCATCCTGCATAAACGAAATCCCCTTTCCTCGGGTCAACCCGGCTAATGGCGTCACATCAAAGCAGTAAGTCCTCAGCACTCCTTCTATAATAACCAAATGAACCCTTAAACCCTCACCCTCACCACACTCATGTACGCCTCCCAATTGTTTCTACTCTCTTCTCAAGTGATCAACAAATACCCTCGCCGGAAATAACATGCCCTGTGAATTGTGACCTCCGCCAACTGTAACTCACATTTGGAAAACTCGCATGGCAACCGCGCCGTCTCTGTCCCCAAACAATCTCGCGAACGCCTCAATGCTCCTCCTCCTTTCCGGAATATCAAAATATCAATAACGGGTACCACCACAAACTCATCCAAATACTCTCAAATAATTCCGCTCATCGTAAATCCATAAGGCCGCCAAGATTTGTCAATCCTAAATCAGGTACCTATATTATAAACCCATATAACGCCCATAACGATCTAAAAGCCGATTTCGAATATCTCCCTCGATCCTCAACCGATGATAACTGCATCGCAAATCAATCTTCGAGAATACCCTCATCCTTCACCGATCAAACAAATCGCCAATTGAAAACGGGTATCGGTTCTTAATGGTCACTTTATTCAACCTGGGTTCTGTAGCTCAATACAATGCCCTCATCGAACCATCCTCTTTTTCACAAACAACACCGGCGCACTTACTCTGGCATACACTCGGGTCCTACGAATCCCTTTGTCCAACACCTCGCACCGAGTCCGCAATTCCCGCAACTCCTGGCCGGAGCCATCCTGCATTTGGAAGAGAAATTGGGCGCCGTATCTAATAACCTCAATAAAGAAATTCGATTCCTCAGCCTCGTGAAAACATCTCAACTTCTAACAACCTCACATCCTCCTGGCCTGTTTCCTCTCTATTCTAATCAACCACATATATCCCAAGAACCTGGCAATACACCCTTTCCTCGAATCAATCTCCTAGCCTCAAGTGCCGAGTACAAAAGTCGGCAAAATCTTTCGTCTCCCAACTGGATATCCGGCCTTCCCGGAATCATGTGTGCAATTTTTTTTCCGATGGCAATCAATAACGGTACGATGTTTCCCAACCAATCCATACCCAAGATAAGTGCCACAAAATCGAAAGCTCAAATGGAAGTAAATCAACGTAATAAACAACTCACCACCAACAATCAAAGGACGCCTCTATACCAATCTAACCATAACCCGACCTCCCCACAGTGTCATAATCTCAAGTGAAACAGTGCAAAGGCACACCACATGGGGGCCAAACTCCAGAAACAAAAAGAACGCTATCGTAATCAAACAACACCCCTCGACCTCAATATCATAATGCAGTTCAAGCCACCACTCGTATCCCGCGCCTTCCTCACGTTGTGCACAAGTGAGCGAATCTCGCCTGTACCTCGGCCAGCCGAAGCACTACTCTGCATTCTCTCGAGGTCCTACAGCCCATATCCCCTACTTCCACAAACAATGTAATTCACCACGACTTCACAATCACACCTCGACAAGAAGCCGAATCTACATTGAATGCATTAAAGACTCCTTCTCTTCTCTAATCAACCTGGGACAATCCTTCGCCGATGTCCCCGGCTCGGGCTGCATCTGGTGAATATACGACCTTCCTCACCCTCTCCCGAAATCCCAGCCACTGCGGCTCAATCTCAACAACCTGCACGGGGCCGGACGGCTCGAACCCCCTGAAAACTACTCGAACCCCGGCCGATCTCGCAGTAACTCCACCGCTAGTAGGCGAGCAAAATGAATAACTCTGGGCGAACTGCCTGAGCACTGGGGTCACTTCCTCGCCCAGACGACTGGGCTGTCCGTCCCTCCTCCCAGCCTAAGGCCTACCTGAAAAGAAAGTCTCGTGGCCGACTTCTCCTCAATCCACTCCGCCTGCCTCGCTAACTCCATTTCCATCTTCAAAATGTGATTCCTCAAGACGGAAAACAAGTAAAAACCATCGCCAGACCAGAGTCTCCACGCTAATCCATCCCCTCGACCCAATGTGATCCTCTTCGCCACGGATAAACATCATCGTGCACAAATCAACAACCGCCTCTCTCAGATTCTCCATCGACCAAACCTTTCTCGTGGCTGTAACGAAATCAACTCTCTCTCCAAGGGCCGCCACGCTGGTCTCCAAGCAATAATTCTCCCGAAGAGCTCAACAAATCGCTTCCTAGGAATACGAATCCCTCCCTCTCGCAGCCGAGATGCACTCATAAGTTCTCCCACCAAATACGGCACCCTCGTGAAGTCTGGCAAGTAACAACTTCATACCTCTATCCGCCTATCTGCTCAAAAATCGATTGTCCCTGATGAATCAATAGCCTGCTTCCCGGCGAACCCCCCCAAACTGCAAGGCGGATCCTCTCTTCAAACCGTCAAACAACTTGCTCGAATTCGACCCCTGGTTGCCAACCACCTCGAAAGATTCACACTCTCTACGAGGCCCGCCTCAGCAACTTCCTCAACATGCTCAAGACGCACTCCTGACTCCCCGCCGTCCACGCTCAGACCTAATCGACGCCCCCGCCCGGCCTCCTCCGGCCCCTGCGCTCCCTTCAAGTCCCCCACCTCGCCCACGACTTCAAAGCGGCATCCCTCACGCCTACGCAACAAAAGAAAAAAGACAGATTTCAAATGACACCACTCGACTCAGAAAATGTAAGTAACACAACCACAGATAATTCCAAGTAATCCGAACCAAGTTCTCCGATACCAAAATTGTAATCTAGACCCGCCTGCCTGGCCGCCCGGCGCGGGTAGCCATTAAAATCGGAATACCAGAGTCATCAAACCGATTTGGATCTAATTGGCCAAATTTTAAAATACACCAGTCATATCCATAGATCACAATTAAGTTTCAAATCAAACGCTTTAAAATTTATAATCCATCAAATTGATAATCTTAATAAAACCCATATATATATGCTAAGCACAATATATCCCAAAATAAAGTAATGCCAAGGCAAAAGCTTACAACAGATGACACGTGACCGTATCCCGAATACAAAATGACAACAAATTGCTAAAGTTTCCAAAAGGAAAAATACAACAATCAAAACAAATAGACATCAAAATGTAGGATCCTCTCACACCCGATGCTCACCTACCACAAATAAAACTCTCAAATGCCTCGCTCAACCGCTAACTCGCACAAACGAACGCCGCCCAACGCGAAAAAGCTGTAAAGCCATGGCGCTAAATAAATTGTACATGCGAATCCTATTGCGAACGAGACAATTTATAATATCATCATCAGTCATGAATATATATCCGTGATCATCTAATCAGTTACAATATATCTTCCATGCAGAAATCAAACATACATGAGGGATATAAATGTAAGCTTCAAGAAGTTAACACACAATTTTAGAAAGAAATCAATTTAGACTCAACAATTATACTAAAACTCTTAGTCAGGAATAATATTATCTAGGCTAGCTGGCTTACTTTTTTATCCCAGACTGAGTTGATCAAATCTGAAGATGAGCAACAAATGTATGTTTTCCAATCAATTGTTCAACAATTACCTGGAATATTGGGATGGTGTTTGCTAGAATACTTGGTTCACATAGACTTAAAGAAATTGGCTAGTCTTCTAGACACTGATTGTTGAGGCTCATCAAACAAAGCATCATCATTGTCATCATAATCATCTTCATTCTCAAATACCATATGAAGGCCACATTGTTTCAGATTAAGACCCTTAAATCGAGGGATTTCTAGCTTTGAAACCCGAATTTCATCGCCATCTTCCAACATCAAGAGCAACCGGTTATAGTCATAAAAACGACAGAGATACAACTGATCTTCACTGGTATCAGGAACTCCCAGTAAGTAGAGAACAGTGGTATATATAGGATCGCCTTGTCTGATAATCTTAGCTTGAATATCAATAATCGCGGGAACTTTAGTTCTGAAATCATCTTGCACATCCTGATCAAGAGAGACCACAAGACCAATAATAACACTCTTGAGTTCAAGATTTTTCCGGATAGAATATCTTGGCACTTCTTGAACAAACCAACTTGGTATTCTGCTCCCAGGAACACATACATATCGAATGTTCTTTAATGCAACCTACAAGACCAAAAAAGTAAAAGCCATCAATTTCTTATGTAGTAACTTTCTCTATGATTAGCATTCGAGGGAGTGAATATGAGAGATCATCAGCATGAAAATAAACATGAGATTAACTTTTTGCTTTTCAAAGTATTAAGAATGAATTAAGGCGATATTGATCGAAGAGGGAGATTGAACCTTCGAAAGTCTTCTCTTTATTGATGGAATGCATGCATTACAACCACCGGTGTATAACCTTATTAGTGACTTGAGGTGCTCTAGGCCGGGAACATCTGTTATTTTCTTGCAGTTTGTGATATCCAGCTCCTGTAAACTCTCCAAATTAGAAAGGTCACTGAGTGATGTTAGAGCAGTACAATTCGCAAGTTTCAAGATAGTCAATGTTGAGGGAAGTGGAGGGATAAGCTTGAGCTCTTTACAATTTGGAAGTTGTAAATGTTTGAGAGCAGATAATCCCTTTAGGCTTGAAGGGAGACTGTAGAAATTATTGCGATCAAGCCTCAGGATCTGCAATGATGTAAGCTTCTCGAAGCCATCAGGAATCTTTCCAGATATGTTCCATGATTGAGCTTCTAGATGTTCCAACAATACCAAGTTTGAAAATGATTCTGGAATCACTGTAGGCTTGGATTCCAGTTCTCCAGTCAAAATATCAGCATTTGGGAGCTGTCTTGAAGTTTTCTTCTTTCCTATTTTAAGCAATTTTAAGCTTGATAGTGTTCCAAATTCTTTAGGTATCTCTGTGATAGCAGTCTCCTCCATAGACAGATAACACAAACTTCTTAATCTTCCAATCGACTTGGGCAGTCTTTCGATATTACTACAATTGGAAAGTTTCAGCTCAACGAGTCTTTCCAGGTCCCCTATAGACCCTGGTAACTCGGTTATTGGGAGATTAGCCAGGTCCAAGGTTGTGAGACTGATCATATTCAAAAATAAGTCTGGTAATGATCGAAGAAACTCACAGCTCCGCATATTAAGCTCCTTGAGAGAACTCAATAAACCTAACTCATGTGGAACATTCTCTAGTGAAGAATTTTCCAGGTTCAGCGTAACCAAAGAAGAAAAACCACTTATAGCACTAGGCAACTGCTTTAATGAACGACAACCCCCAACAGAAAGATGCCTTAAATTAGATAATGAACCAATAGATTCTGGCAATTTTTCTATCAGGCTATTATTAAGGTAAAGTGTGGATAATGAACTGAGAGAGCCAATTGAGCTAGGGATTGACTTGAGTGACCTACACATTAACCCCAATCTTTCAAGGCATGTCCACTTTTCGATAGAATCAGTAATTTCTTCCAAACCTGAATGATTGAGTGAGAGATCTCTCAAAGAACTTAGATTCCCAATGGAAATAGGTAGTGATTTCAGAAATTGGCAACCATCTAAATTGAACACTTCAAGACTCTTGAGGCGAAATATTGAGTTGGGCAGCAAATGTAATTTCGTATTATCAACAAAAAGCTCCCTCAAAGATCCTAAGCCACTCATGTCTTCTGGTAGTTCTGCCAAGTTGGAGCAACCGGAGAGGACAAGCTTTCGAAGACACTTTAACCCTGACACATCATCAGCAAATTTCACAAGGCTTTCGCAATCTTGTAGGTTCAGATAGACTAGCTTATTCATGTCACCGATTGACTTATGAATCTTCACGAGACTCTTACAGTTCTTCAGAATGAGTTTCTCCAACTGCAGCCCAGAAAGATCAGGGATTTCTGTAAGGTAATAGCAATCACAAAGATTCACAACTCGCAGCTTCTTGGCAATCTATACAACAAAAAGTTTAGTTGTTAATTGAGGATATGTAATAGAATCCAACATAATGTTTTTATCTATTTTGCATGTGCAACATAAACTATCAATTATAAGGCAAGTAGTAGACTCTAGTACCAATCAGTTAATTCACTAAATGCTGCTGTGAGCCCTACTGAAGCTCGCTCTGTCCCACTTTTCTAATTTCTGTGTGGTTAACCAATCAATCGACATGATGCAATTTTGAGCTTAGATTACATTGTACAATCGATCTAGCTTTCTTAAATATTCAAAACTTAGGCATAATAGTAATTTGAGTGTATTATGTAATGAAACAAACGTGATCATATAAATTCAAAATACAGTACCTTACTACCTTTTAATTATTGCTTCAAAGTTGAGTACAATGTTCAATAAACAGTAAACTTGACATAGAAAGTTGGAGTGATAGAGTAAGTAAATTAAGTCTAACGAGTGAAATAAAATAGCCGGATTGCTTAGTAGCAGTTATTTTTAGTGCACGCAGGTATCATGCATTCACTTTGGCATCGTAACAACACATAGATATTGTGAGCACAAGGTCAAGACTCAAGAGTAATGAAATAAAATTAATGAAACTAAGGCTGACCTTCCCATATGAATCCCACAACTGCATAATTTTGCTGTTGGAGAGATCAAGGACAGCAAGATCCCCAGGGATAAAGTTGGAGGGAATAACTTGCAAAGGGCATCCTCTCCACTGCAACCACTTCAAATTTGCTGGTATTAGCTTAAAATTTCCAGTCAAATTAACATGATTGATTTGTAGAACTCTTAGATGGACCAAAGGCTGCAAGGATTTTGTATGAACTATCCTATTGCCCGTCTCCTGATCTCTAGTTACAAAAATTCCACATATTTTCTTCACAAGTGAAATCCCAGAGGTCAAGTAATTCCGTTGTCTGGAATTTGCCAACGTTGATTCCGCAGATTCAAAGTCAAGCTGCCTATTTTCAAATTCAAGAGTGATACCCTGAATGCTACTTGTCCCCTGGAAAAAGCCAAAAAGGAATCCAATGGAAAATTGTAAGTGCTATATAATGGAAGGAAGACGCCTAAAGGTTGAACTAAAGTGCTGTCCTTATTGGAGTACAGTTACATTTTAGTCATTGATAAAAATAGAACCGAACAGGAAGACGGATTAGAGGTGTATTCAAGATGTCGTACCATTTCCTTTTTTAATACCATCATTGCTTCATCATTTTTCCAGAGCCTACTGCGCCTACCAGCATCATCGTTTTCAGAACGGACGATTTGTCTTCCCATTTCTCGAAGCTGGTCATGCATCCATAAGACATCATTTTCGATGACCTTTACAAGTGATTTGGCAGTAAGGTCTGTGATTGCTGTTTCAGCAATAAAGCCGCACCCGTTGAATATGTCGATTGCATCTTCTCTCTTCAGATTCCTATGAACAAAAAAGCAGGCAAGATCAAGAAATATGCACTTCTCTTGATCATCTAGTGAGTTAAAGCTTATCTCTAGGATGTCTTGAAGTTCACGGGGACGAATTTGTTTAAGCTTTTCGAGTGCAGCATGCCATTGTCTCATTGTCCTCCTATGAAACAGTGATGCACCAAACACTTCAAGAGCCAAAGGGAGACCCCCGGTACATGACACAACTTGCTTAGATAAATCTAAAAAATCTTTTATGGGTTCATCTCTTCCAAATGCATGATAACTGAATAACTGAAGCGACTCAGATGAAGAAAGCTCCTCTATATGTAAAATTTCATCCACAAAAGTTCTAGGTAAGACATCTTTATCTCTAGTTGTAATGATAATTCGACTCCCATTAAAAAACCAGTCTCTCCCACCAACTAGATTATAAACTACTTGCGCGTCATCAACATCATCAAGGACAAGAAGTACAGGTTCATCATGAATTCTTTCCTTGATAAGAAGAATACCTCTGCGAGTATCATGTATATTAGTAAGTGGTGAACCTGGATTAAGATCACCAATAAGTTTGCCTTGAAGAGAACGCACTCCATGCGACTGTTGAGAAGCTTCTCGGATGTTTGAAAGAAAGGACCTCTTTTTGAAATGACGGACCAGCTCATTGTATATAGCGTTGGCAAGGGTGGTCTTCCCAATCCCACCCATCCCCCATAAGACAACGATTCTCACACCATTGTCTTTCAGGTCCAGCTTCTTCTGTAATTCAATAAGGCGCGGGCCAAGTCCAACTGGATATTTTGCTACTCCTAGTGGAGTATTGCTCAGTTTGGACAAAATCTTCTCAACAACTGACTTGATTATATATGATTCTTCCCTGACAGAGTTCAACAAAGATAAAACAAAATGAAGAAATATGTTGAAATTGAATGGCTGCTTGAAAGTGACTCTCAGATGATCCAACATCTTATCTTAGTAAGATTACTCGGCCATCAGAACTCCTAGCTCTTTTCAAATGCAACATAGCACAGAAACACCTTGGCAACATAACACAGAAATACATTGGCATTTTGGCAACATGCAATTTAACACAGAACAGTTATACGTACTTACATTAATCGAAATACATTGGCAAGATGCAATTTAACACAGAAACACATCGGCAACATGGAATTTAACACAGGAACACATTGGCAACATCCAGTTTAACACAAAAATACATTGACAACATGCAATTTAACACAGAAACACATGTATTGGAAACATGCAATTTAACACAGAAACACATGTATTGGAAAATCCAATTTAACAAACAAATACACTGGCAACATGGAATTTAACACAGTAATACACTGGCAACATGCAATATACTATTAAAATATAAGTAATACGGAGTATAACATAATAATCTGCCCCCGATGAAAAACCAAAATTCGTCGATTGAAACTGGTTTGATTATTTTTACACCTTAATATTGGTTCAAGATCCGAGGTTGCTTACTTATTTTTCGAAGCCCACCCAGCAATTGCACCAGCTGTGTTCATAGCTTGCCTCCACCTTGTGATCTTCTCAGACCCCACCTTCTCCTTTTCTTCAAGTTCCCTAAACCCATTTTCAAACGAACCCTTTTGTCTTCTAACATCAGAAGGATCAACCTCATAAAAAACTGGAAACAGAAGCTTCTTACAATCCAATAATATTGTGGCAAGCTCTTCAAGACACCATTTTGAAGAAGCATAGTTTTCTGATATCACAGCAACTGCAGCAGCAGAATCTTTTATTGCAGACACTAAAGTTGGTGCAATAACTGCACCTCTCTCAAGACCTTTATCATCAAGAAATGTTCTAACCCCTTTGTTTGAAAGCTCCTTGTAAAGCTTTGCAGTGAAACCATTACGTGTATCTTCACCTCTGAAGCTCAAAAATATGTCCCAAAAATATCGAAATGATGGCATTTCTTTATCATCTTCAGCCATTTTGTCAACTACCCATCAAATGTCTTTCAATACTCTACTAAGTAAATGTAAGACTTCTATTATTACGGAGTATTTTTTTCCATGAGCAAAATCTCTCTCTCCCTCTCTGGACTACTTGGAGCCATATATTTCATATGTTATCTACAATGATTGAGACATGAGTGAAAAAGTCGTAGACTCGTTCGTATGTAGTTCCAAAGTCCATTCCAAGTTGGAGCCATATATTCCATTGTAATTGTCCTCTTCCACACTTTATTATCCATATACTATACATGCATAGAATTGATATTTCCATATTTTTTGTACATTCGGTTAAGATTATTATGACATATTATTTGTTTTTCGAATTTATTTTAAAAAGTAAAAAATAAACATGATCTTTAAGGAATGTAAGGTAGAGTGTCTAAAAAGTATAACAAATAAAATATTCAGGGTCATCTACGACATCGGAGGGCCTGTTTTTCCGGTGTTTAACATGTTGAGTAGTCAACGAAAATTTGTGCAGTATGTGAATTCTTAATGTAACATCTACTAGAAAAAATGTATTTATGTAGCCATTAAAAAACCCGACGGCCATATCATGGCCAAGGTTTGCCTAAATATTTATTAAGCCATGTTGGCTGCTTGAAGGCCGGGTTTGGCATCCGTTGTTTCTAAAAAAAAAAATTAAAATTAGTTATACCTGACGCGATACCGACGCTTCTTTAAACTAATATATATAAAAACCTAATTCTTTACACACCATCATATCTCATCCCCCCCGACGTAACTACCCCGACCCCACAACCCCGACGCTACCACTCCGCCACCAACCCGACGACACCCTACCGACGCCACTCACTCCCCCCAACAACCGACGGCAACCGATTTGACAAAGCTTCCTTTTTTCGTTTTTTTTCCGCTTTGTTTAATCCAAAGTAGTTGTATGTGTATTTAATTGTTTGTTGTTATATGTTTAATTATGATTTAATTTATTTTAATTTATTTTTAATTTGTTTAAATATAATTTGTTTTTATATGTTAATTTATGATTTAATTTCTTTTTAATTTGTTTAAATATAAATTTAATTAGTTATTTAATTCGCTTTTATTTCGAATTCTTATTGGATTTAATTTCTTGTTAATTTATTTAGTTATAAGTTTAATGTTGTACTCAAGTTTAATTCGACATTTATTAGTTAGATTGAATTGCAATTGCTCAATTAGACGGAAGCTCAATTGTATAAAAACGGATTTGAATCGATTGTGTTTAATTGATTGAATTAAATTCGAATTGCTTAATTCAATTGTCGGGTTTTGCCAAGGATTGCTCAACTTCGTTTGTTTGTGTAATGGTAAATTTTTACATTTTTTATGATCATTTTATTTATTTATTATTTTATGTATATAGTTTAACTTCATGATAGAAATTCAAGCTCAATCGAACTTGTTGCTTTTAATTTCGATTGAAGTTCAACTTTGAAACGCAGGCTTATTACCCTCGCGACGCTTAAGACCGGACGCAAGGTTACTATGGAGAAGAAGGTAGTTGCCGTTAAGTTTAGGATCACGACACGACTCATATAGAGCCCATCGACGGGCCCATTTCTCACGCGCAGTCGCCCGATCCGAGGTCGACAGTTTACGAAAGCATATCGTCGACACCTAATGGACCGCCGGGCGAAGAAATATCGACGCCCGCTGTCCACCAAGATTCGAAGAAGACTTGTCACACGCCGATTTATGATATGGGGAGTAAGATTTGACGATTCTATCGAAATGACGCAGATATTATGGTTGCAGTGGTCGGACATACCGGCGTAGCAGCTGTCGGGTATCGCCGGCACCGATAGTCTAATTCTGGCTGCACGGACACGAAGCTTCGTCATGACCATATCCGGATGGGAAGCAAAGGTATTTTTTTCGAGTTTGTTTTATTAATATATATTTATCATTCAGATCTAATCATATTTGTTTGTTTATTTTAGGCTTCTTGGTCGCGCGAAAAGATTCTTTAAGTCGAAATAAGAGAGAGCGAAGATTCAGGCCCACATATTCTTCGTATCGACCATCCGCAAGTGATGCTCTACGTGGGCAAATTTTTCTGTAGCAGAGACAGATATAAAAGTTTTGCGTTTATCGAATTGTGAATTTTTACTAACTTAATTTATTTCTTTATTTCAGATCAATATGAAATTAAAGCGAGGAGCATTTCATATGCTCGGAAGCTCTTTCGATGAAAAATACTATGGATATACGAGTATAAATATAAATTCATAATTCCGCGATCTTAAAGCCGCATACTACATTATTTAAATACAAAACATATATTTTACAATATATGAATACATACGTAAGACTTACATTGTAAAATGAGTAAATCACTTAAAGCTCATTACACGCCCAAATTCACAACGTGAATTTGACTCTCCAGCCTCCTCCTCATTGTAATATCAATCAGATGATACTTCTAGTTGGTCCACACCAGAGGGGTTGAATCAAGAACTAATTTATGCTAAAACAAGCGATGAACAAAACTGTAAAACCCCAAATTTTCGGGAGAATTTCGCCAAGCGTACAATTTAGGGTTTGATAAAATTTTCTCAAAAACTTATGATGAAAAACCCCTAAAGCTTCATATATGTATGTTAAAATGTGCTCGAGCAAGCTGAACTCCGTTAAGATACACTTAACTCTATTAGTTCAAGACACTAACGAGTTATCGAGTCAACTATTTAATTAAGCTAATTAAATAGTACGAGTTAATATCAATAATCTTTCTGCTATCGATAAATACTAAATATTCTAATCAATTAAATAACTATTTAATTGATTCTATTTGTTCAACGATATTCTTACATAAAATGTAAACTCAGAATCGGTAAATACATTTCTCAATTATATGTATCTCTTTAATTTCATACATGAAATATAACTCAAATAATCGCATTGCAGCGAATCTTCTAGGCTCATATAATAGTAAGTTGTATAATAATAATAATTGACCAATTACTATTATTATAACGATTAATGAGTAAAGATCTAAAGAATCGCTTCATAACCCCTTAAATTATCATGGTAACTCACACCAAGAATACGCAATTACTAAGTTGAACACTAAGTTCTGATAATCACATTTAACCCAACTGGTAAATGAATTGATACATAATTGTCGCAATGGGCATAATAAATGGAATCAATTCTCATTGATTTCCAACACTCCCACTTGCCCTGGACGATTATCTTACAATTCCTTTATCACGCGATCTCTAACAGAGTTAACCATAAAGATGTCACGAAACACCCACAACTTTCTTTACTCGAGTATTTAATCATCAAGCATTTATGGCGTCCCATAAAACCAATCAAGACTCAACCGTGTGAGAGGCCCTAGATCTCCTTTGTATATCAGACGACAAATCCCTCCCAATATATCAACATCTATCGCTACATCTTCACCGCAAGGACCCAACATATGCCGTTATAATCCCCCGCTAAGCGCAGACGCTCGTCATAGTCAAAGTAATGAGCCAGATAACACGTATACAGCATCGTGAGGTCTAAGAATTGACGAATCCTAAATTTAAAACAAATGTCATAGACGTATATACATATCTTCTATGAATTAAGCTTCTGGCCATACTACCTCCCTAGTCACTTAATCGGCACCACGGTATCGATCTAGTCCCTTGTGCCAACGCATCGACCATCACTAATCAAAAACACCATGTTAGGTCATATTATTGGCCGCCCTAACTATCAAGATTCCATCAAGTGCCTTGGCTATCCTATTTCTAAAGCCAAGAAAGCAGATTAATGGGGCTCATGTTACCTCTCTAGAAAGATGTAATTGGGATTTAACTCTTTCACTCATCGGTGACACTACATGTATATTATATGTAAAAATAAACATATAGACATAGCAAAAAAATATATTAGAATATAAGAAGCAATAATATTCAAATATTTGTTCACATAACACAACAGATACATACCGACTCCCACTTAACCTATCACATCGCGACATCTGCCTACATCTATGTTCGGCCGTGATGTTCATCATGCTTTGCCTCGACTTTAGCGGTTTAAAAGGGTCGGCTGACAATTTCTCAAGCTTCTACTTTCTTTACATACTTTGACATCACCTCTATCAAGTATATCTCTAATCAAAAGGATACTTTCTCGAGCACGTGCTTGGATTTCAGGATGCGTCAGTTCCTTAGCTGAGCTTATCGCCTAAAGATTGGCTGAAAGCAACTCCATCGTCCTCAACCCACCGTCCCTCAACGGGGTTCCGTGACAAGACAAGCCAGGACGCAGACGCAGCCCAAAATGGGCGCGTGTGGCCGCGAGCGCTCTGACGTTGAGCCGGTTATACCATCGCCTGGCATGCACGGACGCAGTCCATCGGAAGTAGCCGCCACCGCCGCGCTGGGCCGCGAGATATACAACGTAGGTCGCCGGAGCTCGAGGAGCAGGAACAGTGGTCATGGAGAGAACAAGTTCAAGGAAGCGAGTCAGACGCTGCCCACAGCAGACGCAACCTCAAGTCCTGTGGCCCGGGGCCACGCATGTTCCACGCTTTTACGGGAGCCCGATCTAGTCATGGTAGACTATCGGGCGCCGGTTTCACGTGACGGCCAACCCCCACCTGCACTCCCCCAATTCATATCGATCACGACCCACGTGTACCCCGATCCTCCCGTACCCGGAGGAGCACCCCTGGCTGACCACTGCGCCTGCATCCCGACCTGCATTTGTGCCAGCAGCCCCCACCCAGACTCTATTCAAGCCCCCACCTGCACTCTCCTCAGCCCCTGGGGCCCACTTGCATGCAAGATTTTGATATTTATGTTGTTATGTTTATGGATATTTTGTTTTATGTTTATGTGATATTTTATTTTGTTTTGTTTTCATATTAGTTTACGGTTATTGTTACTGGATAATTTAAAAGTTTATGTTTTTATGCTTACGTTGTATATCAAGTTGTTTCTTGTTCTTTTCGATATGATTTGTGTTGTTACGTTTAAAACACAAAAAGTATATCAAACAATAGAATGAAATGCCAATATCTCGATGTGTTTTTGTAGACGCGAATGGCTCAATATTTGTGATAAATAGTTTGGCAAAAATAGACAGAGTTGGTTTCGTGGCCTGCTTAGCTGCCGGTTGTTAAACAACCAAACAATAGAGTCGGTCAGGTCGGTCATTAAAAAACACAATGTAGCCTGGCACAAGTCGGTTTCGCCGGTTTTTAAAAAATTAATTTCCGAAGTTTGCAAATTACTTTAAGTAATATAATAAAGTATTATGCCTAACAATCATTACATATATTAATAAAAATTATAATAAAAAAAATTTAAAAAACATTGCTCACGTGATCGCGAATGGACTATAACTCCACTCTCTCAGACAGAACCTATATCAGCATTTGTTATTATCGGCGTTAATATTTTATTATATTTTTAAACTTATAATATAAATACTACTTTTCTAAAAACTATATTTGTTATGTGTCAATAATTAGATTCAAATAAAATATTAATCGTGATGGGCATCGCAGGTACTGGGCCGGCTCAAGGCCGGGCTCCGCGTCGGTAGGTTGGGGTTTCGCATCGTGTCGGTTTCGCCGGGTTTTTAAAAAGACGTCGGTATGGTGCTCTGCTCAAGGCCGGGTTTTAAAAATTGATTTCCGAGTTTGTAAATTACTTTTTAAGTAATATAATCAAGTATTATGCCTAATAATCATTACATATATTAATAAAAATTAATAAAAAAAAATTTAAAAATATTGCTCACGTCAGCGTGGAATGGACTATAACTCGACTTTCTGTATGTAACCTATATCAGACGAGTATTATGATACGTTAATATTTTATTATATTTTTAAACTTATAATATAAATACTACTTAACTTATAACTACTTTTCAAAAACTATATTTCATATGTGTCGAACACACTGTATTCAACAAAATATTAATCAGACGGGGTATCGGTGGTACGGGTTTGCCCGCGCCGGGCTCAAGGTCAGTAGGTTGGGAGGTGCCGGTATCGTTGGCCGGGTTTCGCCTGCTTAAAAAGAAGTCGTGTCTGGGTGATTTCATGAACCACCGACACGAACCCGACACACAAATGACTCGTGATTTTCACAAAAAATACCCTTACGCGAAGACGTAAGAAAGAAGCTAAACAAAACCCCAATCATTAAAACACTCCCTCTACTTCAAATAAAACACTTCCTAAATCAAACTCACTTCCTTAACTATATTTAAGACTTCACCAATCAATCCTAAACACAAAGATAATATCTTCGCTACATCTCGCCAAAGAGAAAGCATAAACAGCGTTATTGCGAACGAAGACGAACGCTAGAAGCCTACTGATTGACCTATACGCAAAATGTCGATGTGTCATCTTTAAATACTCAAGATATTCAAGCAGAGCAAACAACCTCCGGTTATCGTTGCTCCATCAACGACGCTGACATAAATAGCAGAGTGATATTCCAATTTGTTATCACGATCCAGACACGCTGTGGATAAATGATGCTTCCGTAGTACGCTACCGGACTACCCGGATAATGATGTGGATTCGGAGGAAGGCTATTTCGAGAACAATACTAGTGATGGCGACACCTCAGAAGGCAATTAGGATCAAATGTTTTTATTTTCAAGTTTTTCATGTAATAATTGACAAGTTTATTAACCTCGCATTAACGCTGCAAATTAGTCAGTTGTGTTTACAAAATGTAGTATTCATATTTCTTTGTTGCGTTGCATGTCAAGTTACGGTTAATGCTTCGAGTTAAGGATCGCAGTTGCGTAAGTTGTCAACCCATTTTTTTTTATCACGCATAACTATGGTGTCGGTTTCAGATTTTCAGGTGTAATGTAAGTTGTTATCGTGTCGCTCGGGTGTCGGTTTTGTGTCGGACTCGTGGCCTCTGCATTCCCCGCTAAATAATTAAATGCGGGAAATATCAAAATATTTCAATTTCGCCGGTCTCGTCAGATGGCGTCAGTCCGTAATTTCGGAACTAACCTCACCACTATATATAAACACATCTAATCACTTCTAAACCCTAATAATACAATTCATTCTTTCGAAAAATTGCGCCACCACAATTTTGTTAACATTTTTTTGTCTCTAATTTTTTTTTCTACTAATCTTCTTATATTGTTTCATTTGTAGGAAAATTATTTTGAGGTAATTATTTGCTTAATTTTGTTACATTTCATTTTTATGTTGATATTAATCGCCAAGTATATTTTTTGTTTTTATTATTTTTCTATTGTTTTTGTTACTTTTATGTATTTCTAATAATTATTTTTGCTCATTAATTCTAATATTGTTTGATTTTGTAAGAAAATTGTTGAGGTAATTATTTGCTAATTTTTATGTCTTTTCTAATTATTTTTGTCCACTAATCCTCTTATATTGTTTAATTTTGTAGGCAAATTGTTTGAGGTAAATATTTTGTTTAATTTTGTTACATTTCTTTTTTATGTTGATAATAATGTTGTTATATTTCGTTTTTGTTATTTTCAAGGATGCTTACGGTATCGCTGGCGCATATTTTATTTGTTGATATTTATGTTTTTTGGATATCAAGTTTATATTTTATTTGTCTTCGCCTTGATTTTGGTATTCAATACAAATGTCGCTACTGGTTGCCGCAATATCGGCAGAACTGTGCCGCAATTTTTTTAAAATTTTTGCCGCACCTGCTTCGGATAAATACGGGCTGCCATTTTAAGCCAACATTAGATTACGTAACAAACCACAACGGCTTGCATGCTTCAGACGGGGCGTTACGGTATCGCGATAATGCGGTAGATGGTGTCGGGCTTCAACATTTAGATTACGTAACAAACCACAACGGTGTCGGTATTGCCTGTAGATTAAGAAAAACGGTGTCGGGATAATGTCTAGATTCAAGAACAACGGTGTCGGCTTAATGTCGGGTATAAATAAACCACAATTACAATTGAGCACGGCTTAAGCCGGAGTTCCAGCCCAAACGGGCCAAGTGGTTTCACATAGCCGCATCGTTCGTGTCGATCGAATTTAACAGCCGCTTGAAAAACAGCCAAGGTTACTCATACCGACGCACCGGGATAATGTGTCGGTACGCGTCGATCGGGCCACATTTGCCTAATTTTCTAGTAGTGCATGTTGTGAATAGGTTGTATTAATGGTCCTATTCTATCATTAGCGATTTAGCGTTAGTATGTAACCGATTACTAGTATTGTACAAATGCAAATTCCAGTATTATTTGTGTAATAAGTTTGTAATTCATGTCTATTTGTGTAACAAGTTTGTAACTCATGATTTTCGTTGCATCAATGTGCTCGAGGAGCGAGATTGATTATCTATTTTATCAAACTGCACGCTTGTGCAATTAATTCTCATTTATTGGTCGCACTCTCATCCACGCCTCTAATTTTTTACGCGCTTCATGATTATGTATCTGTTCTGACACCCCCATATCTTTACCGAAGTTCTGAACTTTTATTTTTTCTTGTATAGACACCCTGACACCTGCATCTACTCGCAGACTAAATATATAAATTTAAACGACTACATTACCCCTAAAATATAAAGTGAACCCCATTTTTTTTGTCCCTAACACTACACTTTATAATGTTACACTAAAATGACTATAAATGTTAAAGTGACAAAATAATCATTTTAAGATAACATGGGCCTATTTTACTTCAGATTTTATGAATGAATATTTCACTATGTATTTTAAGAAAATTAAATCGATGTTCTATGGGTGTCTAGACAAAGAAAAGAAAAGTTCCGTGGCCTTGGAAAGAGGAGATAAGCATCAGACAAAGACAGATGTAATCGCTTTGCCACATGTAAAAATTCGCTTCATAATTGCGAGTTTCTACTAATTCTCTAAGATGTTCAACATAGTACTGTATCCAACTCAAATTGGGCTGGACCTTCGTCAAATTTCTGGCTTAGACAAACATTTTAAGAGTCTACAGTACTATTCTACTCTGTAAGATTGGGCTTCTACAAAGTTATAGGGCCTGTGTTTGAGTAAACAAGATACAAGACAAAGTAGTCCAATTAGGAAAGCGACGTTGATAGTTTTTGCTGATAGTTTTTATTGATAGCATTTATCATTACTTCCTTGTTCTAAAAATCTTTAAAAATTTGATATTTGTACTTTCAAATTTAAATTTTACCAAATATTATTTCGATTGTGTAATTTGATCGATTTTATTAGCTTACCTCGAAGATCATAAGGAACCTCAACACTCTCTACTAGTATAACCCTTAGCCCCAACGGATACATTCATATTGCAAAGCTTATCTTCAAGGCCCTTAGAAAGACAAAGATAATAGCAAATACATATTTTAAGCATTTAATTTAATGAACTAATTTGTTGTTAATTGATTCTCAATAGATAATGTATAATTATTGTTTATTTTATGATACCTTCTCTATAGCTATATTAATGCAATGAAATACCTAATTGGATCCGTTTTCAAAAATAGATAATTATTTGTATAAAAAATGTTTGCCATGATTTAAAAGCTATTATCGATTGTGAAAAACTACATTGAAAATGTAAAAGTTACATTGGAATTGTAAAAATATATATTAAATTGTAAAATAATCAAATATTGTGAAAAAGTAAATTTTTTAGATGATCATTTATTTCAAACGTAGGGAAGAAAGAATTTTTTTAAATGATACGCCATTATAGGAAGCCCCGGCTGCCTAGTCCTCGCCCAAATGCAGGAGGTAAACCTGACGTTGCCCCTGGGACCAGGCCACACAAATGTCGCCTGTAACGACATTTAAGAATCATCACACCTGGTGAATTACCCCAACAAACGCAGAGCATCACGAGGTTCGAACCTGTCACGCGAGAGGCACACTCACGGCAAAGCCTCCACGTCCATTTAACGCTCGCGACAAATCTCAGCGGTCAGTTGTTTGCACTGATATAGTACTCCTCCGTCTTTAAAAGATTGCTTCACTTATTTTAAATAATTTCGACAAGTTAATTATTTGTATTTACAATATTTTATGAAAAAATATATACTAATAAAAAATACATTTCAAATTCTTTCCATTTATATATTTTTCATCAAATATTATAAAATACAAATAAAAATATTTATTGTCAAAATTCAACTATTAAAAAGTTAAAAAGTTAAAAGTGGATATTTCTTAGGAACGAAGAGAGTATTATATTGATTTGTGTTAAAAACATCTAGGTTGTACTATAAAAAAAAATCTAGGTTGTACTATAAAGTTATGGGCAATCAGTGGAGTGACTTGAAATGTCTTATTTTCTCAATATCATATAAGAGTTTATTATAAAAAGACATTTAAATGCTCTAGACGTGGACAAAGCTCTATTCAAAAATGCCTCTCTGCTCGATTTCTCTTATAGGATTAATTTTCAACCTTCAAGTAAGCCAAATACCACTCAATGGCTTTTAAATTACACGGAAATTTACAGAATATCCATGAAGTCGATTTGGCAGAAAGAAGATACTCTCGTAGTTAAGATAATCATTGTATTCGTATTGCATTTCTAATTTATATCGCTTTGATAAATAAAAAAAGAGTTTTTTAATAATGCATGTTAACCGAAACAAGAAGGCCTCAATTTAACCATAAAATCAAACTCTATTGATTTTTAAGGAAAAAAATGAGTCGTATTGATTCTTTCACCTATCAAGAATTTGAAGGTGCGAGTTTGTTACACCCAAATGGCCAAATTGAATTGGATTGACAAAACTAGCAGTTGACATTGCACATCCAATGGTATTAACATGTACATAAATTAAGATAGACATCAAAATTTCCCTTTCATAAATGAAACATTGACCTTTCTTCTAAAATTTGCCAAAAGATCTAACAGTCAAGTATCCTCTGTAAAGTTACCATATCCGTCAAAGATGACGATAGGACAGGACTCTTGAGTACCTCCATTTTTCCATTCTTGCTCCTTGATGAAACTATTTTAATGATTCTTTTAACATAGAGGTTGGTAAGGATAACAAAATAAAATAATCGAATTAATTAAGAACAACCTTAGCTTGACGCAATGATTTTGACTTACGCCAAAATCACCATAACGATTTCATATTTTAGTCTTGTGCTAGACCTAATCACGAGCCAACTAGATCACATGAATGTCATCAATTTAAAGTTCTTGTTTTCCACACTTGCATTAATTGATATATGTGTGATAACTTTTATGGTTGTAGTTATTTTCAAACCAATGCTATCATTAATTGGTCATCAAAAATTCCACCATTTCGAAACCATTTTCTCTGTTAGTTTAAGTTGTGGTTTTAAATATTTGTATATAAATTAAAAAAAATAATTAAAAAGGACAAAATGTAAAATGATAATTAATTCAAACAACATCGTTACTTGCTATTAACTTAAAAGATAAAAAAGTAATCAAAATGTACATTGAAAATGTAAAAATATTATTTATTATGTTAAAAAGGCTAACTAAAAAAATAAATTTATATTTTTAAAACAACAATAAAAAAACCCGGAGGAAATATCATTTAGTTTTAAATTACAATGTCAATGAAGAACGTAATAATTTCCTCAAGGTAGAAGAAATTAATATAGATTTTAACTAATGAAGGTGGACATAGATACGTAAATTGATCAAACTATCATGTCGATACAATAGTAAAAGTAGTTCAAACACTATATTTTTATATGTAGAGATAAAATTAGAATAGTGATTCACGAAATCTCAAGACATGTAATCAAGCAAGAGCTGAGTCATCAATCAGTTTCTAACAAATTGGTAAAGAATAAAATGGCGCGTAGCATATTTCTCAAGATATTGTTTTTATGGAAATAAAATCTCGCGAGATATGATTTGATTGATGAAAATGATTTACTTCGAAGACGCACGCAAGATTCACACGCCTATAAGAAAAAGCAAGAAAAGAGACCGAATGCATTGATGTGTATATGTAAGTTGTATAGTTTTTACTAAAATGAGTTATATATGCGATACGTGATATTAAGACTCGTAATATTGAGTATTGTTATATGACGAGTTGCGATATCCGAATCAAGTGGACAGACGATGGGATTATTGTTGGTGCGATTGGTTGTTGAACTCTAGTCCCAAGTAATCGGGTACACTCCTCGCAGTCGAAGTTGTTCCCATTCACGGAGTAAGTACCCGTAATCGATTTTATAGCTTATTTGCTCGCTTGGTCGGGAGTAGGCTAACGAGAAAGTGGATTTTAATCCCTCGTTGGCTGAGTGTAAGCAACGAGCGACGCCGTTTTTCTCCCATGGTATGGTTGCATTGTTGGGGCCGAGTGTAGTTATTGCTGCTGTGATACGCCGATGTTATTAATCGTGGCGCTGTGAGAGTTTATTTGTTGTATTATTTGATATGATTAGATTATCGGATATTATTGAATTGTTATGGATTTGGAATGACGGATTATATTGAATTGTCGAGACTATACGCTTGCATGTGCATATATTGCGACTAGTTATGGTTCGTCATATAAATATAATCGAGCTTAGCTACTCCCTTTATTCGGGGACCCCCCCGTAATTTTGTAGTTGTAGGGAAACGCTCATGTGGCACCATCTTTTGCGGCGAGGAGCCCGCAGATAATCGTAGAGGGTACAGTCATGGCTAGATATCATCACGCCTCAAAGGTGCACTTGTGGTTACAATAAGCATGATTTAGAAAAACGTGGTTAGATAATGATTTGTACGATAGATGAAATTATGAAGGTAATATTGTTGTCTTAGATTACCGTCTGTCGTAGTCACTGTGTATTTTTCCTTCATTCTTTGTCTATAATAATGGCGACTTTGCTCGCGCTGATTTAATTTATCTAACCTCAAAAAGTACTACCCAGGCGGGGTCGTTACATCAGCCTCTCATCGAGTATTGGGATCGACCGTTTACGGGACGCCATAGCAATTTATCTGGCCAAATGAGTAAAAGAAAAGTCACAAGAGTTTCATGACACTTCTTATGGTTAAATTCTACGATCAGAGATCGATGATAAAGAATCTGTAAAAGAACGCCCGCCGCAAAGTTTTATTGGCTGAAATCGAAGATTTTAATTTCTATAATTACGCTCAATAAGGACATAATTGTTGTAAATTCATTTACTAATTTTAGTTAAACGAGATTACTCAAACTAAGTCATCAATAAATAAGAATTGTAAATTACTAGAACTCACGATAATATCGGGCGTTATGCATCGCTATATCTCACGCATAACCGATATAATAATCATAATAATTATATTATTATGGCTATTATCTCGAGCCTGTAAGGTCACACACATACAATGATCGCCAATTATATTCCATGTATGGAATTAAATCGAGATTGTTAAATCTGGGGGTTGATTGAAATCAACGCAGAGCATCTAATCGGTATTTTACATCGATAATGAAAACACAAGTCGACAAAACCGAATCAATTAAATTGGATATTTCAATTGACGGTTTAACGAGGAAGCTCATTAGCACTGCGGAAGTTTGCCACTGCTTAGGTAATAAGTTAGTTAACGCTTAACGAGTTAACTATTTATCAAACGAAGTCAAGCTATTCGACCAAAAACCAAGAGGACATATGTTTTTAAAAGCATGAAATGAAAACCTAAGAATTTCATTTCATCTTCTTTCCTACATTTCTGCCGCCTCTCTCTCTCTCCCTTTTGATTTTTTTTGAGTCAAAGTTTTACTCAAATTCTTTTCCACTGCTTCAGATTCTACATAGCCCAATCGAGCTGGACATTCAATCGCTTCTGGTGTAGATTTCAATCGAGTGCATTTCACTCTGAGGTTCTTGTTAGGAATCTAGCATTTAATTTCATTTGTGATAAACACCAAATTCATACATCCTGATCCTCACAAAATGATATAAAATAAATCTAAACACATAATTTAACAATTATGAATAACAGCACTTTACAAGGATGCCGAAGCCTATCAACACATTCTTTCACGAAGCCTCATTTGAATTCCAAATTTGAGCACTTCAAACGAAGGCTCTAGTCAAGCTGCACACCGTATATAGGTCAATCCAACATTTGTGTTTGCTAGAACACGCTGATTTGATGAAAACGAAGAGAAGAATTTTCACTCTTCCTTGAACATTTTCGCCATACGGAGGGAGAAACGGAGGAGACTTTGTTTTTCATTTCATGAAAACATTGTTATGATGAAAAACCTAATAAGTTTGCTTATATACGCCAAACCTAAAGTTCTCAACCGAATACCTTAACGAAATGTAATCTCGTTGTTTAATTAAACCGTTAAGTAAACAACACTAACAAGTTGTTAATAGTAACTAACAGGCTAATGTCAACTAACTATCGAATTAATTCAATTGACTAATTATTTAATTCGGTTCATTCAATTTCTATTTTACATTATTAATGCAAAATCTCAATTGGTAATATTCGGCTGATTACAATCAACTCTCAATTTAAAGAAATGTAGCTTTTAATTTCATACATGAAATATAATCCAACGCCAATGTATGTGTGTGACCTTCAGGCTCAGATATTAGTAAGTTGTATAATAATAATAATTGACCAATTACTATTATACCCGATTAATGAGTAAGATCTATCAATCGGCCATAACTCCTTAAATTATCAGCGGTAACTCCAAACTAGTAATATACAATTACTAAGGGTGAACACTAAGTTCCAAAGAATCACACAATCTCGTAAATGAATCGATACACAATCGCCGCAACGTACAATGGGGTGAATCACTCATTGATTTCCAAATTGACCCCTTAATGCCCTCGACGATTACCTTACAATTCCTTTATCGCGCGATCTCTAGTCATAAAGTTAACTATAAGAAGTGTGTCATGAAACACTCTCACAACTTTTACTCGAGTATGAACTCTGACAAGATTTATGGCGGCCCCACAAACCAATCAAGACTAACCGCACAGAGGCCTCGAGATCTTCTCAGATATCAAGGACGGATAACCTCTCAATATATCAACATCTATCGTTATATTTCATCAGCATGACCCAACATGCCGTTATAATCCCCCGCTAAGTAGACGTTGTCATAATAAAGACAGAGCTTATATAACACGTATAATATATATCGTATGCCTAAGAATTGTCAACCTAAAATTCTAAGAACATCCATGTGACACGATATACATATCTTCTATTTAATCTGCTTTCTACTACGCTACCCCCGCTGCATCAAGTACCCACGGTATCGATCTAGTCCTCAAGAGTTAACGCGGATCAATCTTCGATCACTAATCAAAAACACCACGTTAGTCATTCGACGCCACGCCTCTAACTATCAAAGATCCGACCAAGACCTGCTATCCTACGCTTCTAGGCTCAAGAGGCGCGGTCAACACCATGTCATTTCCTGGAAGCATGGGACTAACCTGGGATTTAACTTTTCACTCATCGAGGATGGCCAATACATGCATATTATATATATTTCAACGGCATTTAAATAAATAATGGGTAACTATATGAACACGATTCATGTAGTTTAGTTAATTAATCAAATTAAACACAAAGCGAACTTTGCTTTTAATTAATTATTTAACTATTCCGCAAAGCCGAATTTAACCAGCTCCCACCGACTTTGCCACGCCTTGGCCTCCTTCATAGCCTGCGAAACCAAACTCGCTGAATCATGCGAAGGATCTCAACTCCCAGACGCATGCTTAAATCCATACACGGATCCTTGCTTCGCATAATTTTGATCGCCTCTGAAAGAAGAGGATAGTGATTACAATCACATCATTGTCGAAATACTACTTACAAGCGCTTTTACATTCAATGAATCTCGGCCCTCAAACCAAGGAATCATCACTACTTAAGATTATCTTCGATAGTCACGCAAGACTACGATCAAACGGGTTTCAAACCATTTCTGGTTCTATCGCAGAGGCTATAATATATCCTAAATGCTAAAACACATCATTTTATTAAATGCATATTATTTTAAACACAACAAAGATGACTGGCTTGTTTGTAATACTTGAAGTTCAAGCCTTTAGTTTATATCATCTCATATTATTGGAAATTTTAAGCATAGCCTTTCAAATGGGGTACAACCGTCCATAATGCTACTATCACATTTGAAGTTACAGCGGAAGATCAACAACCGATCTATTCCATGTAACTGCCTCTATTCCCTTTAAAGTTACTACCAAACAGATTCCTCGAACTGCTGTGAATACGAAACTGCGCACCCAATCACGGAATCATGTTACGCCATAGTCATGTGCACAACACACGACTGACGCATACGGTGAACTATATTGATGTATCAGACTTCAACCACTCTACACGAGTCTCAAATGTGGGATTAGACCTCTAACGAAGAAATAGTCATTTTGTCAATAAGAGAACTGCCTATTTATAGAATTTAATCTATTATAGATTTCTGATCACCAGCCTTCATGACATCTTAAACTTAACAAGCAAATGTCATGCAAAACACATATATATAATGTGACCGATCATGGCACGTGTCATATACGTAGCCGCTCACAAATGCATGCTAATCTAATCACTATTATACCTTATAAGGTTGGGGAAGATTTCTTCTCAACATTTATGTATAAACTTCATTTATGCAAGCACACGCCCCACTAACCTTTATGAACTCAAGGTTCTTCATCAATTTTTGATTCTATTGATTTCATCAAGTATCAAGCCGAGGAATTTAACTCCATTATACTCAATCTTAAGTTTGCAACTTTAGATCCTAGTAGTATAGAAACTTTCTTTTATATTCTCGCTGAGACGGAGTTCCAATAACAATGCCGGGCATCCATCATCACTAATCATTTAGGAACATCTAGATAACTTGGTTTATACCCACATGTTAAGCAACTTCAGGAATAAAGAATAAGAAAGTTTGAAATAAAACATGAGCATACTAACCAACGAATTAAGCTTAATCTTGGTTTCTCAACTAAACGTATGATTAAACGCTATTCATGATCGATTGATCATTTAACGAGAATACATTTATTACTTCTCGATGATTCACCATCCGCAAAGTAATATGAACGGGCTCTACTCATGATGAATCACCATCCGTAAGATAAAATGTAGCTTTTATACTCAACCCATGTATTCACATTTTATTTCATTTAAATGGTTCTCAAGTCATTTATTGAGTATCATTTATTCATGTCATTATTTGTATCATCGCATTTAATTTTTAAATTATTTAAGTGGATACCTGATATAACCGGTGGTTCTAATAATCGGATTGCATTCCTACTTGAGCCACTTGAACGCATTCAAGTCACATATTTATTTCCACTATTTGTATTTCATAATCTAAGACTCTATACTGCATAACAACGCAGAACACTATAAATGATGGAAATAAATACCACCTTCCTTCCGTTATGTACAAAATGACTTAATATCAACTTCTCTTGATCTGAGTTAAATTATGTCTACTATATGACACAATACTAACTTATCCTATACGAGACGCTTTCAAAGTTTTTTTATCAAACACAACTCTTGAGTCAAGTTTCACACTGAATATGAATAAATTAATTAAAGGTAAAAGCAGACAACCTTTATTATGTGAAATTATTTTTCTTTTGTGTTTCAGCCACGTTAAACACAATCCTTACTTGTATCACTCAACTAATGACACATCTAAGGTCGGAATGAAATTATCTTGGTATATGAAATTGAAAGATCTCATCCATTTGTGTTTTAACTTCATTAAACACAATTCCTTAATTACGTATCTTAACAAGTAATGCTTTAAGATTAGAATGATGTCTCATTCTTCGGATGAAATATTACTTATATCGACGATATCAATTTAACTTGATAGTATTCATATGGTCCTTTCCCCATACCCTTTTATCAACTCGATGTATCATTCAATGACTCAAATCTTTCAATTAACTTGTATGTAAACATACAAACTTAATTTGTACTGAATAACCTCCCACTAAGTCTAGTAAGAGTTGACTTAGTTCATCTTCAAGATTATACTCAAGTTCGCTCTTCTTTTTAATTAACTTAGCCAAAACATACAAACTTAATTTAGACTAGTTAACCTCCCACTCAAGCTTCAAGAAGAGTTGATTTAGTCTATCTTTTCAAGATTATACTCTCAAGTCTTGTCTTGAGTCATTATCCATAAGTATTATTCAATCAAGCCATGTTCATGGGTGTCCTTTAAAGAAGAGTAGATAATGTTTTAATCTAATCACCCATACGGAACGTAAATTAAACGCAACACTCTTTTCTTACTCATGCCGTTGTTAAAATAGTTTAGAATCTCAACCATCTTCATGAAGGATTTAAAAATTGTGTGCTCTTATAACGTAATCGCCTATCATTACACAGCTCGATAACATTCTTCGTATCTTGTCTTCCACGACGTTATATTTGGCTCATATCCATGATTAACCACGCGAGTCAAAACTAGTGTTCTCGACACGATAGCCCAACAAGACATTACAGTTTCACAACAAAAATTATTTGAGATACGAGATTTAATCAAGTCTCTCTTCAATTCCTAAACGTTACTTAAAAATCCTTCTTTCTACGCTTTAAAGTTCTAAAATAACGGTTTAATCATTAACTTCAACTTATAGTTCCATGTTCACCTAACCTGCAGACAAGCTCACGGTAACCTAATGTATAACTTTGCTTATTGTTACATACCACAAGCTTTTGTTTCTCACACCACGAACCATGTTCATCATGTTAAGAAACTAAATACCATCACATGTCCCCGAAACGTAGATACAATAAATATTCAAGTTCATTCAATAGTTTTCTCAATCGAAGTTAAGGGTGCTATTAGATCAAACTATTTGTTTGGTGGCTAAGAGACAATATGACATATTGGTCTTCTATAGCATCATCACCTTTGATTGAATCAAAATTAATTATCCTCTAATCATATCATGTGACTTTGTTCACTAACCAAAGTTTATAAATCCTATCAACATGATTGAATCAGTCTCTAAATATTTGTGGTATTTAAAGTTTATCCTCTATCAAGATACAACCGACAGAATGGTTGAAGAAGATCGTGGTAATTTTGTTTCAACAAGTCATTCGATTTCTCTAACTTATTTTATTTCACATTATAAAAGTCACGCATTTAGTTTGCCTCAATGACGAAGTAATAAACAGTGTGAAACTTATACGCCAAAACATAATAGAAATATGCAACTTAAAATAAATAGTGTAGTTCAAAACAATCCATAATGTGATCACAAAAATGTACAAGGTATCAAGATCTACTATACTGACTCAAACGGCAACACCGCATACATTTTGAATCAAGTATAATAAGAGGTTATCAACCAATTATGTGAAGTAATACTAGTGTAATTGTGTCTATTACGCCTGCATTCAAACGGCAACACCGCATACATTTCGAACCGCACACAGTAGGTTACCAACCACCACGAAACTATAAGTCTTCAGGTCACTAGCATACCATACAGATGCTACCTGACTCAGATTCCCGATAAACCGGCAAGATACCAATTAAACCAAATAGTTACTGGAACGATCATCTCGAAGTTCTCACAACGTTAATGCGAAATCACTTCAACACGCATCCATTGTCATATCAAAGTGCAAAATCAGAACACTCCGCCATCACAAGGCCAGACGATGCAACCGATTTCACAACTTTTAAAATTGGCTTCGACACGTCATAAATTTTAATTGGTGAGATTAATGTTATTTAACTTTATTTAACCACGCATAGATAGCACATATTCAAGAACAAGCGCAATATGAAAAACTAATAAATAACACACATTTAGAGACATAAGATGACCGCTAGACCTATTACATCACCTAACAAGTAAAATGCTAACATAAGTCCTATTACAAAGATTCTAACAAAGGTAAAGTTTTCATTCTTCAAGACTCAAACCTCGTATTCTCCAAGTGCCGCTCTTTGTGGAAATGCTATCTTCAATGCCACCACAAAGAAGAGCATACTACTACTCTTAACTCAATTTTGTAGAAAGACGCAGTCATGTGGGTAAACGAATACAAGAATACAGAACACGACTCAAGAAAGTCGCTTTTACAACATTTCCCTAAGACGCTAACGAATAAATAACAAATTAAATTGGGTCATATTTAAATACCTCCTTTTCTATTCCATAACAATATATATGGCAAAATATTAAACAAATAAATGCACTTTAATGTCATATATATTAAATGAAACAGATTAAATGCTAAGCTCATACTGACTCAAATAATTACCCATTATTTTACAATTAATTATCAATTAATGTAAATTTTTGAATTTAAATATATTTCCACATGATTAATGATAATTATTACAATAATTATCAGCCACTTAAATCATGGAATAATTACTCATAAGTAATTAACTCCAAAATTCAAAATTTAAAAGTCAATTATGAAACATATTTCAAAATTATCAATTAATGAAAATAATTATGAAAGTGGAAATATAAATCAAATTTAATGCTATTCAAGATATATATATTCAATCATCTTAATGACAAAATTTATGATTTAACATTAAAACCGAATTAATAAATTATCCCAAAATTTATGAAAGTGGAAATATTCAATCATCAAATTTAGGTTTCTAAAACGGACGACGAACTTCAACGACCAAACTGCCGGCCTCCCGCACTGTGAATGACACGCCGCCGTCAGAGATGCACCGCACCGACGCGCCTGAGGTGGTTCAAGTTCGCGACCGATTTTTGGTAATTCATTTCAGCTTTCGCTTTTTCCAGACACCGCAACTAGAAACGATTTCGAGGCTCTAAAAATTCAAAAATTCTCGAAATTTTTCTGAACATCAAAATATCATTATCAATACGCCCAAGCAATTTTATCAAAAACACTTCTGTGTTTCGATTAAACCAAAACAATCCAGAATTCAACAATTTTTTCGAGTATTTAAAAATTTAAACAATTCGAAAAAACTAGCATGAACCTCAAAGGGTCAAGAATACATGTATTTAATTTCTCGTAATTTTCTAAATTTTTAAACCACACCGTAAAATCGAAATGATTCTACCTCAAATTAAAATGCAAATTAATCAATTTTTAATCCCTTCTAATTCATGAAACAATTAATAAACATCAAATCATCAAAATCAATACATGAAACGATGATCTACCTACGTGAAACATATATAAATGGGTTGATTTTTTCATATTATATATTCATCACTTAATATATAAATCAAGCGAAATAATCAAATTAACTAACAACTATGTCAACACACAATCACCATAGATAAAAAAAAATATATCAAACTTGAGTAGGCTCCGAGGCCACCGTTAGAATCTAGTAAGAATTTCATTTGTGATAAAACACCAAATTCATACATCTCGATCCTCAAAATGATATAAATTATCCACAATTAACACCATGAATACCGAGCACTTATAATGATGCCAAATGGTGCCCTTATCAACACACATTCTTTCATCGGCTTCCTTGGAATTCCAAATTTGAGCACTTCAAATGTAGTGCCCTAGTCGGGTCAACACCTCAGAGAGGCTGAATCCAACATTTGCGTCATGTAACATGGGTCGATTCGACGAAACGAAGAGAATACCTTCACCTTCCCTTGAACATTTCGCCATAATGGAGGAGAAACGGAGGAGCCTAATGCCTGAACCGAATAGCTTAACGAAATGGACCCATTAAGTTTAATTAAATCATAAAATCAAACACTAACAAGTTTGCTATCAAGAATTCAACAAGTTACTAACAAGCTAACTAACTATCGAATTAATTCAATTGACTAATTGATTAATTTGGGTTCATCCAATTTCTATTTTACATTATCAATGTAAAAATCTCAATTCAGAATATTCGTTGATTACAATCAACTCTCAATTTAGCAAATGTAGTTTAATTTCATACATGAAATATAATCCAACGTCATCAGATGCTGTACACCTTCTAGGCTCGTATAATAGTAAGTTGTAATAATAATAATTGACCAATTACTATTATTATAACGATTAATGAAGTAAGATCTAAAGAATCGCTCATAACCCCCCTTTAAATTATCACGAGAACCCAAACTAAGAATATACAATTACCAAGCGAACACCAAGTTCAAGAATCACATTTAACCAACCCGTAACGAATTGATACACAATTGTCGCAACGGGCACAATAAAGCGGAATCAATTCTCATTGATTTCCAATGCTCGGTAGGATTTAACGGTGGATTCGGGAGATTGAAAGTTCATCATATCCGCCGTGTTCGTAGTACTCTCTTAATTCATACGTGTATGAATTATTTTGTATATTTTTCGCACTGCCATACATTTATTCGATCTGCTGCATTTGTTTATTTTATTATGAACAAGTTGCGTAATTTTCTCCAACAAAGATAAAAGCCTACCACATCACATGTGTCATCAACACCTTTGCCAAGAACATGTTCCTACGCTTAACCAACTATCACATGTACCATCATCTGTTCTTCATTATCTCAACTTCGAGTCCGTAATCCTTCAGCATTTATAGACTTCATGACCACTTGAGTCCTTTTATTGAACACACGTAGAGCCCTACTATGTCGTGAGTACCCCAAGAATATGCCTCTACTCACTTTTTGACATCACCGCTGTTCACGGCCGGCGTTAATATAGCATACAACTACCAAATACATAAAATATTGAACATTTGGCTTTCTCCTCCATATTTCATAATTTATTGTTTGTACCGTCGTAGCTGACGCGGTTATGGATGCGTGACATAAGATTTGATAGCCTAGCCTAAAACTCGAGAGGAACGCTTTTAGCATTTAATCATTACACGCCATCTCTTGAATAGTTCGATTTCTTCCTTTCAACGACGCATGCTTTGTCAAGTGCGTGATAAGAGCGAGAATTCATGAGTAATTCCTTCATCGCCATTACAACTTAGCAAATTTTGAATTTTCAAACTCTTCCCATGGTCACCCCGATCCGACAACATGTTGCTCCTTCATTTTGAACTCAAGAATCGCTCTTCTTAACCACCTCAAACCGTTAGTTCCATCCATTCGGGTGTATAAGAGTTTGCACTCAAGCACCTCTTCATCAAATATATCTTCCTCGGCCCTCACCGTTGTCGGGCCACAATGTCGCAATAATTGGTTTGGACACCAAAGAAAAGTCACAAAGTTGTTAACTCGATCATCTTGTTCATCTTCTCGACTCATCGCCAATCGTGTGGTCATTTAGCACTTTTGACTGCTTCTCGAGATAGTTAATTCGCCTTGACTATGTCCAAAGCCTTCACATTCTCTACATCGAGTACCTTTTGGTTTATCCGATCGGCCCGAGATCATAGTTGCCTTACTTCATCGATTCTTCCATTCAAGTTGTCGCTTCGCTACTTAATGCATGGACCTATTAATTTAATAATGGTTTCTTGTTAAATCGCTTCGAGGGTTTCGTAAAAGTTCTTAGCAAGCATATTATGGTTCCCTAAGTTCATCATCATCGACATCTGCACGTAAGCTTTTAAAGGCACCTTCTTACTGTGCTCACCTTCATTAAGCGACACGCGGAACGTAGCCAAATTGTCAATAAGTTCATCCGTGATTCACTTCTGTAGTCAAACTTAAACTTCTTCAATAGCCGTTACTCAGAAGCAAACTTTTTGGGTAACGCTCTTAGCACTTTCCTCACTGCCTTCCTCATTGCACATAGGTTCCCCAACTTAAAGGACTCATTAGCCATATCCTTCAAAGGTCATTGCATATGGCTATAGATTGCCTCTTCTTCCATTCTTATAGAGCTTCAACTGCGTTATTAATTGTTGGAATTTCGGAGACTGTAGCTTCAAGGTTCCTCATATGCGCTTATTAAACGGGTTACTTAGCTTGCTAACTAAAGTTAAAGACGGCGTACATCAAAACAAGTAAGTGAGTGTCAGTTCGGAGGCGTCAAGCCAGTTTAGCTGTGAGGAAAAATGAGTAGTACTTAGCTATACACTTATCTAGTTCGAGTTTGTTTTAAGTAGGGCAATATTTAATTATTACTTGAATCAGAAAAAAAATTTGGGTTATTTCAACCCACCCTCCTTATAAAATTTCGTCCTCGAAATTTACTCACAACTCGATTTGTCTTATTGTCGCAACTCACATGTCAATACACTTTTATTATCTAATATCACAAACATCTTATCACCAAACAAGCCATCCAACCGCTGAGATGTTTTAAACAAATGCGCGTGAGTAGATATTTCAAGAAGATATCAGCTTCTTTTATGAAGAAAATTCGTGAGATATAATTTGGTTTAAAGGATTTACTGGGTATCAAGACGCAAGATTCACACATCAGTAACAAAGTAAATAAAATAGGACAAAATGCATTGATTATTTTACAAGATGGTTTTGTTTACGAAGTTATTTCCATAAAATTTCGCTTACACTATATGTCTCTCATGCAAAACTGCATATGTAAACAAATAATTCTCACATTGTATTTCTTGTGAGGCAAAAAGAGCTTGGTAGTTTATTTTAATTGTAAAATAATGCATGCAGCTGCCTATAAACTCCTTGGGATTGTATAACCTGCTGCTAACACCTTGTTACGACAGCTCTTCTTTTTAGCGACACACGCAATGACACATACCACGATAATAACGCAGAATGGCGACAGCAGACAAGTGAAGTTCTCGTGACCATACATGCAGATATGAGTGTATCAGTGCAAAACGAAAAAGTGAGCATCAGCAAGAAAAAGAATGTGAGCATTCGTATAAAGCCCTTATTGTAATTTCATATCATAAATGAATCTTTCATCGGGCAAAAGCTCGCCTGCACCTGGGACGCTACATCGACACCGAATCGTAGAATCAAGCTTATCTTTGCTTTTACTTTGCAAGACAATCTTTATTTTATTAATACTCTTAAGTATTTAGCCGGTCAGAGCGTTGCAATGTGCATAACACGACCTAGATCAAGTAGACGATTATACTTTTCAACGAGAACATGTGGTTGGGCTTGCTCAAATTGAAAGAGAAATCATGAAAACCGTTATGCTGAGTAATATTATGTTTTAATATCGATTGGGATGATCGAATGCTGAACTACGATGAAAGACAAATTGATGATGCATAATACATAGGCTGAATTAATTGAAAATACGTCGTATTCCTATAACGGAAATTAGTTGGTGGGATACGACGTACTATTCTTTTGAATAAATAATTAGTTGAAGATGGATGGAGCAATGATGAGTCAATTATGTAAATTTGGAGTTGAGAGGAAGAAATCCAAGGAAGCAAGCAGAAGGGCAATGTAAGTCGACATGAGTTGCAGTGGCAGACAGCTGAGACAGCAACGTTGAATAGATCAATTTTATTTCTCACCTCACAAATTGCTCTTCCTATTCCCACACGGAGCTACCCCTTATTTATCGTCACGTGTCACATTTACCCATATGGCTCCCACTTCCTTTGATGCTTCCAACTGCCGTCACCCATTTTCCCACTCATTATTTACATTTTTGACTTTTTGCCTTTTCTCACCTATTTTTTATTTTCTTTACCCTTCCGTTTTTATCGCTTTTTAGTTTATTTTTACATAAATTAATAAAAAAATACTAAAATTTATATCGAAATATAAAATACAATCAATTAAAAATATATTATCGGCCGGCTGATAATTTAGTTATAAAAAAATACTAAAAAGATATCAAAACGTAGTGTCGTTAATTTATTAATATGCTAAACGATAATTATTTTAAAAACAAAAAATTTAGACTAAAACGACAAATAAAAAAATACGAAAATAGTACTCAGTATTAAATAATCAACCAGAATAATATCCTAAATTGAATATTCAACCAAATAATCTATTTTTCATTTTATTATTAAATATTCAACTGAAATAATATCCTAAATTAAATATTCAACCAAAATAATCTATTTTGTATTTTATTATTAAATATTCAACCAAAATAATATCCTAAATTAAATATTCAACCAAAAGAATTTCCTAAAAGCATGGTTATGATGATTTATTATAATGTATTATTTTATTACGTTAGGTTAAGATCATGATATATATTTATACAATATAAATAAAAATATTTACAGTTAAAGTTCAAAAAATATAATAAAAAATTAAAAATGAACAATCTTTATGAAATAGAGGGAGTATATATTTACTACAATCTTAACAAGAATGTAACAAATCATTTACCCCCATCATTTACACATTCATTAAACTATTCATATCTAATATTGATAACCTATAATAGTTTTAACGGAATGTAATATACGGCAGATACTTAAAAAGGCTAAACATTAATACTAACGATCCTTAGTGGTCCTCAGACTCTAAATACCAATTTAACGAGCTTAATCACAATGTAGCATACTAGCTACATTCTATTTTTGAAAGTCATGTTTCTTAAGATAGGTATCTTAATATTGATTTTTATTTTGATTATTATATGAATGATAAATTAGAAGAAAATCTTATAAGAGGAATTCAAATACTCTAAAAATTTTATATAAAATTTAAGTGTCCTTAAAATTTGGGAACTGCCCCTACATTCTATTTTTGAATAGTTGCATGTGGGTTAAGATCATTTGTATACATTAATTTACATGCAACTATTCATGTCTACTATTGATTAAATCAAATTATACATATAAATTAAGTAAAATGAAAAGTTATAAAAAAATACATTGAAAATATATAATGATAATTAATTGAAATTATATCATTAATCTATTTAATTTAATAATAAAAAGAATATTAAAAATATAAAATATTAATTTTATATAATAAAACGACAAATAAACATATTCAATTTTTTAAGCTAGAATGACAAGAACGTTATCTGGAGTATATAATAATTAGCCAAGAAAGCAGAATTAAAAATACTTCATCTTTTTGGGACAATTATTAAACTAAGCTTTGAGTTCAATCTTGTTCGCTCCACAATTAAGAAGGTTACAAAAATAGATAAAAAGATTCATACAGTAAACACATAGATACTTGATCAGCTTTTTTTTTGCACCCCACCTCTCTCTAAACCCCATATTTTTCCCTCTAATCTCTTGTACTCAAATTAAATTTTGTTTTTTACATTAATGTTTTGTGTATAGAATTAGTTTGTGAAGTAAAAAAAAACAATGGGGGGATGTGTCTCAAGACCATCAGCTTGTGTAAAAGGAAGTAGATTGGAATCTGCAAAATCAACAAAGAAAATTGTGAAAAAGAGAAGAAGAGGAGGAATCAAGAAAAGGGTACCTTCTCGTTTATCTGATCGATCAAATTTTGATGTCAAGTCTGATCCTCGTGGTATAGTAATATCTATGTTTTGATAAATATTCAATACATGGTTTGTTTTATTTATTGATTTGAGTATTTTGATCTATTTTGCTGCATATTCAATACATGGTTTGTTTTGGAACAAAAAAAAATACATGGTTTGTTATATTTCTTTTTTTGAGTGTTTTGATCCATTTTTGCTACATATTTAATGGTTTTTTTGAGTCTTTATATGTGAAAGGTAATGTTGAAATGATTATGTAGTTGAAAACTTTGATCTTGTTTTTGTTTTGAAGTGTGAAATTGATCTGTTATGGTTGGTTAGTTGACTTTGGATTAATTGTGATTTGTGTGAATGAATTGTGAGGTGGATTGGGATTTGGGAATGTGGCAGTGGTGAGTTGCAACTTTTGTGATTTAGCGAAGTGTTTAATTTTCAGATTCATTGGTCTTTATTTTCCCTTCACTTGGCTGTAATATTGAGCTGTTGAGAATAAAATTCAATTCTTAGTTTAATCTCAATAGCCTAGATTGTTCCCTCTTTGGATGTTTGGTCAAGTTGAGGGCGGCGAAGGGATATTGGTCACGTTTTAATTGGTGCTGGCAAAACACTTGGGATTTATAAGATGGGAAGAAAATTACATCTGGTTATTGCATTCTGTTCTCTTAAAAGTTTGGAACTTTGGCCATGATATCGAGGTTTCATGTGATTTAACTTGGAACTGGTAAATGATGTTCAAGTTCATTTCTTAGAAGTGGAATAGCAGATTCCCCAAGAATTATTGTGATGGTTATGCTCATAGTTGAAGCATTGGTGTTCTGTTAATGATGACTTTCGTTAAGAGAGTAATTAGACTTGAAGCTGTGATGACAAAATGTGGAGTTAGTGGTCTGATGAAAACTAGCTGCAATATGTAATATTGCAGTTTTCAAATGATATCCTAGTATCTAGAAAAAACAATTTATGATGTTATGTTCATCTCAGGGTTGTCTATTAATGATGAACTTGGTCAATTAAGAAGATTGGATGAATTATGGTCTTGCAAAGTTAATGATGCTGAGATATAGTTATGAACGCAATAATGTTCTTTTCATTTTTCTTTATATCAACTATGAAGATGGAAATTGAAACTATGTTTTTAAGGAGTCAATTTGTATCGTGAAGTTGCAGATAATCTATAGACTAGTGCATTAAGTCTTAACTTTTCGCGAATCAGTTACAATGATAAATTTCCTTGCAGTAGATTTGTTTGTATAATGCATGATGTCTATTGCAGGAAGCGTTGATGAGGCCTATTTTGACTCTGCTGCTGTACTCGAATCAGACTATAGTGATGAAGACTTTCAAAGCCTTCCGGATGGTATGTCTATAAAAAAACCATTAAACACCCGTTCTCCTCTATTTATGTAACTATCTTCAATTCGTCCTTCATACTATTTATTGCGCATGTCTTTTATATATGCAGATGTTCACTCGCAAAATAGCGTTGAGACCGAATCCTTGACTAATAATTCTTCTCTCATAGATCCTAGTCATGGGCATGGTGATGCCATCATTCAGCATGCTTCTAATGACCAGTTACGCAGGCCAGGTAATTCTGCTAATGGTAATTCTGCTCGGGATTCATCTTCTGGAGTAGGTAGAACTTCCGTACACCCAATTGACACTGATTCCAGTGTAAAATCTAGCAATGGGGTAAATCCTGTTATCCTTGATGAGATATCGTCCTCTGCAGATGGATCTGCCAGCCGGGAGGATGGTTTGTTGGATAACTGTGGAATTCTTCCAGGCAACTGTTTGCCACGTCTTGCATCTACTATCAACTCCGTTGAAAAGCGGAAATCATTAAGTTCAAGCCAATCTCCTTCCAAAAAGAAAGCTCCCTTGAAACTTTCTTTTAAATGGAAGGATGGAAATCCAAATGCCTCTCTACGTAAGTACACACTTTATATTCTGAACTTCATTAATTTATGTTCTTTTTTGACTTTTTAACAGGGAAATTATAGTCCCCTTTTAGTTTATCGATCATGAATCGTGGAAATATAAACAATACTATTTCCTACTTTGGTCTAGCTTAAAAGCTCCATTGGCTAAACACTTCTCAAGAATAGGATGAAAGAGTTTTGTCATCATCGTATATGTCATATATCATATGCTGATACCGATTAAGTATGATAGTTTATCTTGAAGACCTTCCTGTTCCACTTTCATTCTGTTATGTATCTTAACCCGCCAGACCTGATCATTTAGCAAACCACAAGATAAAGGTTATATACAGGTTGAACTTATGCTACTACACATTGCAGTTTCCTCAAAGGCGCTTCTCCGGAGACCAATAGCTGGTGCGCAGGTGCCATTTTGTCCCTTAGAGAAGAAGGTGCCTGATAGTTGGTCCCAAATAGAGCCGGCTACTTTCAGAGTTCGTGGAGCCAATTACTTGAGGTGAAAAGCTTCTAAAAACTCATGTCCTCATATTTTTAGCTTAACATGGCTTGCACTTGCACCCTCACCTTTGCTATCTGCCCACCCACCCCCATCCAGAACACATTCAATCACATGTTGGTGTGCAGAGACAACAAACAGTGCATATCTGTTATTTGATTGCATTTATTATACAGGGACAAGAAGAAGGAATTTGCTCCGAATTATGCAGCATATAATCCCTTTGGCGTTGATGTATTTTTATGTCCGAAGAAAATTCATCATGTTGCTCAATTTGTGGAACTTCCTGTTGTTGATTCTTGTGGTGATCTTCCACCAATTCTTGTGGTGAATGTACAGGTACTGCCAACCCATTCTTTTCTTCGTTGTAGTTCTTTAGATTGTCTTGGTCTGATATCTATTTTATCTCACTGGTGCACATTTATTTACTAATTCTATTCTTTTCAATTCCTAAATTTCCTATACTGCACAAATAAGAATATTCATAATACCTTTGAGTGATCACATAGGTGAAAATACTAAATATTTACTTTTACTACAAAGCTAGACTTGCTAATCACCTGCTTTTTTCTTTCTGTTGCAATGGATCTTCTAACTACTGTTCTTTTCCAGGTTCCTTTATACCCCACCGCCATTTTCCAGGGTGAAACGGATGGAGAAGGAATGAGTTTTGTTTTATATTACAAAATTTCTGATAATTACATGAAGGAATTGCCTCCTCAATTTCAAGATAATATCAGAGTGAGTTTGGAGAATGTTCACGTTTTCTTATCTGAAACCATAAATTCGGTCTGATCGTTTTTATATGCTTGACAAGCATTAATGCTTTAAATTATTTTGAGATGACCATAAACATTGTTTATGTAAATTCATTAAATCCTATAAGCTGTGTTCTCTTCCAAATTACTTCCTATATTTTGATGTGTAGTATCGTGATCACATGTTTTGGTTTTCTCAACAGAGATTTATTGATAATGAATTAGAGAAGGTGAGAGGGTTCCCCGTTGACACGGTTGTTCCCTATAGGGAAAGGTTGAAAATATTGGGTCGTGTAGCTAATGTGGAAGACCTGCCATTGAGTGCAGCGGAAAGAAAGATTATGAGCGCTTACAATGAAAAACCTGTTCTTTCACGTCCTCAGCATGAATTTTATTCGGTAAATAACTATACTTCCTCCGTTTTTTAATCACATCCTTAATTTTCGCATAACTATTAAAGTAAAAAATAAAAGTAGTTTTAAATGTGCATTGAAAAATATAAACGTCAATTAATCAAATTATATCATTTATTTGGCTGACAAAGCTTTAATGTAAAGTGAGTCAAGCGTATATCAAAATGCAGCACAATTTATTACGCTTAGAATGACAACTATTTTAAAACAAAAAAATTATGCTAGAATGACAAGTAAAAAAAAACCGGAGAGAGTACTATTTATTACAAATCTCATTTAGTTTCTGTCTAGTTTGAAGATCGAAACAAAAGATCTCAGAGATGCATCTGTCTGAAACACAAAATTTTTTGCAGGGGGAGAATTACTTTGAAATTGACATTGATATGCACAGATTCAGCTACATTTCAAGAAAGGGGTTCGAAACATTTTTAGATAGGCTGAAGCGGTGTGACTTGGATGTCGGTCTTACAATCCAGGCAAGTATATATTTAAAACTATTCCATAAGAAGTTCATTCTATTTCTGATATATGTTTTCACCTTCATCTTTCGTTCGGATTATCCTATTCTTGATTTTCAGATTGAACTTGCTGCGTATATGTTTTTTACTTGTCATTCGCAATAACATTGTTTTTTTGAATGGCGTGATCAGGGTAATAAAGCAGAGGAGCTGCCGGAGCAGGTCTTGTGTTGTATACAGTTAAATGAAATTGACTATGCTAATTATCATCAGCTTGTGCTGTGACCAAAGAGCCTTTTGAATAGGTTCAAGATCAGTGTAGAAATCAAAATTGATAAATAAAAGTGAACAAAAATATTCGCATTGAAATTGTATTGCATCTTGTATTCTTGTTCAATGGCTTCATAAAACAGTATGATTACTTGGTATGATACATTAAGCATAGTTAGCAATAATCTTGGTTAAAGAAGCCATTCATCCACAAGTACTGCGATAACTTAGTGGTGGTTTAGCTATGAAGTTGCCCAAGTGCAAGAACATCATAGCCATGATTGATCAACTCCAACACTTTGATTGATCAACTTAGTGGTGCTTCATTCATATGCTGGAACTCACTAAATATGTTATTCATCAAATTCCAGCACTACATTTACTACACAACTCATTTGCTTTATAATTTTAGATCCTTGCTCTTTTCTTATTTATAATGTTTGTTTGTGATATATGATCTCAAATGCATTTGCAGATAACGCAATTACCACTCATAACATTATTGATTAATATGCATATTAAGGAGGATTTCTCATAGTTATTTATTTATATCTGGTCCATTTTCAAGGACATCAACTAATATCATTATTAATTATTTATGGTGTCAAATATTCGTAAATGGTTTCACATTTTAAAAAAATGAGTCAAACTAAATTTTAAATCATGCTTCATTATTATATCCTTTTCATCACAAAATATTAGGAAATAATTGGATCCCAAGAAATAAAAAATGAGAATAATAATTTAGGTCCCATGACCAAAAGTTGACAAGAACTTACCCCTGACAATCTGACCACTACCACCTGTCTTTTCCTTATTTCCCCATTTTTAAATTTCCTTAAAACGACATCGTTGGTAACATCAAAACTTTTCAAATGTTGTCGTAACAGTCCCCCCGCCCCCTAAAAAAATTACATATTTATTACGAGTAATATCCCGTATTAAGTTTCATGTCCCATTAAGATTGTCAAGTTTTAATGTCCCATTGAGATTGTCAAGTTTGATATTCACATTCTAGTTAAAAAGCTTAAGAGTTCATAAGAATCGTTTTTTAAGCTGAAATTTGAAGAAATAGTTGTAATAAGTTGGATTTGATTTGGGTTTAGTGTAGAAAAGATGAAGAAAGGTAGGCTCGACTCGTTGATCTCGGCGAGTCGACGTAGATCTGTTCAGCTTTTGATGTTAGTGATAATATTGTATTTACTGTTAATGAGCTTCCAGATGCCTCTTGTTTTAAGAACTGGGATGTTGGGTGGTGGTTTTGGTGGCCCGGAAATCGAGGTTTCGGAGTTGTTTATCGATTCGAGGCCTGTTGAATTTGATGTACATGAGGAGTTTGTGAAGAGAGAAGTGGAAGAGAGTAGTAATGTGAGTTCTAGGGGTTATTGGAGAGGGGGGGAGTTAAAGAAAGTTTCTGGGTTGAGTTTTGATGAGAATGCGTTTAATAGTATTGATAAGGATGAGTTTAGTGAGTTGCATAGAGCTGCTAGGGACGCGTTTGTGTTAGGGAAGAAGGTGTTTGAGGAGATTGAGAGGGGGGAGTTGAAGTCGAGCGAGTCGGGGGAGGGGAGGATCAAGAATGTGAGTGAGATTTCGTGTCCGAGTTCTGTTTTTTTGCCGGGGAAGGAGTTTAGGAAGAAGGGGAGTTTGATTGAGATTCCTTGTGGGTTGATGTTGGGCTCTCATATAACGGTGATTGGGAAGCCGAGGTGGGCTCATAAGGAGAATGATCCTAAGATAACTGTAAAGAAGGAGAGGGATGGTTTTGTTTTGGTTTCACAGTTTATGATGGAGTTGCAGGGGTTGAGGATTGTGGATGGGGAGGATCCTCCACGGATACTGCATTTTAATCCAAGGTTAAAAGGGGATTGGAGTGGGAAGCCTGTGATTGAGCAGAATACATGTTATAGAATGCAATGGGGTACGCCATTACGGTGTGAGGGATGGAGATCGAGGGACGATGAGGAAACTGGTAAAATATTATTGGCTTTAGCAATTCACATTGTTGCCTAATGATCTTGATGCTTACTTGTAGTTCTTTCACAATGCTGTACCAGAAGTGTAATGCTGATTTGATATGCAATTAAATTAGGCATGTTAGAAATGCTTGGTTGAGAACTTATTTAGTTAATGTGACCAGTTTTGAACTTCATAATAAATAGGACAATTAATAGACATCGAAAAGATTTGGTTTTTCTGTGTGAAACTAACACTAATGTGAAGTAAGTAGATCTTCATAACTAAGAATGTAATGTGCTTTAGTTGTCATGAGTAATGAAAACAGTAGTTGATGTTGGTATGAGTTTACTAAAAGTAATTTATCTTGTGATCGTTAATCCGAGATCAAATTCCAGATTAAGATGTTCATAGCTTTATGCATGCCTGTTTAATTTCCTTTATAGGTGGCATGTCAGCCATGTACATATATGTCAGATTTGACTCTAAATGGCATTTCTCTTCGTTAACTTTCTGTATTGCGCTCAGTTGATGGACAGGTAAAATGTGAGAAGTGGATGCGTGATGATGATAAGCACTCTGAAGAATCAAAAACTACCTGGTGGTTGAAACGGCTGATTGGGAGGACTAAGAAGGTGACTGTCGACTGGCCCTACCCTTTTGCAGAGGATAAATTGTTTGTCCTCACACTAAGTTCTGGCTTGGAAGGTTATCACGTAAACGTTGACGGGAGGCATGTTACTTCTTTTCCATATCGCACAGTGAGTATTCTTATCTAAAGATTCAATTGTTGGATATTGAACATTAGCAGGTTTCTGAAGCTGCTCGAATTTTTTGCAGGGTTTTACCCTTGAAGATGCCACTGGATTATCTCTGAAGGGGGATGTGGACTTACATTCAGTTTTTGCTGCTTCTTTGCCTACTTCACATCCAAGTTATGCTCCCCAAAGGAAACTTGAGATGGTGCCCGAGTGGCAAGCACCTTCTCTCCCTGATGGACCTGTTGACGTGTTTATCGGAATCCTTTCAGCAGGCAATCACTTTGCAGAGCGAATGGCTGTAAGGAAGTCATGGATGCAGCATCCATCTATTAAATCCTCAAAAATTGTGGCTCGCTTTTTTGTTGCAATGGTAAGGAGCTTTCTGTTCAAAGAGAATTATAAGTCCGATTCGTTTAGGATCTTTCAATGTGGAACTCTTAAATATCTTTAATCCTTTTGGCAGCATGGAAGAAAGGAAGTCAATGTGGAGCTAAAGAAAGAATCAGACTTCTTTGGTGACATTGTTATAGTGCCTTATATGGATAATTATGACCTTGTTGTCTTGAAAACAGTTGCGATATGTGAATATGGGGTAAGGGGCGCTACATGCATTTGTTGGTTGGCATCAATGTCATTTTTGCCTATCCCAAGTTCCTCATCTTTTAAGTTTTTGATCATGTTGTCAGGTCCGCACGTTGGCTGCAAATTATGTTATGAAGTGTGATGACGACACATTTGTAAGGATAGATGCAGTCATGAAAGAAGTGAGGAAAGTCCGCAGAGAAAAAAGCCTCTACCTTGGGAACATTAATTACTACCACAAGCCCTTGAGGAATGGAAAATGGGCTGTGACCTATGAGGTACTACTTAAATCCTTGATCTTATACTACATTGCTGATCAGAATGCCTCTTTCATACATTTCTAGCATTTTCGACAACCATTTTGGACACTGAAGATACACCGACAATGCTTGAGATGTTAACTCGTTTTACTTTTGATTAGATGATTTGACCTCTTATTGTTACCCACTTCTAGAGTGTGGTAATTATCATGATACATATAATAAGTGGATAAATATACTGTGATCTTGAATGTTAGGTCAGTTATGCCTTTCAGAGGCATGAAGATGACCACTGGTTATGGAAATAATTGTTGGTAATTCTTATTCGCAGATACACATAAACATACCAAACCCCTGCAAAGTAAGATTTTGGACCAATTTCATGCTGCTAGATAATGCTATATTGCATGTAAAGATAATTGAACAGATAAACCCAAATCGTGCTATTGCACAAGTTCTAGTTGTTGAACACTCAAAAACTTGAATGTTGGGCAATACAAGTTGCTTAAGAAATTTAAACAGCTGCTTCTAAGTTCCTGTGACCGCTTAGGAATGGAAAATATACTGCTGGAACCTTATGACTGTTGAAGATCTGGCTAGTGTCTTGTTAAGTTGCAGTTGCAATATTTATGCAAAATCACTTCTAGTATTCTTTTAATGTCTAGTTTTACAATATAAATCAGGGTACTATTTAATTATACAGTCTTCCCTTTTTATAAGCACGAACAAGGAAACATTGCCTATTGATGAGTATTTGACTTGAGAGCATTTTATATTGTAATCTGCAGGAATGGCCAGAAGAAGATTATCCACCTTATGCCAATGGGCCCGGTTATGTTGTCTCATCTGATATAGCTCACTTCATAGTATCGGAGTTTGAGAAACATAAGCTGAGAGTAAGTCCTGTAATTTGTTCATGTTCTTGTACCTGAAAATATGCATACCCTGAAGAGCAATAGATACTTTCAGGGCTTATCTTTTCCATAAATTCTTTAATGAGAATTATCATTTTCAGTTATTCAAAATGGAAGATGTGAGCGTTGGAATGTGGGTAGAAAAATTTAACAGCACCAAGCCAGTAGAATATGTGCATAGCTTGAAGTTTTGTCAGTTCGGATGCATCGAAGATTATTTTACTGCACATTATCAATCACCCAGGCAGATGATTTGCCTATGGCGGAAACTGCAAAAGCAAGGAAAAGCCCAGTGCTGCAACATGAGATGACGATTGTTGTGTTGTGTCAAGGATAAGTGGTAGTCGAAAGACGAAGACAACGGAGTTTGTGGAACTACAGGCTGTACATAACCTGAGCTGATTGGCGCTCCGGGGCTTGCTGGTTGGTACCTTTACACATTCTATTCATCCAACCTATGGTCCCCATCTTGTGTAGCGGATGAATCGCATGGGAACGTATGATACTTGAAGAAAACAACGAAACTGCACCTCAACGAGTAGCGGTTCTGCCTTGTTCAATCTTGTGCACTTGAACCACCAAATAGTTTGAGTGTTGAAAATAAAACGGGATCTTTTTGTACTGAAATTCATCAAATTGAACAACTGAATTTCTTAACCACGCTGCTTCCTTCTCTTCATTATTGCTTTGTCCGTTAGTTTCCCCGCCATTCCCTCATCTCAAGTTAAGCATATTCTCAAAAATTTAAAACATATTCTTACTGAATTGTTTCAAATTTGTTTGAAATCCCAATTGATTTATAGTATATTTTGTTTGAAATCTCAATTGGTTTTGAATTATTTTGGAGATTATCATCAAACTTATTTAAGTTATTTGTTAAATCCATTGTAAAAATTTACTCTGCACTTTTGTAGCTCATGATGAGGATGCTGGAGCATTTATTATTTGCATTCTAGCATACAAATTGTGCTACTTTGTAGCATGATGTCTAAAAGTATGCGTGCATGCAGACAAACGTCAAAGGGAAGATGAGCTAATAAGCTAAGGAGGAATTTAGATCTCACAACATTCAACTCAATTGTGAATGGGAGGATGTCTTTGGGGTGCTGAGTAATCCGAGTCATCAAACCATGGTTTCGAGGAAGATGATGGTGGTGGTGGAGGGGGTGGCGGCGGCAGCGGCAACCCCCGCCACGAATTCACTACATTTCCATGACTTTTAGAATAAGCTTTTGCAACTGGCTTCTTCACTCTTCTTGTTGATTGATGATGATATTGTTCATCTTCAAATAACTTGATTTCCTTCCGGACATCGTCTTTATTAAACTGCACGATTAATACGTGTGTTAGATTCCGTCCTTGCATAAATAGATTAATGACGATATATCATTATTCTTATATTATTAGGCTTAGTTTATTTTGAATAATTTTTGTAAATTAATTGATTATTTGTCACATACATATCATAAAACATTCATTTCACATACACTTAATCAATTAAAATAATAAAAATAAATTAAGATTTATTTAACATATTTACAAAACATGCATCATGTAATCATTTTGTCCAATATTTTTTACTACCTTTATTTTAATTCTACAAAACAACATATATATTACCTACTTCATTCGAATAAAAACATAGAAGATACAGTTTAATTTATAACCTGATGAAATTGAGGAAAGTACGTATATGCATGGATTATATGCTTCAAGATAAATAAACTTATTAAATAAATAACCTTGTCGTGCAAAAGAAACTTCTCCCTGAATTCATTTTTGACGACTCCAGGTGGTTGCCGACCATTACATGCTTGAAGATAAAGAAAAATAGTTAAAATACCAATCTTGTGTATGATGGTCAGTTGAGATTGCATGATGTTTATTAACGAGATTTAATCAAGATACAAAATGTGGTTAATTCATTTATGCTAATTGAGAGTGCTACTTTGCTGGATCTTCTTTAAGCAACATGCAAATATATATATGGGTGGTGATGAAAATGAATTGAAGGTGGAGAGTAAGATATGGATCTATGCATCTTTTCATATAACAACCAGTTTGGGCACGTAAAGACATCTGTAAGTGACCACCAGAAGAAAATGGAAACAATTTTGTGCTAGATCAGTGTAAAGATCCAAGAGAAAAATAATAAAAGAGTAGAAAGATATGTGTAGCTAGTACTCATATCACCATTCCTAATTTAATTTGTGGAGGAGAAATAAATGTCATCAATTTTCTGTAGAGTGCAAATCATGTCTATTTCCAATCAATTGGAACGTAATTCTTTTCCTAAAAATAACCAATTGGATTAAGTAATACGGAGTATGATGGATTGAAATTTTGGAATCTATGAAATTTTATTTTAAAATTATAAACAATCAATAAATTTTTTCTAGATAATCATCTATCAGAACTAAGGAAGATGCTTCACTCTCGATTATCGCTAATTTTATATTTTATACTACCCTCGATCCAACTCAATCCAAATCTACCATTAACCTAAATAAAAATCGATAAGAAATATCGCGAAGTATAGTCCCTCATTTGAAAATTCATATAGGATTTGGTGCCAAAATAAAATTAAGATAAAACCAAACCAAAACCAATATTTCTTCTTCACAACACCACCACTCCGCCGCCACCAACTCTACCCCCAACCACCACCACTACCTCCCCTCAGCTCCACCAAATATTGGGTACACTTCAATTTGTATAAATACGAAGTGCCCATCAATACCAACTGAACAAAAAAGAGTAAAATAACTTCATTTTACTGTTTTTTGTGATTAATTATAGTACTATTTTAGACAAAGTCTTAATATTTTAATGTTGTTGATTAGTAAAGATTGATTCTTTATCTGAAATGGGTATAAAAAATATTTTTTGATGGATTTAGCAAGTGCCCATCAATAGTGAGTGAAGAAAAAAGAGTAAAATCACTTCATTTTACTGTTGTTATGATGAATTATTGGCAAAGTGTTAATCTTTGAATGTTTTAGATGGATAAAGATTGTTTCTTTAGCTGAAATTGGGTTCAAAAATTTTGATTGATGAAGAAGGGCTGCATTTTTTTTATCAAATTAATTTGTTTAATGGTTTTTGTGATGAGTTTTAGAGAAAGTATTTATTTTGGAATGTTGTAGATGAATTAAAGATTGATGCTTTATCTGAAATGGGGTTCAAAAATATTGGTTGATGGAATGAAGAAGGGATGCAATTTTTTGTATCAAAGATCCTTGGTTTTTGCTTCAAGAAGTCCTGCATTGTTGATTTATTCAAGAAATTCAATGGTTAGGGGTTTATCTAGCTTTGTTTCAAGGCCTTTTCCTGATTACTCACCTAAAAAACCATCCATTAGAGACTCTGAAATTGTTCAGAATATTTCAACCACTATTAAGCAACGAAGATATGAGTCGTTGCATAGAGTTTTGAGGCCATTTGAACCAAAATTCAGATCTGATCACCTTATTTGGGTTCTTATGAATATAAGGAATGATTTCAAGCTAGTTCTTGATTTTTTTTATTGGTCTTGTATATTAAGGGAGCCTTCACTTGAAGCTCGTTGCATTGTTGTACAAATTGCAGTTGCTGCTCGAGATTTAGATGTAGCTTACGCCCTTATTCGTGATTTTTGGAGCAAGAACAGTTTGTATTTTGATGGGACGTTTTCGAAGTTTCTTCAAAAGCTTATCTACACGTATAAAGATTGGGGTGCTGATCCTTATGTCTTTGATGTGTTTTTTCAGGTTCTTGTTGAATTTTGTAGTTTAGATAAAGCCAGAAATATGTTTGATAAGTTGGTAAATTATGGGTTGCTTTTAACAGTTGATTCTTGTAATTTCTATCTTTCTCGACTGCTTAATAATGACGGTGGACTCAGAATGATGTTCAAGAATTTTCGTGAGTTTTCTGAAGCTGGAATTTGTTGGAATGTTGTGTCGTTTAACATAATGATGCACACCCTTTGTCGGATGGGAAAAGTTAGAGAGGCTCACAGTCTCCTCTTGCAGATGGTGTTTAGGGGCTGTACTCCTGATGTAATAAGTTATAGCACTGTAATTAATGGATATTGTATTGCGGGGGATGTCCAAGTAGTGTTGAAGATTATTGAAGAAATGCGAGTACAAGGTCTGAGACCCAATGTGTACACATTCAATAGCATCATTCTTCTCCTTTGCAGGACTGGTAAAGTTTCTGAGGCAGAAAAGATCCTCGAGGAGATGATTTATCAAAAAATCTATCCAGACAATGTAATCTACACTACTCTAATTGACGGGTTCTGTAGAGTTGGGGATATTGATAATGCATATAGACTGTTTGACGAGATGCAGAGCCATAAAATTTCTCCAGATTCCATGACATATACTGCACTCATTTGTGGCTTTTGTCGTTCTGGAAAAGGGGGTGAAGCCGAAAATCTCTTCCATGAAATGCTTAGCAGAGGGCTTGAACCCGATAAGGTCACTTATACAACACTGATTGATGGTTATTGCAAGTCTGGTGAAGTTAATGTTGCATTTTCCCTTCATAATCAAATGATTGAGAGGGGACTGGTGCCAAATGTTGTCACATACACTGCACTAGCTGATGGTCTCTGCAAAGAGGGGGAAGTAGTTACCGCCAATGAGCTTCTTCATACAATGCTTGAAAAAGGTCTTGATCTTAATATTTACACCTATAATACTCTTGTGAATGGATTATGTAAAGCTGGAAATATATCACAAGCAATAAAGTTAATGAATGACATGGAGACTGCAGGGATCAGACCAGACATTTATACCTACACTACTCTGATGGACTCATATTGTAAATCTGGAGAGATGGTACAGGCTCAGGAACTCCTTCGTAACATGTTGAGAAACGGAATACAACCAACAGCTGTAACATTTAATGTTCTGATAAATGGTTATTGTTTGTCAGGGATGGTAGAAGATGGTGAAAAGCTTCTAAAATGGATGTTAGACAAAGGTATAATTCCAAATGTCACGACCTACAATTCTCTAATGAAATACTACTGCATTAGGAATGATATGCGAACAGCAACTGAAATATATAAAGCTATGCGAAAACGGGGAATTATGCCAGATGCAAATTCCTATAACATACTAATACAAGGGCATTGTAAAGCAAGAAACATGAAGGAGGCATGGTTTTTGCGCAAGGAAATGGTTGAAAAAGGACTCCGTCCAGCATCTTATACTTATCATGCACTCATTAAGGGGTTCATGAAGAGGAAAAGGTACAATGAGGCAAAGGAAATTTTTCATGAGATGAGACAACAGGGCTTACCTCTAGATGAACAATTATACAGCATCTTCTTAGACATGAACTATAATGAAGGAAATTTTGAAATGACACTTGAGCTTTGTGAAGAAGCAGTGGAGAAGTGTCTGATAAAGAAGACCAGTTTTGGAAAGATGTAATAAATGATTGTCATCACCAAAACCAGGACTTCGTATATCTAATAGTTGCATTCCAGGTTCGATACTGAACAGCCAAAGAGCTGGTAATTTTCTTCTTCATTTCAAATAGAAATATCTCACTCTATTAGTTGAATCTGCATTCTTATGATAACTCTGAAAATTATATTGCACACCAAGTCCTCTGAAGTGGTAGGTGCTGGATATTGAATGGCTATGCTAAAAAAATATAAATTCATTGTCGTCAAAGTCTAGTGCATATTATGTGGCCTTCTTAAGATGACTACGAAAAATGGAACTTATATGAACTGATGCAGAACGTAGGTATTAGAAAATTACTTTTGAGGGAACTCTGATATGTTTAATATCAGAGTTAATGTGATTGGCAAGTCATTGTGTTATCTGATATTTTCTTCAGATTATTTTATATAGTATAATATTCTATGTGAAATTTCATGTCTTATCTTCCCAGTTGAAGTAACGTCAATCCTCTAGATAATTGAGAAATAATGAGAAAGAAAGGACCTGCTCGATGTGTATGGCATCGAGCCCCAAAGAAGTGTAACGAACTAGATAAATTAAAAGAAAAGTAGCTAAGGTGTAATCATCCAACTGAAATTTGCGCTACACGGACATCTGCTTGAACTGTGAAAATTTCTAGGTCAGTTTTATTTTACCAGAATACTAACATGATTAGCTTAAACCCACTCGAGTTAAAAATTAGTTAATTGCTGAACAATACTTTTGCATTGGCGGTTTCTTTGTACTTTTAGTAAGAGTAATTGCATCGACTCATACGGGCTACTCTATAAACACCACTGCTTGTAGGATGCAGCTTTCCTGTTATCTTGTCCTAATGAGAATATATAACCTAATGCAGGAAGAGGTCAGTTGGAGGCTGAGTCACAGCGCAAGGGACTGAGGGAGTAGCTCGAACTCAACCAAATGGAATGCCTACTGCTGAAAACTTCCCATTGGCTACGGATTTTCTAATGCCTCCCAAAAGTTTTCACCGAGATCTCCAGACAGGTAACTGTGCAAGAATCTAAGGAACGTTTGGTCAACTTGAAAGAACATGAACAGTGTCCTTGATTATACATAGAGATTATCTAATTTAAGAAAAGAAAAGAAAAAAGGTACTTTCTAACAATATTTGACAATGCTCTCGATTGTCATAAACAATAACACATAAATCATCCTCTTTTGAGCTCATATACATAGAATAAGCTATTCTTTTATCACTTCTTGATCCATCAATCGCAACAACTGATGATGTGAAATTTTTGGGGTTTTGGCCAAGTCCCTTTGTTATGAGGGCACATATCGCACTTACCATCAAGTCGATCAACTATGAGTTCATTGAGGAACCATTTGGGCCCAAAAGTGAGCTCATTATCAAATCGAATCCTGTTCACAAGAAAATCCCTGTCCTCCTCCATGGAGATGGCAAGACCATTTGTGAAGCTCGTCATTGTTCAATACATTGATGAAAAATGGTCCTCTGCTCATCTTCAAATCCTTCCTTCTGATTCTTATGATCTAGCCATTGCTCGATTTTGGGCTGCTTACTTTGACGACAAGGTATGATATTTGAAGGATAATGGAACTAAACTTGCGTGGTTCCTTCATTATTATGTAATGACATAATACATATTCATACAAAGATAAAACATGTCATCTAAAAATGAAGTATAGATAACGCTTTTGAAAAGTGCTATGCATGTGAACCTTTAACATGGCACTTTGCAGAAAGAAGCGCTATCATAGCTATTTACAATTTTTTTTCTTTTGTAAAAGTCCATCAAATAGCGTTTATATTATTATAGTTGTCTTAAATTCTTCCGCCCCCCTGAATTTTATCAATTCGGTCAATTTGTATCCTGACTTTTCCAGTTCGATCAGATTGGGGACTTGACCACCAAATATAGGTCAATTTGGGGATTCCATCCATTTTGATTTGCTTATATTAACATTTGTACTGTTGTTTGAGAAATAATAACGATCCCATGATTCTTGCAGTGCTACCCATCACTTCAAGGTGTAGTGTTTGGACCTGAGGAGGGCAAGAAAGCTGGAATTTAAGCAGTTTCTGAAGGGTTGGTTTTGATGGAAGAGGTTTTCAAGAAAATAGGCAATGGGAATAAATTTTTTGGTGGGGAAAATATTGGATATTTGGACATTGCATGACTGAGAAGCTAGTCAATGCAAAATTGTTGAATGAGGGGAAGAAATTTCATTGCTGAGGTATCTGTCAAGAATTTCATGCCTGAAACTGAGAAGCTAGTTGGATTTGCAGAGATGGTCATTAAGCTATTTTCAAATGCTGCCTAAAACTAAGTTTTGATGTTATGCTTAGTGACAGTTGATCTTCAAAGATCTTTGATCTGTTCAACAAAAAATGTGCAATCAAATTATGAATAATACAAACTAGTGATTGGAATGAGTACAATCTAAATACCTAATTTCTTCAAAGTAACAGCATGACCTGGCCAATGTAACGATGCACATTAAAAGCAATAATCAATGATTTCATACTGTAAAAATGTTACCAGAAAACATACCTATACTGCTCAAGTGGCATAGTGTAACAATATATATGTAGTATATGAAATTTAAATGATGGGAGTGACATATATAGTATATGAAAATTAAATAATGGAGTGACATGCATACATAATTTTCTTTGAAAATTTTAAAATAAAATGGGCATGGACCAGTTAGATGAATCAGTTCATCATTGACGTTTCTATAATTAAAAGTACAGTCCTACTCTGATGACCTTGCTATTTGATGAGATTTTCTCCTCATAATTGCTGCATACAAACAATATGATAGGTCCTACAAGATTGAATTTGTCTTTGGATCTTGTTCTTGTCTAGTCAAGTAGTACTATGCAAATTTTTGGAGGAAAACAAGAAATAAGACTATGAAAGTAGAATGTACAAGTTGCAAAATAAAAGGCAAGGGAACTATTAACAGGTCTTCATTACAAAATCCAAATAAAACATCCAAAAACTTGACATGCACATTGGTAGGATTTCTTTCACTCAAACAATGAGTCCAACCCCATCCGGAACAACCACACTACTAGAATTGGACACCCTTAACATGACGCCGCCATCACCTCCTCCTCCGACATCATCAGGAACCACCACATTACTAGAATTGGACATTCTAAGCATCATAGCACCACCACCCACACCACGGCCACAACCCTTTATTCTCCTTAATTCTACCACCACCTCTCTCGCGTCTGGCCTATCATCTTTATCGGTTGCAACACACCTAAACGCCAATTCTGCAACCGAGCCTATGTCTTCCATTGCCTCACCACTCACTACCAAAACTGGATCCAACACCTGGTGTAACAAGCCTAATTGAATTCTTGAGACGACCATATCAGCTAATGCAACCTCCCTTTTTTCCCTCTTTTGATCAACTGCTCTCATCCCTGTGATCAACTCTAACAACACAACCCCGAAGCTATAAATATCGCTCTTTTCGTTTAACCTAAAAGACTTGTAATAATCTGGATCCAAGTACCCAGGTGTACCTTGTGGACCAGTCCAAACACCCCCTGATGAATCACTAGGCACCATTGTAGCCTCGGTGCATATTAACAACCTCGACAAACCAAAATCGCCAACTTTAACCCTCATATCTTTCTCTATAAAAATGTTTGATGAAGTAATATCTCTATGAACAATAGGTGGAAAAACAGAGAAATGCAAATACTCCATCGCCAACGAGATTTGTAAAGCGATATCCACTCTAAAATTCCATGTCAATGCACCTCTTTTGGAGAAATTCTTGGTCCCATGAAGATGATCAGATAGAGTACCATTAGGAACATAATCATATACCAATAACAACCCTCTAGGATCACTACAATACCCATGAAGCTTAACTAAATTCGGGTGAGTAATCGAAGATAATATCAAGATTTCATTGCAAAATGACTTAGTTGAAAATGCCTCCATTTTCCCATCCCCCCCTACATTATTATTATTATGCTTATGCAAATGCTTGACTGCAACAATCCTCCCATCAAGCAATTGTCCTAAGTATACAGAACCAAATCCACCATCTCCAATCTTTCGTTTCAAATCGAAGCGATTCGTTGCAGCTTCAAGCTCTTCATAGCTAAAAACTGGAGGAAGAAGACTAGCTGATCTATGTCTACGCAGATAAACAATTGCAGGATCTTCTTCAGAAGCCAAACTTTTATTATTTCTTGAACGCATAACTAAAGTAGCTATAGAAACAAAAACCAAAAAAACAAGAAACAGAGCAAGTATTGAAAGCAGAGCAACTCTGTTTGGACTCTGTTCTTTAACCAATGGAGTTTGCTCATTTTTTTCAAATGGAAAACAAATGAATGGTTTTGCATGATCAGTTATATTGAATCCACAAAAGCCATTATTAGATTTACATGCTTTGCAACTTGTGAAAAATGCATCTTTTTCTTCATCCCATTCAACTTCAATGCCTAGTTGCAATAAATTATCCAAGTAACCAAGAATATCACTTTGGCATCCTTGTTGAGAGTCTTGATGATGAGTTGTTCCACATTCATTGATAAGGTGAACAGGGTTCTTGATTAATTTGCATTCAAATGAACAATGGCTACAATTTGGTAAATTTGGAGGGAGGCAAGGTTTGAGAGCTGCAAGTCTTGAGCATGAAGAGTCAGAGGGGGTAAAAGGTGAGTTTGAAAATGATATTATTTTGTTTGGTATGTATAAATTGTGTAAAGAATTGCAATTATGATGAGAGTTTTGAGGTTTGATAGGTGAGAGTGTTAAAGAAGTAGTGTTTGGTTCATAATGGAGAAGTGAAAAAGAGATATTGTTTATTGAAATTATGGCATTGTGGAGGTTTGAGCATTGGATTTGGAATGAAGGGTGTCCACAACCAGGTGATAATGAAAATGGAAAAGGAAGTATTCTTGAAGTAAATGGTGCACATGGACCTTGTATGGTGGTGGTATTAGGTGGTCTAGAGCAATGGTGTGCATTGGTCAATGTGGTAGAAAAGATTGTGAAGAGTATGAACAACATGAAGGTGGTGGTGGTGGTGGTGGAGGAATGAGGTTGTGGTGGTGGTGGCATTGTGGAGGAGAATGGAGATGGAGGAGTAACATGAATGGGGTTAAAAGAGATCTGAATCTTCAAGAAAATTGCAAGAATACCATGTTTCTAAACTAAACATATTTTAATAAAAGTTATAAAATCAATTAATTGATGCACAAATTTAATATCATATAAACCATCTTATGTTTCCATATATGCGATGTAGATTTTCATCCTAAAATTAATTAATTGGCTGATGCACAAAATTGTGATTATATAAAATCATGTTACACGCTGACATATTCGATATACGACGATCCTACTTCAATATTCACTATATTGTCAAAAAAATACTTTATTAATATAATTTTATTTTGATTTCTTAATATCTAACAAATATCTAACTATTTATTAACAAATATATTATAATATTCCATTCGTTTTAGATATTTTTGTTCGAAAAATTAAATAACTGAAATAAGATGTAAATTTTATTAAAATGTGATATTGATACAATTTGAACTAAAAAACATGTGATATTCTTAGCATTTTCCTGAATCTTGATCTAGTCTTGGATAGAATGCGCACGGAGACAGAGTTGAGTGGGGAGGGTCTCGAGAATGGCCCCTAGTGGGAAGAGAGGGGCTCACGTGAAATAAAATAGGATGAAGCCAAAAAGCCAAAAAGGGGGCATTCAATGGGAGACCAAGAGTGTGAAATATTGCAAATCTTTGGACCATCAACTTTTTCTTTTTTCAATCATTCAAATTAGACACTAATTGATGTTTTCCATGTTTTGGTCATTAATTTTATTTTGTTCTTTATCATTAAAGTTAATAATATCATCATATCATTATGAAATTATTTATGATCAACATAGATTACTCTTTGGAATGAAAAGAAATAAATAGAGTACTAGTTCTATGATAAGAGTAATTGATTTTTACTGATGTTTTATAAGTTTGGTCTTTGGCAAAATGGTGAAATGGACAAGTCATTGATGTGTGGGGAGAGATGCTTAACTAGTCAGAGAGACTGAAAGTCATCTTGGTCATCAATTTTGAGGGGATAACTTTCACAGTTTACATCACTTTGCCAAATTAGTGGGCTCTCCTAGCTGACAAATGCTGACTTTTTATTACCTCAAGAAAATAAAGAAAAGGAAGAAAGAATACACGTTTGGTTTGAGTCATGAGGGAGGGAAAGTTGATTTAACCCTAAGTCCATAGATACAACTAGGAATGTTAATTGGTGGGGTTCGGTTTTATCATATTATCGTGCTGGTTTTTTTATGCAAGGAAGGCTGGGATTCTATAAAGCCGGTTAATTGGTATTAGCTCGATGTTAATCGTGTTTTTTCATTTAAAGATATCACTAATTAATTAACATATATAAAAGTCAATAAGCATTGTTGCTTCTTCCCTTTTCACAATTATTAATTAATAAATTGCCTTTTCTCTAAAAATCTAAAGCTAAAAGAAACATTATCTTTTTAATAATTTCATCTCTTAACTGATAACCTGCCAGCTCTAATATAAATTAACTACTATTAAATACTAACATATTTTGGCACAATTACCGTAGCAATCACCTATGCCACAAATGTTTAATCAATCACTCATGTTAAACGTCATCATCACACATCTTCAAATGTTCTACTAATCAATTCATCTTATTGTGTATTTTATGAGGAATATGTGATTTTTAGTATGATATTTTCGCTGGGGTTTAACAAGTTCTTAAAAATAGAAATAACATAAAAAATTAAAACATCCTCCCTACCCCAAAAAAAAAACCTCAATCATCTTCCCCAAGATAACCCCCATCAACCCCATCATCAGAGAAAAATCACAAAACTCTCAAGTACTTTGGAGGTTCCCCCACCTCAGACGACCAACCCACCACCATCATCATCAACATTGACCATTACAATGGCCACCGCTGCTATCACCATTATCATATCCACCAATAACCTTCATCACCACTACTCAACAGCCTCAACCCCGAAAACCATCACCACTGCCACCTCTTTTTATCAAATATCAAAAAAATTGCAACTCTATCGAGAAAGAACCCCAAAATTAAAAATCAGAGAAGTTGTCCAACTCCCAAATGCAAATATAGTCCATTCTCTGATTTTGGATTTTTTTGGGTTTTGGGGTACCAAAAAAATCTGTGAACAAAATCCCAACTCCCAAATGCAAAACTTTATGGGTGTTTATCGAACATTGTAAATCAGAGAATGGATAAAGTTGTCAAAGTTGGATTTTGGATACCAAAAAAATCCTTGAACAAAGTTAATTCCTATCGAATGAAAAATAAATGTTACTGGTTAAGGTTGGGTTTGGTTCTTGGAATTGTTTTAGACGAAGAGTGGCTACTTGCTAGTTACAGTAAATTAATATTTTGCTTTATCTGAAAAGATATTGTATATATTTAGCGCAATATGAAGATGTAAGTCATTCTTGCACCATTGTTTTTGGTAGAGGCGATAAATCTGTGTGTTGGAACTTTGGATGAATGAATTTTTGTTGAGAACCACGGTGGTGGCAGATTTTGGGAAGAAGGGAGAGGGTTACTGTTGGTCGATGATGAGGGTGGTGCTGAGGGTAGGTTATGATTTAGCTTGTAGTATGTTTTGTTGGGGGGGCCAGGTTAAAGAATGGGGAGAGGGGCTAGTTCATTTTTATTTTTAAATTATTTTAAAAAGAAATTATCAATTGACAAAAATGCCCCTAAAAATCATGAGCTGCTCACATGACCAATTTCACGAAAAATTTAATGGTGAAGGCAAGTAGGATATATTTAAAGATGGATTTGACAACGTTTAAAACACGAAATATCGGGATTGGGAACATTTAAAGAAATATAAAGGATTGTCATGCCATTACCCATATTTTATGTAGATCATTTTTATTATTATTATAATAGATGTTTGAAAGCGAGATAATCATATTGCCATATAATTATTATTATTATTATTATTATTTATTATTATTATAAACCATTGTTATTATTATTATAATATGTATTAATTAAATAATCATAGTATTGAGAATTATTATTATTATTATTATTTATTTTAATCTCTACATATGAATTTTATATATCGATTCACAAAAATTTAAATTATACCAATTTAACTTACATGTGAAATAATTCGATAATACTATATCGAATAATTCGTTAATATATTTAATCAAAGTACATCAAATATCTCTATTTAACATCTCAATTCAGATAATGATATATATCTTTCTTCCAATCCTAATTACAAATATCACCTTCGCTGACATGACATAAATACATCTACTATTTGAAGACAATTCATAGCCTACAAATTAATATATAGCATATTTTTATATGTTTTTACCCAAACTGTTTCGACATACTACGTCGTAACAAAATTTTCTTCATTCTCTTCCAACTTTACGTAAACAAAATCATAAAGTCAAACATACAGCCGAATACCAAATTATTTTCTTAATATTATCATTATGTATAACGTGTTCCCCAAGTAGTCATTGGGCAACCGAGAGGTCTAGAACATGTTAATACGATTAATGTCATGTAAAAAATTATTTTCTTTTTCTTAGTTGGAGGAAAGAGAAGGTATTTAAATCAAGATCTTTCATCTGAAACTAATTATCTATTCGTCAAGATAATCAGATTTGATTGATTATTATTCGAATAATGTAATTTTGGATGTTAATATTATATTACTAAGTACAAAGCCGTAACCATCACCCAACTTTCATCCGGGATTCCATTCCATCACCCAACTTTCATAATGACCTTTTCCATCACCCAACTTCAAATTGATGGCAAAATTAGTCCCGGCGTTAATTTTTCCGTTAAACTCTAAATTTCCGTTGTCACCTGCCTGTCACGTGACTAATGACAGGGTTAATTTAGTAAATTCAAATCTTAAAACCAATTCTCGGGCAACACTATACACATACCAGAATAGTAACTTTTAAATAAAACGATAATTTCGGGCTTTAATGAACTTCCTAACTACTATACTTACAATGGGGGTCGCGAAAAATAGTCATTTCGCGGATTATTTTAATTATTGACTAACATGAGAATATAAGATATAACATGAGGCAACATAAACATCAAATGTCAATTCCAATATGAAAAAAAAAAAAAATAAAACCAGTAAACCAGAGTAAATAAGGATGAATATGCAATCTTTTTCCGTTTATTACGAACTAGACAAACATCAAATAAATTCATAACATAGTTAAGATCAAGGATCCAAGATCGTTGATTATTGCTCAATCTCCTCTTAGTTCTTCATCCCTAAGTTCGATCCATTAGGTTCTTCGATTTATTATTCCAACCATTGATGGTGCGACGGTAATACATTCGACCTTTACCAACTGAATTATCAGTTCCGGTCTCTTCACGGGAAAACGAGAGCCAAGAAAACATCTTTCGTTACGATGATGGTAAACAATCTCAAACAGACCAAGATCACATTTAGGGTGATTTCATGGTGAACATAGTCCATCAGAATCTCGATTCCCGCCATGTACAGCAATGGATTGAGATTTTGGCCCGCCACCCATCTGTCTCCGCCTCTCCCCAAGAACCGTGTCCTCGGCCCAAGAGAAATATAAAAAGAAGCGTTAGTGCAAAACAAATATTAAACTTGACGATCTTTCATCCGCAACTCTCCTGGCCTCACTATTACCTCACGATCTTCTCCATTCATCTTTAATCGACTTCACCGGTGCCGATAATCGGATGAATTAGGCTCAAGCTGTGTATAATTGAATTGGGAAAATCCGATTTGCCCCAAATCGCTTTTTACATTTATTTTGATTTTTTAATTTAATTAAGATTTGAATTTACTAAATTAACTCCCCGCTATTAGTCACGTGACGTGTATGATAAACTAAATTTAGACGCGACTAATTTTACTATCAATTCAAGTCAGTTATTACATACCCAATTGACATATTATTTAAGTTTATAAAACTTATATCATTTTTTGTTCAATATGTATTAATAATAATATATTATTAATAATTGAAGTAATATTACAAGTATATTTGAAATAAAATGAACTACAAAATAAAACAAAATATTATCCATGTGCTAACTGGTCGTGTTATAAAATTTATACTAATGTTCTTTTTCTAATAATATTTAATCATCATATTTTTTCATAATTTTTCATGTTATATTTCAAGAAGTTATTCACGACAAAGATTAATCCAAAATAAAATATTAATTTAAAATCAAGGAGTGTGTTTTTACACAATTTAGAATGATTTCAATTAAAGATAAAAATATATCAAATATTTGAAAAATCGACACGTCGCGGTAACACACGCCTTCATTTGATGGTAATTTTGCAACCTGACATTAAATGTGCGAAAATATATAGTTTAATGTCTATTATAATTTGAACATTCAATTAAAAGACAGCCATCCAAAGCACGTTATATAAATTTATAGAGCAAGCTTTGGGTGGGAATTTTTACAATTCGACAAGCGGATACTTTTGATATTTTGTATTAAACTTCAGCGGGCAAGTGAACTTTACCGCCTCTCGACATTTGAGAAAGGGAAGCGCTAATTATTACTTACTCCTACTAGAGTTCTCGCTTTATTTACCAACTATAACAGACAACACATAAACATATAAGCTAATTTAATTTAATGTATATTGGAACATTCCCAATATTCAATATTATGTAAACTTGTAATATATTATGTAATCAAATATACATGAAATGTACAAAATATCTAAATAATAAAATTTCAGTTCGGTTTTTGGTAAAACCATAAATCGCAAAAAAAAATTTTGGTTTTAAATTTTTTAAACCAAATCGGTTCGGTTTAAAAAAAATTCAACCAAATCGATTTAAATCGGTACGGTTCGAATAATTTAGTAAGATTTTTTTCAATTTTCACATCCCTCGATATAACAATGTACACATTTTCAATCAAAATAACAATGTACACATTTTCACTTCATACACATTTTTTTGAACGTTCTTCTAATACTCCATAAGAAATTATTTATGAGAAAGTGTTACATAATGAGAAACTATGTCATCTATCCATGTCAATCCATCAATATGGAAAACTATCTATTACATCCCATTTTTTAATGGATGTTTGCTTGGGCACAAACTCATTACTCTCTTCATTTTTTTTAATTTGGTTTTTGCAAGAATTTACACATAAATTAAGAAAGCGAAAGAATAAAAAAGACATTAAAACGTAGAATCTATTAATTAATAACAAAAAATGTAGACAAAAAAGAAATCAAAATGAAAATTATAATTTTCTATACTAAAATGTATAATTTAAAAAAATCTACCATAAAAAACATGTGTGAAAGAGCTTAATTTTAAAAAAGTATTTTCCTTATATATCTCACATTTTCATTAAATATAGACTACTTTTGTGATCTCCATGAAGTAAGACATGTATGGGGTGAGGAAGTAATTTTCTTGTTGCATTGGTTCTAACAACATCACAAAATTTCTTGATTTAGTGGAACCCGTAAAGATTCAAAGAACTACAATATTCAAAATAATGTTATCCAATCTATCTCCATTGCTTCAAGGGATCTATCTTAATGATGGTCTACAATCTACATAGGCAAGGGAAATAAGGTGGACCACTTAATTTCAATTAACTACCCAACAATCAACAACGTATTCACACATCAAACATGCACTCACCTTAATAACAAAGTTCATGTTCTAGACTGTTAGAGTCCACTGTTCATGCATTGGCAATTGTTCAATTCGAAGATTAGAAGTTGGTACCAAAACAAAAGCTTTTTAGTGTTCACTGTTCCTCAATTCAAAATAAAAATAAAAAATGATGAAACCGCCATTTTAATGGTCCGCATGCCGCCTAAGTTTTTGAGCAACACGAGGACGTAAATCGCTTCAATATTTCTACCGAGCAGGAAAAACATTTAAACAGCTTCTCACTTAACCAACCGAACTAACATTTATAATTATATATACAATAATAAGTCCTTCAAATTCAGTCTTGGGCTTTAATCCCAAAAATAAAATGACCTTTTTAGGATGTTGTTATTGCTTGACTACCTGTTAAAAACATGTAGCCCAACTCTTACAAAGATAACTAAATTGAATGGATCATTTCCAATTCGAAATAATTGATATTTGACTTTTTTAAAATTGAACTTTGACCATTAATTATTAATTTTCATTATTTTAAAAATATGAAATTTATATTCGGGATCATTTATTAAAAATACTTTCATATTATTAAATTTTTTAATTTTTTAATAATATAATTAAAAGAATTTAAGATTAAAAATTTATCTCGATATATTTAAAATCAATTTTTTAAATCAGTTTTAGTATAATGTTTTTATCTTCAAATGGATTTCCACCCATGCATCAAGTCTCATGCATCAAGTCTTGAGGATGCATTTTAAAGGCGCTAAAGCTACCACACCTACTCCTCTCCACTAAATTCCTATTTTCTGGAACGAATTATTATGAAAATCGACAAGGTTTCATACTTTCATGTGTGTCCCCAATGATTTTGGACCGTTAATAATGATGCAAATTTGATGCCTATATTATGTTATAACTATTTCGAAATTATTGCAAAATGGTCATGTAAGTATCATTTCGATGAGAATTCTATCTTTGTTACGTTGTATTTCAAAATGATATTCATAAACCAAGATTAGAAATTTGTCTCCGAAATTATTGCAAAATGGTCATGTAAGTATATATCATCTCGCTGAGAATTGCATTTTGTTTCGTAGTATTTCAAAAAATGGTATTCATCATAAAACAAGATTAGAAATTCGTCTACATTAGTCTAAAAGTAAGCATACTATCGACGAATCAGTTTGTGGTTTATAAATATCAATTTTAGTACAACTATTGAGTAACGCCTGTGCTAATCTATGGCGTTGGGTGATTAACATATCTTGTTGACTTGTTGTGTCGTGTTGGGTTTGTACGGTTTAGGAATCCTACACTGTTACTAGACTAATTCGTAGTACCTCAAATTAATATAATAATCAGATTCCGTCCAAAATGATAAACTATTTACGGATTGATAACCCTATACTAATTCAGATATGACAAACATAAAGAGAAAGTAATAAACGACACAAGAACACCTGCCCACCTCTAATGTGAGAGCGCCACCACCGCCTGCATCCACTAATAACTTCTAGAAGAATCGACATTTATGTGACTCAAGAACCCTATTCTATTTCTCAATTAAATGTTTTCTTTATAGATTCAAAAACTCTAATTACAAGCCTCACAAATCTCTCATGACTATTTCTTATGATTCTAATATTTGAGTGCTACAATAATCAACCAAGAGACCCCTATTTATAGGCTACAAGAGATACTAGGTCTAAACCTAAACTGAATAGAAAACTGAATCAAATAAGGCTCAAACCCGCCTTAGAAATCTCGCCTAACCGCCTCGACCGATCTCTTACACCGCCCCTCCTCGCAACCGGCCGCAGGGCCGACCAACCCCGTAATTCAACTCGAAAAATATGCTTCAAACTCAACAATCTCCCACTTGAAGATATTTTTGGCATCTCGCCTTCTCCATTAGTCTTCAAGTCAGCAAGATACCCCGACTTCATCATCCTTGAACTTCCTCAATGAAGCCGAACCCAATCCTCAAAGGCCTTCTTCACCAATCCAAGAACATCATTGAATGTCACCAACTTAAGTATCGAAGAGACAGCCAAACCATTGCCCCTCGTTGGACTTTTCTCACATTCAAATCAAGAACATATTCTTTCTTCACCGCCAAACCTTCTTGATCTTCTTCCTAAGTGCCTCGCAAATCCTCCAAGATTGATTGGTCATCAGGTTGGAACCAAGAGATATCGATCTCAGAAATGCCCGTTGAATACTTCTAGATTGATCAACCGATAAGTTCGGAGAGAGCATAATTGTTGAACAATTGATATTTAGGATTTACCGCACGACATACATTAGTTATGATAGTTACTAGGGTCCGCTCGTAATCTACATATTAATGTAATAGTCGGTTAATATTGCTTAATATATTACTATTGTCGTTCCATCCAAAGAGGTCACACACAAACAGTAAACCGAAGCTAAATAATAAATTGTATTATTATTAAACTTCCCGAGTATAAAGTGAACGAAAGGAACATTCCGGATTTAACTGGTAGAATGGGCCGAATCCTTTCCCCTCACCTCTTGGACGCACGGTCAAGGAGAAATATGAGGAGGTTTCGAACCTTCCCTCCTATTTTGTGAGGTTTATCTTAAAGAGTTTTAATGTTTTGTACTACCTCCCTTTTAAGGATAGACATCTGCACATTCTTAGGCCTCTATAAAAAGGAGTCTTGGTTGAAGAGAAGTTAATGCTCATATTTTATTTACAAGGAATAAAAATACTCTCTCCACCACCTCCCAAATAGTCATCTTTCCTAGGGAAGAAAAATAAGTTTTGCTTCCATATATATTTTGTAGTTTCTACTTTAAGCGTTCTAGTAAAACGTACTGAAGAGTTCGATAATTTACTGGTGTGGACTATCTTGGAGATACTGATTTGGGTATTGTGAGCAATTCAATTCCGCTGCCATTAAAATATTCCAAAACAAAGGTACACTCTAGTATTTCATTATTTATTGTTCTTGTAATCCATAGTATCTGGGATTCACATCCGATTAGTTTAGAACTAGTTTAGATTCGAATATAAGATCCCAACACATCAATGCATCTCTCTTCTCTTTCTTGGCCTTGACCTCCCACTTGATCCATTCATTGATATTCCGGGCGCTTGATCGTAATACCCTTCGCTTAGTAGAATATTAAGAGGCAAGAGACCCTCTTACACGCCTTTTCCTATGCTTGTTAACCCCGAATGATCCTTGCAACACCCCTTTAGCTGCAACCTTATACAGTGCACCCGATTTCCTCGAATTCCCAAGAATGACATGTGCTCTTTGTCACCTTCCGTGACTCACCACCAAATGTAATTCCATAACCCTTATCATCCAATTGACTTTAATGAAATAAGATTACCTCGTCATTACATTCCGACATTTGTAATCATCCATATGAAACCATTTCGAGAACCTCAAATCAATATCACCCATACCATAAACATCATGGCCCTTCCATCTCGCAAGATAAATCAAATCTCCAAAGAATATAATTTACCATTATGCTACAATTACCGCAGAATATGATATGATGCACCGTGTAATCTAACATTCAAGAGTCAATCGAACTCTACCTAAGTCATCGTAAGAGGCCTCTAACATTAATCACATTGACCATTCCCTTGCAATGCCTCTTAATGTGACCTTTCTTGCCACAATTCCAACATTCAACTGTCTGTCCGAATGTACCCTTGCCAGTCTTGTTGAAAATATGAGATAATCGATCTCATAAAAATGCTCGTTGAACAATTTAGATTGTACATCCGATTTATACATTCAATCTATATAAGTTCACTATATATTAATGTATTGGACAATTAATATTTTAGGACTTACCGGCATTGACATTAGGAGTTGCGATGGCTTACTAGGGTCCGTTCGTAATCTATATATTAATGCAATATCCGGTTAATATTGTTTAATATAGTACTATTGTCGCTCCGCCCTAAGAGGTCACACACAAATGCAGAAATCAAGCCAAATAATAAATGTATTACAACTTCCCGAGTATAAAGTGAAACACGGCGAACATTCGAGATATCGAATCCCAAGCATTGTTTCAAACTGGAAGGCAGAAGGTTCCAACCTTCCCCTCACTCCTGGGCGATAAAACGGGGAGACATATGAGGAGGTTCCGAACCTTCCTCTTATTTTATGAGGTTTATCTCAGTTTTCGAATATTCTACCACATCCTTATGATAGATGTTTCTAGAATATTCCAAACACTTATATAAGTGGGAGACTAATTTGAATAGAAAAATGTTACTCCTCACCTTTTATTTGTAAGAAAAAACTCTTTTTCTCCCTCGCTCATTATTTTCGGCCAACTCTACTCGTTTCATCCTAGAAACGACTACCGAGGCTTCAAGGGGTTGTAAATGCCAGAACGCTCTCGACGTGCCGGAGTTATTCTTGGTTAGCTTTAATCGCTCCAAGAAACCGCATTGTTGTTCATTACTTGCGTGGACTATCGTGAGATAGTCTTACTTGTGTATTCTCAAGCAATTCAATTCGTCATGAATCGGTATTGTTTCGACCAAAAAAAGGTACACAACCAGAAACCGATGATTGATTATTTTTGTATAATCCATAGTGTTATGGGATTCGCATCCAATAGGTTTAAAACTATTGTTATACATTAAGAACATCAACAAGTCTTACTTCCATGGTTGTTCTTCCTACTTCCATACCCTACAAATAAAGTAGTCCCTGAATTCACCACACCTATTTCCTTCAGTCGAATTTCTTCATCCAAAATCCGAGCAACAACATCTGATAATCCCATAATTGAAACGGGTCGATCCGCAGGGGTCCAAACCGGGTTGGCTCATCGTTAAGGACTAGACAAGAAACCACAAATGGACTCGACCTACCTGTGGGTCAATGCCGGGCCCACATTAAGAAGGCTTGACCTCTTGAAATTAATGAGAATTGATTCCCTTTATTGTGCCCAAGTATTATGTATCAATTCATTTACCGTGTTGGTTAAATGCGACATCGAACTTGTTCACCTTAAGAATGGTATATTACTAGCGCTGGTTCTCGCGATAATTTAAGGGTTATGAGCGATTGCTAGATCTACTATTAATCGCTATAATAATAGTGTAATTGGTCAATTATTATTATCATACAACTTACTATTATCCGAGCCTGTAAGGCCAATATTGCCAATGATATTCGAATAATATTTCATGAATGAAATTAAACGAGACTTGTATATTGAGAAATGTATTTCTCAATATTTATATATTTGTCAAATATATATGTTGATGAACATCAATTGGTTAAACTTGCAAGTTTAATCAATTAAGCAATTGAAATCGATGAATAACTTGATAAGTTATTCGGATAAGGACTGCTAGTATTTTAATCAATTTGCTTAAGTTAATTAAAATAGAACAACTTCACTACTAACTCATTATTTAATTTGTGAAGTTCATAACGGTCTAATTAAGTTAACGAGTTAAACCGATTTCCTCTTAACGAAGCGTTTAACGAGTGGAATTGGGACTTCGTATTTAAAAGAGGGATTGAAGTTTCACAAAATAAGAATCACAAACCTCCACCCCCTCACAAGAGAGGCCGCCTCCTCTCTAGATTCATATCTTCCAATTCACATTTCACCACTAAACTCTAGCAGCCTAAGCTCTTGCTCGATTCCCTCAAAGCAGGCACCAAGGATATCTCGCTGTGTTAACAGTACTGAGAGGATTCAGGGGCTTTCACGCGAGGCACTACGTGGGGAATTGGGTCTAACTGCCTTGAAATGTAAGAATTCTGTATTCACATTTGTCATTTTATGTTTAGATTAATTACATTATTTTGAGAACTGGATGTATGAATTGGTAAGCTTATCACGATTAAATTCATACTAGATTCTAATAAAGGCCTCTGTGAGCCTACTCAAGTTTAATGTATTTTTATCTAGTTTGATTGTGTGTTGACATAGTTGTTAGTTAATTTTGATTATCATGGATAGTATATATTCAATTAATGAATATATAATATGAAAATAAACCATTTTAATATATGTTTCATATATTGAATCATCACTATATTGATTTTGATGATTTGAAGTTTATTTAATTGTTTTGAAATGAAAGGGATTAAAATTGATTAATTGCATTTTAATTTGAGGTAGAATCATTTTCGATTTTCAAAGAGGTTTGTACCAGAAAATTACGAAATTAAACTGGGTGTGTTCTTGACCCTTTAGGTTCATGCCAGTTTTTTTCAGAATTTTTGAATTTTTATACTCCAAAAAATTGAATTGGATTATTTTGGGTTTAATCGAAAACTAGGTGTTTTTGATAAACTATCACTTGACGGTTCAATACTGATATTGTTGATGTTCAAGAAAACCTGTGAATTTTGAATTTTTTTAGAGCTTCCAAGTTTTTACAAAAGTTGCAATTTAATCTAAAAACTGAAATCGAATGAATTATTAAAAATTTGAGTCGCCGAACTATGAACGGCCTCCGGCGCCAATAAGCCGGAATTGACGCCCGGCCACCGGGACGTAGCCCATTGGCCGTACTATGGCACTGGCTGGCCATACGGGTGGTTTTACCGCTGGTTCGTCATTCATGAAAACCTAAAATGTAATTATGTAATTATTTTAGTTTTAAAATTTATTGGTACTAATTTTCGGTTTTAAATGTTAAATCATAAATTTTGTCATTAAGATGATTGAATATATATCTTGAATGACATTAAAATTTGATTTATATTTCCTTTCAAAATTATTTTCTATTAATTGATAATTTTTGAAAATATTTTCAGTTGATAATTTTTGAATTTTAAATTTTGAGCAATACTAGTAATTATTCCATAATTCTAGAGGTTGGTAATTATTGTAAATAATTATCATTAATCATGTGTGAATATATTTTGAATTTAAAATTTACATTAATTGATACCACTGTAAATATAATGGGTAATTAATTAGTCAACACAACATTATTTAATCTCATTTCATTTAATATATATACATTAAGTGCATTTATATGTTTTAATGTTTTGCCCATATATTATTGTTATGGAATGGAACAATTTCTACAAGTAATTAACTCCAAAATTCAAAATTTAAAAGTCACTATGAAATATATTTTCAAATAATTATCAATTAATGAAAGAATTAACAATGGAAATAATCAATTTTGCCATTCAAGATATATATTCAATTATCTTAATGACAAAAATTTATGATTTAACATTTAAAACCGAAATTTAATTTACCAATAAATTTTCAAACCAAAATAATTACAAATTACATTTAGGTTTTCTAAACGGATACGAACTTCAACGACCAAACTGCCAGCCTCCGGCCACCCACTACCGACACGCGCCAGCCGGTGCCATCGTACGGCTACGGGTTGCGTCCCGGTGGCCGGAACGTCCAATTTCAACCACCGACGCGCCCGGGAGAGGTCCGCAAGTTCGGCGACCGATTTTTGGTAATCATTTCACCGCATTGACCGCACCTTTGTAAAACGATTTGAGGCTCTAAAAATTCAAAAAATTCTGAGATTTTTCTTGAACATCAACAATATCATTATTGAACACGTCCAAGTGGTAGTTATCAAAACACTTCTAGTTTTTCTGATTAAACCCAAACAATCCGTGAATTCAACAATTTTTGAGATGAAAAATTCAAAAATTCTAAAAACCAAATGAACCTCAAAGGTTAACACACAGTTTAATTTCGTAATTTTCTGAAATTTCTAAACCTCACTGTAAAATCGAAAATGATTCTACCTCAAATTAAAAACGTAAATTAACTAATTTTTAACCTTTCATTTCATGAAACAATTAAATAAAACTTCAAATCATCAAAATCAATACATGGAAGTGATGATTCCAGCCATGTGAAAAACACATATATAAAATGGTTGATTTTTTCTATATTATATATTCATCAATTGAATATATAACTACAAACAATCAAATTAACTAACAACTATGTCAACATTAATAATCAAATTAGATAAAATATATCAAACTTGGAGTAGCTCCGAGGCCACCTAGAATCTAGTATGAATTTCATTTGTGATAAAACACCAAATTCATACATCCCGATCCTGTAAAATGATATAATGACTTAAAACACATAAATTAAAATTATGAATAATGTAGCACTTATTAAAGGATACCAATGAAGCCTACTTCAACACATTCTTTCACGAAGCCTCCTTTGAATTCCAATTTGAGCACTTCAAATGTAGTGCCTCTAGTTGGTTGCACACCAGGAGAGGTTGAATCCTACATTTGTGTTCAAGAATACGGGTCGATTTTGGATGAAAATCAAGCAGAAGAATTTTCAATTCTTCCCTTGATTTTCGCCATATGGAGGAAGTGAGGCTTTGTTTTCTTTCATTTCATGAAATGAAAACTGAAAGTTGAAAAAAACCTAATAGGTTTGATTATATATGTCAAAACCTAAAGCCCAACCGAGTAGTTAATTCCAGCCAAATAAATTTAACTAAACCGCTAAGTAAAATCAAATACTAACGCTGTTTAATAGTAACTAACAAGTTACTAACGAGCTCAACTAACTATGGAATTAATTCAATTGACTAATTAATTTAATTCGGTTCATCCAATTTCTATTTTTACGTAGTAAAAATCCCACTGAGGAATATTCGTTGATTACAATCAACTCTAATTTAGCAAATGTAGTTGAATTTCATACATGAAATATATAATCCAACGCCACCGTATGTGTGTGACCTTCAGGCCTATATAAGCGTGGCACAATAATAATTGACCAATTACTATTATTATAACGATTAATGAGTAAGATCTAAGAACGTCATAACCCCTTAAATTATCATGAACCCAAACTAGTAATATACAATTGCTTCGCGTGAACACGGTTCCACCTACTCACATTTAACCAACCCGCAAATGAATTGGATACACAATTGTCGGAACGTGGGTATAATAAAGGAATCAATTCTCATTGATTTCCAACAAAGAACCTCCAGCTTTACATGCCCTAAAAGTGACTCCAAGTGTACGCAAGCTGCTAAGGTCTATTTATGGTCTTAAGCAGCATCCAGTTGAATCTATTTCTTTGAATGAACGAATTAAAGATTTCAAGCCATCAAGAACTTAAGAAGAGTCTTGTGTATACAAGATGGTAAGTGGAGTTACGTATCATTCATAGTCCCTGCGATGTGCTCCATTTACATACTTATCATCGGGAAACAACAGAGAGTTACTCTAACCCGCCAAGGATTGACTGCAAATATCAATGAAGGACTTAGGCGAAAATGGGCTTATACTTGGAATAAAGATCCATCGAGATCAGCTTTATATTAATTGACTTTGTCGATACCTATGTGGAATAAGGTAATCGCAGTTCAACATGAGTAATTCCAAAAGGGCACTTCCCCATGAGACATTGAAGTTCAACCTCAGAGCATGTGGTCTCACTACTAGTGCCGATGAACAAAATGAAGGATACCATTTAGCTATAGGATCCATCATGTATGCCATGTTATGCACTAGACCCGATGTGTCTTATGCACTGAGTATAACCAGATACCTGCCAATCCGTGAGAACTAATCGATTAAAGTAGCACTTTGAAGACCGAGAAGAACTAAAGATGCTTTCGGTATATGGTGATGATGAAGGTAGTCACCGGTATACCGGCGCGCTAAACCGACAGAGACGACTATCGCTCCTACCGTATGTGTTTTGTCTTAATCGTGTGGAGGCAAAGATTCTGAGGAGTTCCGCGTAGTACTGCCGATTCTACTGCACTGAGTATTATCGCAGCTCAAGCCGCTTAAAGAAGCATGTTGGATTAAGAAATTGTGGATCAACTCGGTGTAGTACTTCAGCATTGAGGGACTGGGCTGAGCTTTTGTGACACATCGGGCAATGTTTCAAGCCAAAGAACCCCGAAGACATCACAAATCCAAGCACATACCTTTAAAATATCACCTAATTAGAGATATGCTTTTATAGAGGTGATATCAGCATGTAAAGTAGCAACAGGCTAATTCTAATTTCTTTACTAAACCACTAAATCAGTAAAGCATGATGAGCAATGCAACAACATAGGTCTTAGACAAATGTCGCAGTTGATTTAGGTTACGGGAGTCAAGATGTATCTATTGTGTTATGTGAACAAATATCCGAATATTGGGTTGCTTCTTATATTCGAGTATATTTGTTTACCAAGGCCTATATGTTTATATTTACATATAATATACATGTATTGTATCCTCGAGTGAGTGAAAAGTTAAAATCCTTTGTTAGTCTATGTTTGCAGAGGCACATGAATCGTTTACTATAATTCCTCTTCAAGCCTAGAAACATAGAGCGCCTAAAGGCCTTGGTCGATGTCGATAGTTAGGGCGACAAGCATTATATGACTAACATGGTAAGTTTTGATTAGTGATCAAGATTGATCACGTTAGCCCCAGCAGGACTATGAATACCGTACGCCGTCCGTGACCTGGGAGTCGCATGACCGGAACGAATTCATGTAAGATATGTATATCTCAGGTCCTATGATACTTGTTTAGGAATTTTAGGTTGACAATTTAGACCTACGATATATAACTATCTCGTGTTATATGTTCTGTGATTTCTGACTATGACCTAACGCCCCGCTCTTTAAGCGGGATCATAACGCATATGTTGGGTCAGCTACGTTGAGTATAACGATAGATGCTGATATATTTGGGAGTGGATTTATCCGCCCTGATATACAAGGAAGATCTCAGCCTCACACAGCTTGGTAACGATTGGTTTATGGGACGCCATAAATGCTTATTCGGGGCCTACCGAGTAAAGAAAGTTGTGGGTGTTTCATGACACACTTATGGTTAGCCTACGACTAGAGATCGCGCGATAATGAATCAGAAGTAATCGCCCAAGGGCAGTTGGGAGTGTTGGAAATCAATGAGAATTGAGATCGATGAATAACTTGCAATTGAGCATCAATGAGAATTGAGATCGATGAATAACTTGCAATTGAGATCGATGAATAACTTGCAATGAGAATTGAGATCGATGAATAACTTGCAATTGAGATCGATGAATGTTCTAGAGATCGATGAACATCAATTGGTTAAACTTGCAAGTTTAATCAATTAAGCAATTGAAATCGATGAATAACTTGATAAGTTATTCGAAGTAACTCGTTAGTATTTTAATTGACTTGTTAAGTTAATTAAAATAGAACAACTCACTAGTAACTCATTATTTAATTAGAAGTTCATAACGGTCTAATTAAGTTAACGAGTTAAACTGATTTCTTAACGAGTTGCTTAACGAGTGGAATTTTGGGACTTGGTATTTAAAGAAGGGATTAGGTTTTTCATGAAATAAGAATCACAAAACCTCCACCCCTCAAAAGATATAGCCGCCTCCTCTAGGATTCATCTTCCAATTCACATTTCATCACAAAACTCTAGCAAGTTCAAGTTCCTGCCCGATTCCCTCTGGTGTGTGCAATCTGTGAGGACATCTCGCCGGTGTTGAACAAGTATTGAGAGAATCTTGAGGCTTTCACGCCGAGGCACTACGTGGGGATTTGGGTTCAATTCGCTTCCGTTGAAATGTAAGAATTCTCGTATTCATACATTTGTATTTTTATGTTTAGTTTAATTTACATTAGTTTGAGAATATGGGATGTATGAATCGGTGTTTATCACGAATAAATTCATACTAGATTCTAACATGACCGCCTATCTTGTAAGAGTTAAGAAGACCGTTATGTCCAACGGCTTGATTCAAGCCATTAAGGGGTAATTATTGGCTATTAATGCACTTTAATGAGCCGCAGATAATCATTAACACCTGAAATGAATGAGCCATAAAGGCTCGACCAAAGTAAATCGTTAAAAACAACTGTGAAAAGGTAAACCTCACAGGCTAAATCAAGTAAGTTTACTTTGATACCCAAATACTCTTCTTTTGAAACTAAATTGTTTCATCCGACCGACTTGATCGTCGGCAGCTGCCGGGCAACCGGTCTTTGTTTTGGCAGAATACATAGTTGGAGAAATTTATCAAAGCTTAACTTGAAGAACTCGAGGACGGTGATCCAGCCCACTCACCAAAACCGACCGCATCATCAACATCCTTAGAGTTCAACGGTCCTTCCCAGCAGTATGACTCACTAAACCCCTCATGGATTCATAAATATTTGGCAACGATGCCAAAATAGTTAAAGCTTTCCATTCATCATCGACAACAAATCCGACGGTTGCCAATTGATTAATAATGTTGTCCATATTATTCAAGTGTGTGTTCACAAAAGCACCTTCAATCATCTTCAAATTAAAGAGATTTTTCATAAGAGATACCTCATTATGAGTAGTGGGTTTCACATACAAATCCGACAACACTTTCATTGCCCCCTGTGTTGTGGTCTCTTTCGCCACATTACGAGATTACCGCACGCCTACCAATCTGACGCCTAGAACTTTCCCTCGTCTAGTTTGTTTCACTTATAGTCATCTCTTCGGTTTCGATAGTGATTCAAATTCTAGTCCTTTGTATACAGATAATCTTCAATTTTCATTTCCATAGTGGAAAACTAGTTCCATCAAACAAATATTCCTTGTACTACAGCCTCCTTCGTCTCAAACATAATCCCTCCGAATTACTTCTTGATTATCACAACCCGACTCGATACCAATTGTTAGGAATCCTACAATCGCTACTAGACTAATCCGTGGTACCAAATTAATATAATAATCGACTCCGGGCCTGTGATGATAAACTACTGACGATAATCCTATACTAATTCAAATATGAAAAACGTAAAAGAGAAAATAATAAACCACACAATAATTACCCTCGGGTTCACCCTCAATGTGAGAGCTAATCCACTCGTCAGATCCACTAATAACGTCAGAAGACCGACATGTAACTCAAAATCCCCTATTCTATTATCTCAATTAGATGTTTTCTTATAGAATGAAAACTCTAATTACAAGCCTCACAAATATCTCAAGACTATTTCTTATGATTCTAATATTTGAGTGCTACAATAATCAACCAAGAGACCCCTTATTTATAGGCTACAAGAGATACTAGGTCTAAACCTAAATCAAATAGAAAACTAGACCAAATAAGGCCTCAAAACTACTCCTAAAATCTCAGCCTAACCGGATCGGCCCCCTCCCCGCACCAACGCAGTGGCCGATTGGTGCCTATTTCTTTCCAGTGATTTTCGCTTCAAATGGCCCTCCAGTCGGCCACGCAAATGACCCCTGCAGTAGCCATTGCGGGGCCGATTAGCCCTGTACCAACTCAAAAAATATGCTTCAAACTCAACATGAACTACACAGCATTATTTTAATTCTACCCTAAACGTGATTGAACTTACATCATCTCCAATTATATTTCTAGTCTATATTCATTTTCTTTGGCTTAATTTCTTCCCGCCGCCTAAATTTTGCCTTGCTCAATTTGCCCCCCTTTAAGTTTGCAATCGCTCAAGTTGCCCCTGTATACCCGCAAACTACCATATCGCCTCAATTAATAACTTCGGTGAGATTGCCCCTTAGACTAACTATAATAGGTCAGATTGCTCACTCAACTAACTACAATTAATATTGCCCCTTCAATCATAGTTTTAATGAAGGAAAAAAATGACATTTTATAAATATTAAATTGACTCAATTACTTTTCTGTATTTGGAAATTGACTCACAAGTCTAATATATGTACAATTTCACTACCTCATCAAAAAAGTTATTTGATGTCACTTTAACACAAAAAAAAAGGAACGGAATCCCTTAAATTGGACCGGGGCCGCCTGGGGAGAGTTCTAAGGGGCAACCGATCGATTTAAACTATCAGGCAAATCGATTCGCTTCAGGCGAAAGAATTTAAAAGCCATTTTCTTGTCCCCCTCTCTCCGTAAATTTTTATGAAATCAAATAAATTGTGTATTGTAGGGATAAGAGATTGTATGATATTAATTAACTAAGAAGGAATTACGGAGTAATATTTATTTTTTTACATTTATAATAAGTGATTTACATGCAATATATGTGCAACGGTAGTACGTATAGTTCTTAAGTAAAATTTAAAGTTATATAAGGATGAAATATTCATCTAAAATTAGGTAATAATTTAGTAGTTGAGCTTCATGAAATAAGTGACATAATGAAGCATCCAATGATGAATACAGCAAAGGGATTGAGTTATTATGTCAATTAGGTTTGTGATGTAACCACAAATGCTCTAGATATCTCACCAAACTAAACACGACTCACAACTAAAGCAGAGAACGGTCCATGGAGGACTAAACTATTTCAAGAAGAAGAAAGAAAAGCATGGAAGTCCAACTCTAAAGGTTTCACTAAGAGAATACTATATGTAATAAGTTTATCATAGTTTATTATAAAGAGCGTAGTTAGCTGTGAATCACGTGATAATGTTTTCCATGCGTGGCTCATTTTTGTTGTCTTTTTTAAATTCTAGAAATTAATACTCGATTATTTAATAAACTATTTAAGATAATATTTTACCGGTCTCTCACTCGGGATAGAGTGCCAAATTAATAATCTGTTTTTCAGCTTCATTTTCCATTTTTTTTTGTTGTTTTTTTCCTTTTTTTTTTCTTTAAACTCGATAAATTAATACTCGATTATTTAATAAACTCTCTAAGATAATATTTTTGGCCTATCTCGACTCGGGGATAGGGTGCTAAATTAATAATTCATTTTTTCCGTTCATTTTTCATTTTTTTATTTGCAATTATCAACTACTATAGAAGCTCGATAAATTAATACTTGATTCTTTAATAAACTCTCTAAGATAATATTTTAGGCCGGTCCCGACTCGGGGATAGGGTGCATTAGTGTTTTTTTTTCGTTCCTTTTTTTCAATTATCAACTACTGTAAAAACTCAATAAATTAATACTTGATTTTTTAATAAACTTTATAAGATAATATTTTTTGGCCAGTCCCGACTCGGAATAGGGTGCTTGGGTTTTTTTTAACAATTATTATCTACAATAGAAGCTCGATAAATTAATAGTCGAGTATTTAATAAACTCTCTAATATAATAAACTCTCTAATATAATATTTTTGGCCGGTCCCGACTTGGGGATAGGGTGCTTGGGTTTTTTTTACAATTATCATCTACAATAGAAGCTCGATAAATGAATAATGACATTTACCAAACTCTAAGATAATATTTTTGGGCGGTCTCGACTCGGGGATAGGGTGCTAAATTAATAAGTCGTGTTTTTTTCCGTTCATTTTCCATTTTTTTATTTGCAATTATCAACTACTGTAGAAGCTCGATAAATTAATACTCGATTCTTTAATAAACTTTCTAAGATAATATTATTTTTGGCCGCCCGACTCGGGAATAGGGTGCTTGGGTTTTTTTTACAATTATCATCTACAATAGAAACTCCATAAATTAATAGTCGAGTATTTAATAAACTCTCTAATATAATAAACTCTCTAATATAATATTTTTGGCCGGTCTTGACTTGGGGATAGGGGGCTAAATTAATAATTCATGTTTTTTTCCATTCATTTTTCATTTTTTTATTTGTAATAATCAACTACTGTAGAAACTCGATAAATTAATACTCAATTATTTAATAAACTCTCTAAGATAATATTTTTGGTCGGTCCCAACTCGGGATAGGGTGCTAAGATAATATTTTAAGCCCGTAACGACTTGGAGATAGGGTGCTAAATTAATAATTCGTGCTTTTTTCTGTTTCATTTTTTTACGCACGGTCATATGTGACTATCCTTTTTTCGTTCCTTTTTCATTTTTTTTACGCACTGTCACATGCGATGTGGTTTTTTTTCCTTTGTTCATTTTTTTTTTCAATTATGAACTACAGTAGAAACTCGATAAATTAATACTCGGGGATAGGGTGCTAAATTAATAATTCGCTAAAAATATGAGATAATACATTTTTTATAATCTATAGACCCTATATAAAATATAAATTAATAATTCCTTATATAATACTCCATATTAATTTTTTCCCTTTTTTGGGTTTTTTGTTTTTTGTTTTTTTTGAAATGAACATTTTTGCAATTATCAACTGTAGTAGAAACTCGATAAATTAATACTCGATTATTTAATAAACTCTCTAAGCCATTATTTTTGGCCTGGGCCCTAACTCGAATAGGGCGCTAAATTAATAATTTGTATTTTCTCAAGCTTTTTTCATTTATTTTTTTACTATTTTTTAATATATATTTTTTATAATTTATATAGACTTATATAAATATATAAATTAATAATTCCTTATATACTATATATTACATGAAAAGATTTATGAAGGTTTCGACAAATGATTAAATTATTTTGTTATTTATTGAAATCAATTTCGCCTTAAATTTCATCTCTAATTTTTCTTATCATTGTAAGAACTTCTGGTTTTGTCACATTAATAAGGTAAGAGATTGAAGGGTTATTTCCAATGGGCTTCATTGATATAATGCTCATGTATTGTACAAAATTTGAAAATTGTTTTCGTAGAAATTGAGTATTTCTACTATACCAATATATTTATTAATAATGTAACAATTATTTCAAAACTAATTTTGACTAATCGTGAATCCTTTGATGATATAATAACAGTTAGTCCCGTATTAGTTAGTCTCGTATTGACGGACCCCGTCGGCTAGTATATCTATAATGCCATCATACAGTCATGCAGATAAGTACTACTTTGAAGTTTGAAGTACTACAACGAGAAAGAAAATTCACATTTCCTCGGTTTTTTTATTTGACTTTTTCGTATATGATGTGGAATTTTGATTATCAATTACTCTTAAACTAATATTATGAAACTATATATTCAAAAAATAATGAAACTAATATTATGAAACTATTTCAAAATATCAAATAAATAAATAAACGATAATAAACTACGTTGCCATGAAAGATCCCTAAGCTAGTTGCTCATTTTGTAAGCAATGAAAAGGTCAAATTTTATTTGGAGTTATGTCACCTTAACAAATCTTGTTATACTAAGTTCATAGCACATGCTTCTAAATCGTGATTACTTAAGTCGACAATTTGGACTGTCGTTTGACAATCTATATAGACCACTCGCATCAAGGAATATAGATAAGGATATCCCTCTAGATCAAGATTGGTTTTTCGCAAATTTTCTTTTTATTCCAACTTACTCCGTATTTACTAACAATATTAAATTTCATACTATCTCCATTTTTTTAATTATCGTTCAAACCATTTGCACATGAATTAAGAAAAAAAAAGTCAAAAAGTGCATTGAAAATGTAGAATGACTGACAATCAATTGAAACAATATCATTGGTTGATTGTTAATTTAAAGAGATAAATTAGTAAAAAAATACATTGAAAATGCAAAATTAAAGTACTATTTATTATGTTAAAATGACAACTAAAAAAAGTAATTTTTTTTTGCTAAAACGACAACTAAAAAAAATGGAGAGAGCACTAAACATAGGAGAATTTTCTTGTAAGCTAATTTTTGTGTGCTAACTCTAATCTTGATCATTGGATGACTAGTTTTTTATCCAATGGTTTATATTAAATTGGGCAATTTAGGTAATTGACAATTTTAGCTATAAAAAAACCCTTAAAAATTGCATGCATGATCTCAAATGCGGATTTCATGCCTTTTAATTCTTATCCTTTTTCCCCCTTTTCTCGTACCTTATTTTACTCATTTTTAATTTTTGTTACTTTTTCATTAAAGGAGTATTTTTAGATTCTATTTTATCCAAATTATTAATCAACCCGACGCGTAGCGTAAGGAAATAGTGGTTCAGGTTCACAACATGTATCTGCGCCATTGAATCCTATGGAACCAAATCCACTGCAGAATCAATCCACAAGCTACGCAAGTGCAATCTATTCCTTGTAGAATGAAATACCAGTTTCAAAGTAAGATGTTTGATAGTTTATTAAAGTTATAGATCCAATTAAAAAATTTTAAGTGTAATCTCCAATTCAAGCACTTGAATTTATCAAAGATTTGGAATCCATATTTGAACCTATGGGTATTGAGGGTGAGTTGAGATGAAATTTTGCAGTTTATCAATTTCATAGGGAAGCACGTGACTGGTGGGGAAATATTTGTCCTACTTAACTATCAGAATGTGGTCCGCTGACACGGGAGAGTTTTGTGAAAATATTTACTGAGAATTATTGTCAGAGTACCCATATGTAAACTTTGGAACGAGAACTAATACAGTTAAATCAAGGTGGTCGGACAATTAGTGAGTATGCAAAGAAGTTTAATTAACTCGCTGCTTGCTTCCGTATGTACATATCGGGTGAACAAAGTTGAATTTCGTGATGGAATGGCACCGAGATTCGTGATAGAATGGCGTAGTTAATTAAAGTCATTAACTCCTGGGACGCATTGTGTAGTTAATTCAACTACTAACACTCGTCGCTTGCTTCCGACGTGCATATATCGCTAACAAAGTTGAATTTCGTGATCAGAGATAATAAAAGGGAAACCAATATATATATCTAGGAGCAAAATGACGATGACTCTATGGAGTTCAAGGACATCCGATACAACAAAGTCGATTTAATCGTAGTCAATTTGTAGCTTCCGCACACTCTCAATTTAGCTCAAGAAGATCCGTCAGGCAACAACTAACCTGATACTACAAGGTTCTGAGGGATCTCAAGGAAACTTCCAGGTGCGGAGACAAGAGTTTGGTAGATGCTTTCGCTTGCGGTAGCCCTAATCATATGGCTCGGAACCGCCCACGGGAAAATTTATTATTTTCCGCTTTTAGATGTCAACACCAGGGACATATTGCTATTCATTGTCCCTACCTCGGTGCTAGTAGTAGTTTCTGCGATTTCAAAGGCAACTGTTGTAGGTGGAATTCGCGTGGACGTGGTGGATAGTTTGGAGGCCGAGGAAATCAGGGACGCGGAGCCGAGTAACAGTAACGGGTGCTGACGGGCGGATATTCACAATTACCCAGGAGGAAGCTCAAAATTCACCCAAAGTTGTTAATGAATTTTATCTTTATTTAGGTTAGTTAAAGTTTTATTTGACTCTAGAGTAACGTGATTCTCGCCTCCACAAGTTTCACATCATATTCCTCTATCTCAAAATTATTTCCTTTCCCCTAGCTTCACACTCTCGTAGGAAAGTCTGCTCGATTTCAAATAGTTAGAAATTGTCCTTAAGTATAGAAAATCATAAATTTGATGTGGATTTACTTCCGCTTGAAAATGATGGACTCTTGGCCATTATTTGGGTATGGATTGGTTGGAAAAACATCATGCCATGATTGATTGCCATCGTAAGGAGATCGTGATTTCTAGTCCGGGCTTACCTGAAATTCATTTTCTTGGTGATCGAAAAATACTTCCTTCCTGCCTTATTTCTTCCTTAGTGGCGCGTAAGCTTTTAAAGAAGGGATGTACTGGTTATCTTGCTCATGTGTTTGACATGGAGAAAACTGAAGTGAAATTGGAGGATGTTTATATTGTAAGACAAGATGTTTACGTGTTTCAAGAATTGCCCAAGATTCCTCCCGAACGAAGTTGAATTTAAGATCGATATAATTCGCGGTATCTAATTTTTATGGCCCCATATCGAATGGCTCCTCGCACTAAAGGAATTGAAGACTCACCATGTGAATTGCTAGATAAGTGGCTCTATTCGACCTAGCATTTCTCCCTCGGTGCTCCTCTCGTTGTTTGCTAAAAAGAAAGCATGGAACTTTGAGGCTCAGATTGATTAACAATGGCGCTTGAACAAGGTAACTATTCAAATCGATATCCCTTACCCGCACTGATGATATATGTTTGACCAAGCAGAGGTGCTCGTATATTTTCTAAGATTGATTTGAGATCAGGGTACCATCAGTTGAGAATTAAGGATGAAGATGTTTCGAAATCAGCATTTAGGACCAGATATGGACATTACGAGTTTTTAGTGATGCCATTTGATTAATCTAATGCCCCTACAACTTTTATGGATTTAATGAATCGGTATTTCACCTTGTTTGGATAAATTTGTAGTGGTGTTCATTGGATATACTTTTGGTGTATTCACATAAATGCTAAGAACATAAAGGAGGTCACGAATTGTTTTGGGAGACTTTTGGGCGCGGAATCAATTATTTTGCTAAATTTTCTAAGTGTGAGATCTCGCTTTGGAGAAAGTGCAATTTTGGGACATGTAATTTCATGTGAAGGTATTTAGTAAAGATCCGGAGATAGAAGCAAAGTGATGAATAGGGAACCACCAACCACTTGACGGAAGTTTTATAAGTTTTCTGGGTTTAGCTGGATACTATAGACGCTTCATAAAAGATTTCTCAATTCTTGCAACACCATTGACTCAACTGACTCGGAAGGGTGTATCATTTGTGTGGAGTGATGATTGTGAGCATTGTTTTAATGTATTAAACCTAAAATCTAATCCTCCTCCGCTTCTAACTCTTCTCTCACGATTAGAGGGTTACATCATTTACAACGATGCCTCTCATCAAGGTTTGGGGTGTGTTATAATGCAGAATGGTCGAGTGATAGCCTATGCATCACGACAATTGAAGAACCATGAGCGTAATTATCCAACACATGATCTGGAATTGGCTGCTATTGTCTTTGCGCTTAAGATTTGGAGACATTACTTGTATGGGTGACATGTCAAATTTTTACGGATCATAAGAGCTTGAAATATTTGCCTACACAAAAAGATTTGAATTTGCGGCAAAGGAGATGGATGGAATTTATCAGTGATTATGATTGTTCTATTGAATATCATCCAGGTAAAGCCAATGTAGTTGCTGATGCATTAAGTCGTAAAGGAAAACTTTCTGCCTTACAATTATCGGTCAAGGAACCAATAGCTGACCTGAAAAGAATTGGTGTTAATTTTGGAGTTGGAGTGAATGGAAATCTTTTGGCACAAATAAGAGTTAGACCGATTCTTCTTGATCGAATCTTAGAGTCACAACAAAAAGATGAAAAGTTACAAAAGATAATGGAGGAAGTAAAGAATGGGCAAAGAAATCGATTTTGCAATCAAAGACGACGGAATGCCACAATGTATGGTGTGTAGAATATTTGTTCCCTACTCGATGAATTGAAGAGAGAAATTCTGGAAGAAGTCCATAATGCTCCATATAGCATGCATCCTGGTAGTACCTGAAGATGTATCCACTTTTTCTTTATGGACAGTATTTCTTAATCAAGATGACAACTAATACCTAATTTATAATTTATAAAAGCCAGTTTGAATATTTGTGCTCATGTTAATTTTAAAACATGGTTTTGCGATATTGGGATTTGTACGATTCGGTATTGTTCAGATTCTGATATACCATTTGTTTCGGATCAATGGTATCTTTCTATTAGTAAATGTATACCATGATTTCTTCTGATAGGTATTTATGTGGTAACAAATATTTCATGGGTTTTCTATGTGTACCTATTGGTTGATAATGTATTTTATGATTAGCAAACAAATTTCTTCATATCATTATTTTATAATAATTTTTGCTATTTGTTATATTTTTAACATACTATTGTGCTATTTCATGTAGTTGGATTCTGAAATACCACGTGTCTTTATTAATATGGTATTATGAAACACTCCTAGATTCTTCAAATAAATGATCAAAAATATCAAACTGGTTTCCATTTTATCTAATGAATATGTATGAAATACCATTTGTGTTATGGAGATGGCATGTATCAGCCTTACTAAAATACCATTGTATTTTGAACAATGGTATGCACCGATTTTTTTAAAAGAACTTCTTATTAATTTGATTCTATAATGGAAATAGTTTTTATTTATTGATAGACCTATGATGGTGGATATTGTCTGATGTTTAGTGTGTGTTCATCATCTAATGGTATCCAAAATACGAAAATATGTCAATAACAGTTTCATTTATAATGCTTCTTTGGCATACCATTGTATACACACATATGGTATTATATAGAACAAATCAAATACCATTACACTCCACAGGTATGTCATTTAGAATTACATAAATATTTACGGAGTATTAGATTGTCAAATATGGCGCTCAAACATTAAAACTTATATTGTTTGTAATTATTGACACTATAGCAAGACAAAGTGGCCAATATCATGTTAGTTACATTTGATTTTAAGTAGCATAGCCTAATTCCATCAATAATTTGACAATGGTAATTCACGTACAAGTTAGCACTCAATTTCATCATATATTAAAATTTTGAACAAATATATCATAAAATAAAAATTAACAAAATGTCATCGAAATAAACCGTATTGAACACATAATTTCACATATAAAACCGTAATATGAGTATGAAATTAAAAATAAAATCTTAAACAACGTGCATAACTAAAATTCCATAAGTGAACATCAATTGCATAAAAATAGATCAATTATGGTATAATCCCTACTTATTAAGTATATTTTCCAACTTCATCATTTGGAATCAGACTGTAGTGGAGCAAAACAAACTTTTCAAAAGTAGTAACTGTAAAATTGTGTTAAAAAATTACCTCCATGTTTTTTTAGTGTTCTTCACCATTTTCCCTCAATTTTCTATTTGTCATTGTTGGATTGTGGTTCTGAGCTGTAAATTGCTTGAGGGGAATGGTATTCTTCTCAATTTGGAGATTTTGGATGGGAGGAATTTTGGTTTCAGAAAATTTTGATATTGCTTGAAAAGTGACTATTTTAATGATGAGTTTGATATGAAAGGAAAGCATGGGAAAAATGGAGGATGGACGGAAATTGAGGGATCTATTTAATTTTTTTTCCTTCAAAAATCATGGTAAATTTTGCCATGGTACCCTTTGTAAGCACTATGCTTACAAATGAGTATAAGCCTATAAATACAACTCTAAACATAGAGGTTTGCATTTAATCATTTTTTATGTTACAATGTAAATATATTTTTTAATCTGAATAACTATTTGACTTAGGAAATTCAACTTGACATAACTATGTAATTACGTAAACAATTCCATCGCAATATTGGTTCAAATAAATGTTGTTTGGTTATTTCAAAAAACTAGTCTAGAGTAAATTAGAATGAAGCTCGTAATCCCTTCATTCCATGAAGATTATCTATTTTAAATTTATTTTTTTGAAAATTTAACAGATCACTTTTTAATAAACAAATATTTATTTCAAGACCTTAAGACGATTTTTCAACTAAAAAATAAATAAATATTTATTTCAAGACCTTAATAATAGTTTTGTTCGAGATTGATTGAATTAGTAGATGGAGCTGCCAAAAATGTTGGTGGAGTCAGATTTGAAGTCCAAACCTGGTCCAATTTGGCCTAATTATGTAATGGTTTTTGTCGAACATGGTTTGACCCCACGAAATATACACGCAAATTCGCAACATGTAACGCGTCCTCTATCATCATCATAATATACAGATATATTATAGCTGGCTAATCACTTGGCCGACGTTCCTATATATAAGCAATCATACAACGTAACAAACATTAAACACCCAGACATTTATTTGTCCCAAAACTTTGTCCACTTTAAATCCAAGAACTTGTTCCATACTTAAAACTTCAAGAGAGTTGAGCAATGGAACTTTTCAAGAACGCTAAGGCAGTTCGTTTGAGGAACGTTCATAACAAGTACTTAACCGCAGATGAAGATGAAGAATCAGTCACACAAGACCGCGATGGTTCATCCAAGAATGCAAAATGGACAGTTGAATTTGTGGACAACACTGAGAACATCATTCGCTTGAAGAGCTGTTACAATAAGTACTTAACAGCTTCAAACCAGCCTTTTTTATTGGGAATGACTGGGAGGAAGGTGACTCAAACGGTGCCTAAGACGCTTGATTCATCAGTTCAATGGGAACCAATCTTGGAGGGGAAGCAAGTGAAGCTTAGGACTAGGTATGTAGTCCAGGAACTAGGGGGCCTAGAATGCTGTTGTCCACCCTAAAATTTAAGAAAATATTTTTTTACTTTTAAAAAATCGAATTCTACGTCTCATTTATTTACCATTAAGATGCTCGCCCCTTAATATTGTATATTTTACATCATTCGTCTAATATTTGTTTCTTCATTATTCTTACATAAACAAATTTGGTTTCGTCACTGTAGGTATGGGCAGTTCTTGCGTGCAAATGGAGGATTGCCACCTTGGAGAAACTCTGTTACTCATGATATTCCACATAGGACTGCTACCCAAGAATGGATTTTTTGGCATGTTGATGTTGTCGAAATTGTTGTTGCTTACTCCCCTGTTGCCAATAAGCCCCCTCCAGCTTTGGTTCCTTATTCAGATTCTTTTGCTTCTGATTCTAGCTCTGTTCCAGAATATTCATCAAAATCACCTAGCTTTTCTAGGCAAGAGGTATGCTCACAGTTTCACACCCCTTTACTTTTCCATTTCAAGAATAGTATTTTCCACTTAGTAGAAAGTATAAATTTTGTAATCTTTTGTTGCATGTTCCAACTATGGTATTTTTTATTTCAACTAAATTGAGTTTTTTGTTCTTTTTGGTACACAGTCAAATGATTCAACAGGAACTTCTGGTTCACCAACAAGAGGGGGAGAAGGCAGAGTGATCTATTTCCATATTGCCAATGAAAACGGGGACTATGATGAAGGAGAAGAAGAGCTTGGTATTCAGTTTAAGGGAAATGATGTTACAGAATTGACAAAGAGATTAGAGGAAGTTTGTGGGATTGAGAATGCTGTTGTGTGTACTAAAAGTCCACTAAATGGAAATTTATATCCTCTTCGTTTGCAGCTTCCTCCTAACAACTCAACTATGCATGTTGTTGTGGTTCCATCCTCATCAGATGGTAAGTTATAGTTCTGAATTGTGATTTAATTATCAATAACTTCAATCTTCTTACTAGTGCTCATTACTTGTTTTCTCACCTTTTGTCATATTTTTGTTCTACCAGGAATAAATGAATTCTCAAAAGGAGCAATGGCATTTTAGAAGAAATTGGGACAAACATGATATCGGAGCTGTTGCAGCATCTTGTTTAGACAAATACATAAGATATTGTATGTAAGAGTGATATTAGAGGTAGAACTTTTGTAAATAATTGAGTATTTATTTACAAGTATAAAATAGAGGCCTCAATTCTTTGAATACTTTTTTCTTTCATCTATTTGGTATCTTTCATAGATCAGTAGTGTGGTGAAGATTTGAAGCAGCTTCTAGATCTGATTTTGTAATGTTTAGAAGCTTTGTTTACATAAGATGTTCCAAATTGTGCTGGAATAATATTATTGCATTTGCCTTCAAGAAAACCACTGGCTCTTGATAGTTGATACGAATAACCCACAAAGACAACATAACTATATCTCCTAAATTAGAAGTACAAAGATGGAGGAAGTGAAGCTTCACATTATATTAATAACATAATTCATCACCAATAGTCCATACAAGTACACGAGCCATTTGTAAAATGATGGAAACGAATACGATCCCTAACAATGATATCCACATTAAATATTTTAGACAATAATTTGGCTACATTGTGACAATCATTGCAGATGCTCAAATTCTTAAAAACACGAATTGGCACACCTGGCTTAGAGTTTAGTAGACCAAAAGCGATTGCAAATCTCTCGCTGTGTAGCTTAAGGCAGTTACCCTTCCCGCCATCATGTTCATCAACCATGGGTGCTTGTGTTGAATCAGGAGCATACCCTTCTAAGTTCAGTTTTTCTTGAACAATATCGAGAAATTTGTAAATTTCTTCCCTTCGAGGATGAGATGTATCTCCAGCGAAAAATTCATGAACCACACCATCAACCTCAATTGAACTACAGCCAGGCTCCTTAGTAATCCCCTTATCATCCATAAGTTTCCTAACCTGCCCAACTTCATTCCACTTATGAGCACATGCATACACTCTGGAGAGAAGTACATAGACACCACTACAAACATTCCCCTCGGACTCGATTACCTGCCTCGCTACTTCCTCACTGAGCTCAACCCCTGCATTTCTTTTACACAAGGCATTAAGAATACTCCTCCAAATTACAGCATCGGGTTTCATTTCCATAGTTGACAATACATCTAATGCTTCATCGATACGTCCAGCACGAGCTAAAAGATCAACCAGACAACCAAAATGCTCCAAAACAGGCTTAATCTTGAACTCACTAACCATTTTATCAAAATAATAACGACCTTCGGAAACTAGACCTCTATGACTACATGCACTTAATACACCAACAAACGTAATCGAATTAGGCATTAAATGTTCTTCATCAATCATCTTGTCAAAATATTTAAAAGCAAAATCAACCTCCCCGTGCATGGCAAATCCTAAAATCATCGAATTCCAAGAATTCAAGTCTCGAGTACTCATACCCTCGAAAACCTGTACAGCCATTACCCACGACCCACATTTACAATACATACTAATCAAACAATTATTCAACAAAACATATATTTTAGCGTCGTAATTACAGTTCCTCAACACATAAGCATGAGCCCACATTCCCATATACAATGCCCCCACCCCAGCACAAGCACTAATCACACTCTGCATAGTATACCCATCAGCCTCAAACAACTCACCCATCTCACTAAACCTCTGCAACGCTTCATCAAACTCACCCAATTGAACAAGTGCATCAATAATAACGTTCCACGACACCTTACTTCTCTCAGTCATTTCATCAAACACTTGCATAGCTTCTTTTAAACACCCACAAGACCCATAAAAATGAACCAAGCTATTATTCACATAAACATCGGAACCCAACCCATGTTTCAAAACATGGGCATGCACTTGTCTACCTTCAGACAACGCAAATAAATAAGCACAAGCTTTTAACACAAAAGGATAAGTATGCTTATCTGGCGCAACCAAACTACCCTTCACTAAAACATCCTTAAACAACAAAACTGCTTGTTCTTTTTTGTTATTACTATGAGCGTAAGCTCTAATGAGTGTGTTGTAAGTAAATGAATTTGGTTGTTGAATTTGGTTGAATAATTTGGAGGTGTAGTTGAGGTCTTTGAGGGAAGCGAAGTGGAGGATTTTGGAGAAGATGAAGAGGGAGTGGGGGTGGTGAGGGGGTAGGGTACGGAGGGTATGTGCGTGGAGTTGTTTGAGGTGGTTGACGGTGGTGCATTGGGATAGGAGGTGGAGGAGATGGGCTCGTTCGGTGGTGCGGAGTGGTGGGCTTGGTGAGGTTGCCAACATCGTGGATGACTTGGATAAAATTAGTAATTAATGGTCCAATAATAACTGGTGTTAGTGGTGGTCCGGTAAACCGAACTATTGAGGAACCGACAGGTTTCTTATCCGACAAATATTCACCGATGTTTTAAATCGGTATGGAAACATTTATTGTTTTTTAGTGGATATCCGACTTGACCCGGACCATTAAGCAGTTAACCCAAAATCACGGACCGAAATACTTAAAATTTTGAGTAAAATGAGACCCACCTTGGACTAGACCGAGCATCCACCCGGTAAGCTATCCATCTGGTCTTGGTTAAACTTTTTTGCCCGATGTCCGAACACATAATACTTTCCGTTCCGTTGCGGTCCAATCTTTTTGCTCGATATCCATACCGGACCAATATCAACACTAATAATAAGTGTCATGCATATATATAAAGATATTTATTTCATCTATATGCAGAAAATAATTTCGATTATTGTTATTACAAGGACTTGCAAAGTAATTCTGTGATGACTAACCGACTAGAAAATCCCTCAATGAGCACGCGGGTAAGAATAAAAACGTATTGTTAAGACTCGTTTTTGTTTGTGAAGTCAATCCATTGAATTCAGTAACGTGTCAACTCGGGGCTTCGAGGTGGGGTGTTACATAATCTTTCTTAGATCCAAAGTTATTAATAGTAGCTATCGCTCCTTCAAGGGCGCGGTGGGGTTCGCCACGAGGTGTCTCTGTCATGTGCACTACGTGAAAAGTCATATTTCGCCGCTTATTTGCCGCCATACGCTTATCATGTAATCGCGCTTATAGCTGAAAATGAGAGACTGCTACTATATTTTTACCCTATAATTCAAACTAAACCCTACCTTGTTGCGCCTCTTTCTTTATTTCTTTCATCTTCTTCTCTCCTTTATGGGGAGCCCAGATCTATGTTTTTTTTTTTTGTCTTTTCTCCTTCAAATAATAGATAATCTGCTTTTAATTTCTTAATTTTGTATTCTAATTTTTATTTGTAAATGGTATTAATTATATTGATTAATTTTGTATTTTAATTTTTTTTGTAATTTATATAATGGTATTGATATATATTCTATATATTGATTAATTTTGTATTTTAATTTCTATTTGTAATTCATATAATTGTATCGATATATATATATATATATATATATATATATATATATATATTGATTAATTTATATTGATTAATTTCTACTTTGTGATACAATGATTAATGTGTTTATAATTGTTATAATTTTATCATATAATTTTGTGATATATTGATGAGTTGAAGATGACGATTATTGATGCATGTTTGTCTTTTCGATTGTATTGGATGATATTTACTTATGCATGTTTGTCTTTTAATTTGCACGATAATCTTTAATTATGCACGTTTTCCTTTCGAATCGTAGTTGGATGTTCTTTGATGTTACAAACACGGAAGAGTTCAACTAAATGGTTATGAGTATTACAAATTTTGTGTTATTATACACACATATATATATATATGTTATATAAGAAACTAAAAATTATCGCTTGTTTACAATTATAGCTTTTGAAGCTGGCCAAGGACGGATCGTAAAACGCTATTAACAACTTTGCTTGGATTTTTGTCCATTGTTATGTTTACAACAAGTATTAAGAAATACTGAATTGGTTGGATTCCTCTGTATTAGTTCATGACTTCGCTTCACTAAATGTAGATTAGCATGCAAAGGGCGGAATCGTAAATTTTGTGAAGGAGCGGAGGATTAATGTAAAACACATCATTTATCATAAAAAAAAATGTACTACATAAATAATAACGCAGTGGAAATAGAAAGCAAAATCTAAACTATTTTATCTTATTTTTGCATTTTAAGTGGGCACACCTAATTTCCATTTTTTTTTTAAGATCAAAAGCATCTATAATGGAATCAATATCAAAACTACGAGCAATCCGCCTCTCAACGTAGCCTCTCAATGTATAGCACTAAACTATCAGCAAGGAAGTCATTGTCCATCTTGTTTCTCAACCTTATTTCACAATCTTCATTGTTGTTATTAAGGCATGCCTCGTTGTAGTCAGAGAAACGCAAAGGCGAGGGACCAATCTAATCAACTTATCAAAGTGAGGATATATTTTACACTTCTTTGTCTCTTTCAATACCCTGCACAACTCTGAAATTGTTGAGACATTTTGCAAGTCATCACTTATACGCAAATTAATCTTGAAATGATTCAACTCATACTTTAAATGTGACAACTCTTTGATCTCAGTAACTGGGTAGGATTCTAGACGCTTAACTTGCATATAATATCATCAACATTAAATAAAACAAATCCATCCCTCGGATTCAATGATGAGGTGAGTATGAGCAATTCGGCCATATTTTCACAAATGGATTGTAACTCTTGAAGTTGAAAATCAATACGGGCATTAAAAGATCAACTCAGATGATAGTTCTTGCCGTAAATATCATTTATACGGCCTCTCCTCTTCGTTTCCAATCTTATGATTGCAACAAAATAGCTTCACTTTATCAAACAAAGTAAAGTCGTATCCTTCTTCTCTTAATTGTTTGAGCCGAATTTTATTGATGAAACTAAATGCATAGCATTTTTTTAATATCTTGAGATTCTCAAATGTTTTGCATAAATCATCCTTATTCTAATATTTCAACCAACATATAAAAGAAATATGAACTCAAAGAAGTAATCTTATCATAAACTCCATTCCGCTTACCTCTTTGGCCGGCGCAACTTTTATCATTGATTATATCTTTTAAGACTCCTCGCTAGTTGCATCACATATTAAGTAAACTAATGAGAGATTGCAAATGAACCCCTGAGTCTGTCTTTTTAAAGTGCCGATTTGATTTTTTTCTTTACCAGTTTCCAATTTTTTTAATGAAATTTGCTCCAAAATTTGACGCTCAGTGCATACACAACCTGTCATGTTCTTGCATAGAATTAATTACCACATTAACAATAGATGTTACATTATCAAAGAATTGATGAACATATATGACATCTGAAGCAGCAGCCACTAATGCCAGTTGAAGACGATGTGCAAAACAATGCATATAATATGCAAATGGGCATTCTTTAAGAATCAAAGCTTGTAAACTATTTCATTGTCCCCTCATATTACTAGCCCCATCATATCCTTGACCTCTCATATTTTTAATATCAAGTTTGTGAAGTGATAAAAGTTCACATATGTGTGACTTCAAACTTAATGACTTTGTATCTTGAACATGAACTAAATTCAAAAATCTTTCTCTAACAAATCCTTCTGCATCAACAAACCTCAAAACAACTACCATTTGCTCTTTTTTTTGATTAATCTCTAAACTCATAAAAAATAATACAATGTTTACTATCACCAATTTCTTCACGAATATAATTTCGAACTTTCTCTGCTATGATTGAAACAATCTCCTTTTGAATTAAAGGTGATGTGTAAGAGGCATTCCCATGAGGAGATCTTACAAGAGCTTCCACATTTTCATTATAAAGTCCAAGAAAACTCAACAACTCTAGAAAGTTACCTTTATTTTCTAAATCAGGACCTTCCTTGTGGCCTCTGTATGGACAAGCCTGGAGTGCAAGAAACTTCATAGAATCAATTGATACTTGCAACCTGAAGCGATTTCGAGCAATTTGCTCTGACGATTGATTTTGTAATTGAATTTCAATATGTTGAGATGAATTCTTGAAAATGTTTAATTGTTCCACTGCAGAGTTATGTGTTGAGTTTGAACCTCCCACATGTTTCAAGAAAGCACACGTTTTCCCTGTGACTTTACTCCAATTATTAAATCCTTTCACCGTAAAAGCCTGTCCTTTTGTATTTGATTTGCTAAAAAGATAGCATGGAAACAATAAGCAAGATTTCTTTTAGGAGAATATTCCAACCAATCTTTGAATAAATCAATCCATTCTCGACGAAAATGACGACCATTCTTATCAATTGGAGTTTTTTCAGGGACAACCTGATACGGGCCTATACCAATATAAAAGCGACACATTTTTTCTTGTTGATCTGGAGGACACTTCCACATTAGCGTTTCTCTCTCCTGGGTCAACTTCATGGTACCATCACATCCAATTGATTCAACTCTAAAGTACTTTTATGCACGTTGATCGTAATCTATATGTGGTTATTCAATTAGAAGTCAGTTAGCGAGGGATCCATTTCAACGACACTTTCAATATTTGGAGACTCTTTTTTCTTTTTTAAAATAAGATTTAATTGTGTTCTTCCCCTATATGAAATTCTGTAATTTGAAATTGTAAAATATTGAATAAATTTAATATAATAATCCTAATATAAAATAATATCAGATGTCTTAAATTTTAAATTACTTAATTAAAATTAAATAATACAATATGTATATTAATTAAAATCAGCTTAAACTTAGTAAAAGAAAAATTATAAACAAATAAAAGCATATTATAAAACAATACGGCAGTATCAATACATTAAGTAATATAATACTCCATGTCTCCATATATTATTATTATTATTAAGTAAAGGAAGAAGTACAATACCAAAGTTGAAGAAGCCGATTTTCCAAATCCCAAAATTATAAAATTGCAGCCGATTGTTTATTATATTTAGGTGAACTCACAAGCCGATTGTTTTGTGAATTGTGCAAAGGTGTCGTTGGTTAAAAGTAGTAGTTTATTATATTTAGGTCAAACTTATTTGAATCATGTATTTGTGAGTTATAAATTTTGGGCCTAATAATTATACAATCCAATAATATGAATAGTTACAAATTAATATTAACCCAATAATTAAACTTTAAATATAAAAATTAGGGGGACGAATGATATAATTTTTAAAAAAATATATAATATTATAGTTTTTTTGTTAAATCTAGGAGGGACGACATACCCTGCTTCTCCTGTGAGTAGATGGTTTAGTTTCTCAAAGTAGACGGTTAATGGTTCAATGAACAACATAAGCAATCCAAGAGCAAAAGTCATATAAATAAATTTGAGTATTTAGAATGCAACAGCTCTAGAGCAGTTACATTAATGAAGAATGACAAATGTAATACCAAATCAGAAGCTAACTTATTCAACTTCACAACTTGATTGTTACTGAGATTCTTGGCTTAAACCTCCTAACGATTCCCAAACTTTTTACAATGCATCTTGAGAGCACAAATTTGATTAGGGACTGTGTTTCTCAATAATGTACTGGAGGCCTTCCTTCTTAGTTCCCACAAACCTGTCAACTGTTGTACCCTTCTTTATTAATACGAATGTTGGCATCGAACGCACCCCAAATTCTTCAGCCACATTCTGTTTGGATTAAGCAACAGGTCCTCATATTAGCATATTTTCAAAGCAACAGACAATTTTATATTATAACAGAAACGGAAGCCTTGGCGCGATAGTTAAAGTTACAGCCATCTAATTTCAGGTCGTTATTCAATTTGCCGGAAGAATCACTATGTATAAATGACTATGAATATGATCCATATTGTATGATTATTAGGATATTATATGGTAATATCGAGTATATGAAAATATTTGAGTAGGAGCTGACAATAAAGAATCCTGGAAGATAAGATATTTAGTTTTCATATTTAATATATTTATTACTAGGTTTATGTTTAATATTTGTCTATATATAGACGTTCTCTAGTAATTATAATACTCAAGTTTATACAACAATTATCATTAATAATATTCTCCCTCTATATATAGGCATCGAGTCTAAGATCCTAAAATAATTATTTTTGTTTCGATAAAATCTAATGATACTATCCTAAATAAACCATCCGCGGGACCAATGATATATATATTTTTTCTTTCCACAATTTTCCAAATTACGAAGTTCATCAGTAGAAATCTTGCACCTTTATCCCTTTATTTATTCTTATTTCGGATCATTATCAATTTATTTTCATAATTTTCTTTTAATTTGATGACAAAATATCTTTATACCTATTTTTTTTTCTTTTGTGAGGCACAAGATGCACACATTTTTTATATGATTCATTGACTCCAATGATTTTGTCCAACTATTTGGATTTTGTTTTATACAGTTCATTTGTGCAATCTATTAGTTTTGGTGTATGTCATGATCATGTGACCCATGTGTCACGCATTATTAGACATCTTCTACTTTTTTCTCGACCATAATTATTGTACTCTTTTTATTTTACAAGTCTAACCTTGTAAACATTTGATACAAGCCTAACTTTGTATCCATTTTTTGCCACCATAATTGGACCAATTTTATTTCTGAGACATAATTATTGGATCTTTTTTTTTCTTGATTGCACATTTTTTTGCGTTGACCCATTATGTGGAGCCTTTTTATTTTGAAAAGTTATTTAAACTTATATTTTGGAGAGTCATTAAAGATATAGAGGTTGAAGTCTGAAGTCAAGTTTGTGTTTAGTATTTACCTCTATATATAAACGTTCTCTAGCAATTATAATACACAAGTTTACACAACAATTATCATTAATAATATTCTCCATCTATATTTTATGAATGATATGTATAGATGTGATAAGAGATCAAGAGCTCATACCATCAACTCATCTACGTCAATTTGGATGAATTCGACATCTGGGAAATGAACAGCAAGGTCGTGAACTGCAGGCGCCATGACTTTACAAGGTGCAGACCATATCGCCGTGAAGTAGATAACCATCTTTCAACAAAAAGAAAGGAGATCAGGTCAGTTAACATTATAGTTGCAGAACAGTAAGCATATTGTAAAGGTTAACTTATAAACTAACCAATTTTCTAGTCCTTTTCGAGGCTTCATAATGGATCCTCCATTTAGATGGAGAATTGAAGATATTAACCTCAGACCTCCTGGTAGTTGCATATCCATAGCGCGAAGTTGAGTTATTTGACCCCATTATGCACTGCCCAACTGATAACCAAAGGCGATAAATGCCTTTTTATAATGATTGCTGATGGAATTTGTCATCCTCAGTGCCCAGTAATGGATGCAGAATATGTTCTCAAGGCCAACTTTGATCATGGACCACTCAATTGTTTATTGGAAGGTTTGATGCTCAAGGTATTTCCACTTTCTGCTAGTTTTTTCTGAGGTGTTTATTGATGATTATATCAATTGTTATCTTCTTTATTCTTTATCTGATCTCCCAAATCTCTTACGCACTCACTTGCACAACTGTTTCTGATATGGTAAATTAATACTGTAACATTCATTTCCAATAGTGGTGACAATATAACAATTCTCATGTGCATATCAGGAAGGTTTCCATCTGCACAAGTTCAAGTCAGTTCATCAGTGGATTTGGATATGTAGATATGGCCAGTTGAGGAGTGTTTACTCTTTATATAGTCGATTGATTTTAGTACGTACCGGTTTTATGTTATACAAAGTACGTCATAGCCGACATGTTTTAACATACTCCTCATCTAGTTCATCTACACACCAATGAGAGTTGAACCTGATTTGCTGCAGCAAAGAAAAGATAATGATTCTCTCATCCCAGAATATTTGATGACATGCACCAGCCAAATTAGCTAACTATCTCTTGTTGTTTGTGTCCATGGCCTAAATTTCTTTTCGAGTTTTGAGTGGAATGTGAGCCAAACAAGGTATCCTCTGATGTAGATGCATTCCTAGAACAACCATGATGATTGGTAGCCAGGGCAGATCCAAGAATTAATAATTGGGTGATCCTCGATCTATGGTTAAATTAGAATTTCTTTTCAAAATAATTAAGTAAATAAAAAGAATAAAATTAAGATTTAATGAATAATTTAAAATTCGATAAATTCATGAAATACATCATTTTTAACATCCTTGAATTGCCTACTAACCATTTTATATATAAACTAGTATAGCGGACGTTGCACGCAGAGTTTCGTCAATAATTGTAATTTCATTGTTATAATTATAAAAATAACCATTATTGTTAGTTTTGCTTTGGCTCTAGATATCATAGATATTTTGGAATTATTTTTACAGCCTTTGTGGTATAAAATTTAAGTGGCTATCCTAACTTTTTCCAATATGTTTTAAAAAACTCTATAAATCAATAATGACAAATTAATAAACTCTCTAAAATAATTAATTTGTCCGTCCCGACTGGGACCGCTTAAAAATTTCAAAAATCGATAAATAATAAGATAATAATTTTGAAAATTCTTTTTATAATATAGGTCCCAATAAAATCATTAATTATCAATTCTTAAATCGAAAAATAATTATTAGAACTTAATGAAAATATGTATCTATAGTTTGTTTTCTTTAAAGTATAAAATTAATGAAAATACTTATGTTAATAAACTTATTATTCAAGTAATTACTATAACTAATATGAAATAATCAATACTATTAGTTTCCCTTATGATCTCTAAGGCTATCTACAATGGTTTAGTTATTCAACACTCTCTTTTTCAATTTTCAATACCCACATCATCTTCTCTCTCTACACATACACAATTCAACAAACCATTCAACTTTACACTCACAATAAGCTTTTGCTTAATAAATTCAACACTCTACCCTACCCACTTTTATATTATATACTCATATTTATATTCTTTATTTTATGATTAAATAAGTATAAAATTATCATTTATAATTAAATAATAATAATTAACACTTAAATAAATTATTTTTTGACATTTTTAAAATAAAAATTTATTCAAATATTTTTTAATCTCATATTCCTAATTAATTTTTGTTTTAAATAAAACAAGAAGTATAGATAATAATGATTAAAACAAAGAAAAGTTACAAACAAATAAACAATGCTAATAAACAAAAAGACGCAAAGACTACTAATGAAATACAAATAATCACAATCAGACAATATAATCGGACGACACTATAATCAAACTCTTAAAGCACATAATAAAAAAATATAAGAAAAACTCTATTTATAAAGCAGAAAATGAACCACATTTCTATTTATAAAGTAAAAAATGATTAATTTTTACTATTCTTTTTCATAAAAAAAATTATGTTATTATGAAATAATTGATATGAAATAATTAGGATACATTAAAAATTTAACAATTCAATCATCACGCCAAGGGTCCACTTTCTACAAAATATCAACAAAATCAAACTAAATCATTAATGTAATCCAGCTTCCTACACCATTCAACATTGTTGAATGTATTTAAATAAGAATTAATCCACCTAGATTCAACACTCTCATTGTACATCCATAATATTTCTAATGGTATTTCATATCTTCCGGATGATTCTACATGGATCAATCTCATTAAATTCAAGAAGCCATTAAACGTGACATGTCTTCATGTTATTAAAATTTTAAATTATTAATTTATCGTTAAATTAATAACTATCTACACAAATTTCGATCCCAACGCTATTAATTTATAGAGTTTTTATTGTACATTGTTACGCCCGTGTTACAATATTGAATACATGGATACAACATATAAACAATGATAGTGAATATTTAAAACGAATTTCAATAATGTAAAAATTATAGTAATATTTACCTAGTAGGTTAGTTCATACATTGCTAACTGAGCATTGAGTGTTATATTTCAAATACAACTTTAAGAACAAAAACTAAAACTTGCTTAAGTTACATAATAAAATGATATACTAAGAAAAAATTATATGATGTCGTGAACTTATACAAATACTATTATTTCGCTATTCGATAGATAGTAATAATAATAATAATAATAAAAGGAACAAGAGAACTTATTAAAGTTTCAAAAGTATATAAGATGGAATATATAAAATATAATTAGATTATTACAAGAAATATATCTATTCATTATTTAAAAGATTATGAATTTTTAATAAACAAACTAAAATAAATACATACCAAGTCAAGTAAATACTATATTTTTATTTAGTATATATTAATAACAAAACCATCCTAATAAGCAAAAATTATAAGACAATAAAATTAAAGTACATGCCATGATCATCTTAAGACATTTTTGTATGTTCAATGAAATATAAATTTACCCATATAATTATTTAAAAATTCTAACTAAATGCCCAATAAAATTCTCAAACTATCAAATTCAAAACTTATGGAATACTAAGAGATAAATCCATTTCTAAAAGATCATGCAAATTTCATTTTTAATAATAAAATCAATTAAACTCAACCAATAAAATTCAAAATTATAAGTACTAAATAATACTCTACTTTCATCTCTAAAAGGTTATTTGATTATATTTTTCAATAGTCAAAATGCTATTTCAAAACTCAACACAACCAAACTCAAACTTGTGAATATGACATACTATATCTATTATCTCCTCGAAATATAGTTCAATAGTTGACTTTTTAAATATTCAACTCTAAATATTATTGTATGATGTATAATTGTTTGTTGTAATACGGTTAATTGAATTTGTCAAAGAGGTATGTTAGTCGAATCAATCAAGATTCTTCAAGCTACAAAATATTCAATTTCTTCATATAAAATACTAAGATACTATGATCATCTACATATTTTTATATGTTCAATGCGATATAACTATTTGAAAATTGTAACTAAAACCTAGTAACATTTTTCTCAACCATCAAATTTTAAACTTATGATTTCTACATATTAAACCATCTCTAAAAAGATCGTGCAATTTATTTTTAATAATTAAAACAAAACCAAACTAACAAAATTTTAAAAATTATGAGTACTAAATAAATACTCTATTTCATCCTAAAAGGTTATTGAAGCTTATTTCAATAGTCAATTTTTCAAAATCAATTATCAAAATTCAAAAGTTATGAAGACAACATACTAAACCATCTCTAAAGATCTTAAGTATTTTATTTTAATAATCAAAATTATTTAAAAACTCAACCAACAAAATTCAAAACTTATGAGTACTAGCTATTCTTACTTCCATCCGTGTTATTCATTTTATTTCTCAATAGTCAATTTTTAAAACTCCATTACCAACATACCTATAGCATTATACAAATGTACTTATTATATAGATTTATTCCAGAATTCTAATCTTTTCTTTGGTCTAGTGAGTGACTATGTAATTGATTTTTTAAACTTTTTGCAATATGTATATACATACCATGGCTTTAATTTGTTATAAATTTATTCCACTATTGCTCTAAAGCGGTATGTCTTTTCTTATAATAACTTTCTTTCTTTCAAATGTTAGATATGTGTTCACAATTCTACTTCATTTTGTCGGGTAATTTGCACCCCATGCCCCTATAAAGTTTTATGAACATCAGAATCTCTAATACCGCTTTTATAAACTTATAAATCAACCATCATAATTTAGATAAAGTTTCTTAATTGTCTGAAGTCTTAGTTTTTAAATAAATCTATTGGCGTGTATTTATAATCGACTTCATTCAGCTGTAACAAATATATTGACATGTCTACATAAACTTTTTTTTCATATAATTTTGTTGATTAGTACTCTGTAATAATCTTTATATTAATTGCATTTAAATACTCCTGGGCTTCCAAAGAAGATTGCTTATGTTAAACAAATGATCAAAATTATACAAATATACTCATCATTTTAATTTTAATTTAAATTTTGCTAATAGTGAAATGCACTAAAATGTTTTAATTGATATATATTTTTCATCGAATATTGTACAAGATATATCAAAATAATTGAGTTGAACATATATTATTATTATTTATGTTTATACACACTAAAAATTAATTCAAACTAAATATTTTTCATATACAAAATTTGCTAAATGTATTAATTAATTGATATATATATATGATGATTTATAAAAGTATATAGATAATATGTACTAATTTTAATTTATCCAAAATCAAGACCTGAGACAATTAAGAATTTTACAAATTTTGTTACTTATTACCTAAATGCTAGATATCTCATTCGCAACATATGAGCTGGCATAATTAAAAATTTAGAATATTTTAAGTAAAATTATATATTTCCTTATGCCATTAGTAATATTTAATGGTTGAGTTAATCCACAATAGGTGCGGCGGCTGATTTATAAGTTTATAAGGAGTATTAGCATACTTAAGCTTGTTAGCAGGGTACGATGCTCATAAAAAAACTTTATAGGGTAAAATTACCCTACCTGAAAGTTAGGGAGTAATCATGTATTCAAGGATGGCTTCTAATTTTAGGAATTTCTCTCAACCGTAAGAATCTTTAAGAAAGTCAATGTTTATTTCTTTATCTAAATTAAAACTGCTATGAATAATTAGCAATATAATATGAAATGTTATGTTGTCTTATTGCACATCAAATCATATTAATGAAATCTCGAAAAGTTAAATATGGATTAGTGAATTATTTAAGGCCACGTTTATTTTATTAGTAAGTTTACCAACTTTTAATTATGTAAAGATTATGAAGATAATAATTATGAAAAAATGAAAATTCAATTATATAATTTAAATGTATTAAAAATAACTAATAAATAATTTACTACCAAAGTTTTATGATAATTCAATGTGTAACCTTCTTGCAATTAATATGGTAATTTGTATTCACATTAAAGTTGTTTGGGTCAATTTATATTATAACTTTGTTAAAATTGATCAATGAAAAATAAAACAAAATAATTTTTTAAGGATGATGGTATACCTTTAGACCAAGTGAATTGAAGACCCAATTCCTTTAACCATATATCGAACTTACATCAAAAGGTCCGGGTCAGATAATGATTAATTAACTTTCATGGAAATCACTAAACTAATTCATCTCTAAAAGTTATTCATATTTCGAGTAACCCGGGTCATGGTTGTGTGCCTTGTAGAATCTCTATGTAGATTCCTATATGTTATAGGAATTGTATTTGTAGTCTTTTAGTTCAATTAAAATAAAATTGTGTAAAATACAATTATGCCCTTCATTAAGGGTATTTTAGTCCGTTCAAAAAAAGACGAAACACTTAAGACAACTCGTACTTTTAATATATATATAGATTTATATTTTTGTAATATGAACCCTTAAGTCATATGTTAAACGAGTGCGACAAAATTTTCTAAAATTTTGAAAAATTACTCATGAATATTTCTAATTTGAAGGAGTCCTCGCACCTAATTATAAAAACAATTATGAAGGGAGTATCATCAATAATGTCAAAGAATAAAGTTGTATATTAAGAATTTAAATATTCTCATGATAAGATATAAACTAATTTATCTAAAAATACTCAAACAATGATATTATATATCAAGAAAATATATTTACATTATTCAAGTGAAATAAAATAATCAATGAAGAAAAAATTCTATATCACAAAATTAAAAGTTGTAGAATCATAACTTCATGAAGTATAAATGTTGGTCAAGTATTTCGCGATGTCGCCTATAACAGCTTGATAGCAAATACTGAGGGCGTGAGTATCTTCTCGAATAAGATTTTGTTTCCATTTGTAAAGAAGACTTTGCAGATATGATTTGGTTAATGGAAAATGCATTATTTTGGTGATCAAGTTAGAAGATTCACATGCCTAAAATAAAGAATGAAAGAGGATCGACAGATTTATTGTATTTATAAGATGAAAGTTTTGCTTTTTATGGCCTTTACTATAAATTATTTAGCCATGAATTATATAAAGGTCTAATGCAAACCTAGAAGATGACTGAAATAAGAGAGATTTCCGCATTGTATTTTGTGAGGCAAACGAGCTTTGAGAGTTTATTTTGTAGGCTGAATGTACGGAGTGGTCTATAAACTCGTGTACAACTGTTGTTAACACATTGTCGAGACAGTCCTGCTTTTTAGTATTGAACACATAGTAGACACATACTAAGGATAATAGTGTATAGTGGGGATAGGTGTATTGAAGTCATGGGGAGCGTGGACTTGTACATCCGCATACGAAGAGGTATCAAAAGGCAGCGAATGTAGTAAGATTCGCATGTTCTTATTTATAATTTTTATCATAGTGAAGTCCTTCATCGGATGTGCTGCCCCCGTGACGCAGTGTATGCATTGAACCCGAAAGTTATTTATATTGTTGTGTTTTTACTTTCGAACAATTCACGTCAAATAAGTCGGGCCTTTGAATTGTTGGCAGTTGTACTGACAACTGATCTTACATGATTGATTATACTTTTTCAATAACTATACTTTACGAAATATCCTCAAGGGAAATAATATGAAATGATACTATAAATAATAAGGAATAGTAATATGATATGGTGAACATGTGTCGTATGTATGGTAAATGATAATGCAAATAATTAGTTGATAGAAGACTGAGTCTAAAGATAGCAAATAATGATGTCCTTAAATTCAAACCTAGATAAACCTTATGAAACTAGAACCTATTACCAACTTAACCAAAATTCTACTTGAATGATCGTGTGTATACAAGGACCATCATATAGATCCGTCCGTTGGTAGCCAAATAACATCAAAATCTTTCTGTTCATACAATATTTCTTGGGAAGGAAATTCATGTGAAAATGCAATTCATAACTAATGCATCTCTGTTTGTTTATAGTGGTCCTAAAGCATGATCTCAACTAAGCTGTCTGCAACTTGTATGATTCTTGCCACACTAATCAACTTAAACACAACTTCTTTTATTCTGATCCCTCTAGTTTGATGTTTAGACGGGGCAATATTATATACATACTCAAATAGTATTTTTTTAGTAAAATGATAATTTTATTTTTATTGAAATTTTCTAACTAACAATTTTACACTTGCAAATGGGGAGGAGATGGGGGTAAAATAATAATTTCATCCCCCAACTATCCACTGTTTGCGTATGTGTACAACAACCCAGAACGAAAAAACAAGAAAATAAAACATGAAAGCAACAAAAAAAAACCTTATACGCCTTCAACTCATCAAGAGGGCTGGTGTGAGAAGAGGGACTAAAAGCACACTGAAATGAATCAGTGTATAAAAGTTATTCAATGATTATTTTGTTCGTAATGAAACTTTCTCAAACACTATACTTACAAATAGGGGGACGGAAATAGTAATTTCAAGGTTGTTATGGACAATGTTTGAAGTGTGCTTATAGCATGTATGGGGACAAGGCACGGGTGCTATAAGCACATTCCAAACAGTGTTAAAAATAAATCTGAAATTACTATTTTAGTCCTTTTCCTATTTGTAAGTGACTACTACGTATAATTCTGAGAAAGTTTCATTAAGAATAAAATAGTCATTTTCATACTTTTTAACACTGTTTGGGTGTGCTTTTAGTTCCACTCGAGACAAGGGCACTTCCATGGTGCTTAAGCCCCTTAAGTACTTAAATGTTTAGTTCCTCTATCCGTTTTCAGTGTTTAAATTGATATAATTTATTTTAAATAGGATAATTTTAAATTCATTAAATATGAAATTTTGAGTATAAATAAGAATGCAGGACTATTTTAATAAAACAAAAAATATTATTAAAAGAACTTAGAAAAAAAAGCACCCCATGATCTTTCTATTGCCACCATTGATATTTCTTTTAATATATTTTTTCTCTAACTTATTAAGTGATTATTATCAATTTTCTCTTTTAGAATTTTGATAAACCTCATTTTTAAATGGGGAATAATACTAAACACACCATAAAATGTTATGACTATTAGAAATGTATTTTTGATTACTATTAAGTTTAATTAGAAGGAGTTGATCATAATTATTTCTATCAATTGAGAATATATCACAACATTTAATTGTACATATAACTCAAATACATAACAAAGATAATATATTTAGATTGGTTAATTTCGTCTGTAAGTTTCATACATATATTTTTACAAAAATTTGAAACGTGACCATAAATACGTGATGGATGACGTGACATAAGTGGCAGAGCCCATCCAGAAGAACAGCGAACTGAGTTTGCTTTTGCCAATGCCAGCCACAAACTGATTATCTGTGCAGCTACTGAGAGCTTTCATGTATGCCTGCAAACAACAAAGAGTAGTTGCAGTTTGAAGCGTGCAGAAATTGGAATGGAAAAGCGTGAAGAAATGAAAGCCTGAAATCTAGTAAAAGCTTCAGCTATCAAACCAGACTCCAGCACTCTGAGCGCCTCCACAATCAATGCCAAAATCAAAATTTATATAAAAATTAATATTTGACACAAAAAATAAAATTTAAGAATGAACAACATAATTTTTAAAATACCTATTATTTTTATGCACTCTTAATAAATTAAGTTTTTTAAAAAATTACAAGACGACTATTCCTTCCACAGATTCCCTAGTTATTCCACCATTCACCATGCATCAATTACCTTGAAAGATGATCATTTAGATATTAATAATAATAATAATGTTTTGAATTTGAGTATTTAAAAAACAAAAATAATTCATTTAACTAGACATATGTGGATATATAGAGATTATGATGAGATCATATCATAATAATAAATGAAGACCTTCGGTTGGGATTATAATATCATACTTCTTCCATCAATCTATCCCAAATTGATAGATGTGTTTTCTTTTTATGAAAATCCCTATATTGATTCTTATTTAATTTAAAAAATATGAAGGAAAAGAGAATGATTTAACAACCTAGTGGGTTAGAGTCTTCCACACAGGTAATGCCACTATGTCCTGAGTTACTCCATAGTCTTCCTATTATATATATTTAGAATTGAAAATAATTTAATTTTAAAACACATAGAGAGAATTGATCTATGACGAAATACAAAAAAATATTACATCCTCTTAAAAGATTGTCATATTTTGACTTTTTAATAGTTAAACTTTGATCATAAATATTTTTGTTTGTGTTGTATAATATTTGATAAAAAAAATATATTAATGGAAAGAATTTAAAATGTAGTTTTTATTGTTATATTTTTCATAAAATATAGACAACAATATCTACGATCAAAGTTCAATTATTAAAAAATTAAAAAGGTCAAAATGTGATAATCTTTTAGAAACGAAGGGAGTATTTTTTTTCCTTTTTCAAACTAAATATAAAAAGCCATCAACTTATTTTTCAGAAAATGTGTATTTAATACTCCGTATTATCTAAAACTTCCCTTTCACATCTTGAGCATATTTGAAAATAGAGACACGTATGTAAAAGTAATAAAATGCTATTCACTTTAAAATCTTTTGATTTTAAGGCTTGATGTCCATACACGTAACAAGGAGTGCTACATTATTATTGTCAATTATGTATCAGCATATGTTTTTTTAAATAACAATGCAGGGTATGGCAACACAGACTGTAGGATAATGGCTTTGCTGTTTATAAGTTGAACATTTTCATAGGATTTTTCTTTACATGTGCATTCACTTTGCAGAAATGTTTATTCTTACAAACAAGGTGAAAAGTTTAAGAGGATCAACTGATCAGGCCATGCTAAAATAATGATGAGTAGTCTATTGAAGATCCATGTCCGATTCCCCCGGTAATAGAATAACAAGAAATCCAAGTGAAATATATATTAAGGTTATGGAGATTTAACGATGGAAGCCCGTAAATTATTAACAGGTTTGATTTATTTGCCCGACATGGCATATCAACCATACAAATTTAATTTTATTCTCTTCTAGATTGATACAACTTGTTATTAATGCTCTCTAAGGAGACACAAAAATCAACCAAATTTATACTCTCTTCATTTTTTTATAGTTGTCATTTTAATAAAAAAGTTTATTTTATTATACCACGCTTAGCATAATAAATAACATTTTTATATTTTCAATGTAATTTTTGGACTATTTTTTCATTTGAAATAAATAACCAACCAGTCTATTATTATTTCTAATCGGGATTGTCATTCTATATTTCAATATATTTTTTTTAACTACATTTTATTTTCCTTAATTTATGTACAAATGGCTAAAAGGATAACTTAAAAAAAATATAGTGAGCATCTTAAGTTTCTATAGACAAATTTACTTCATTACGTAATAGCTTAAACCCAGCATTTTCTTTGTACGCAACCAACTAATAATATAAACAATCAATTAATGATATTGTTTCAATTGATTGTCATTGTATATTTTCAATGCATTTTTTTAATTACTTTTTATTTTCCTTAATCTATATGCAAATGACTAAAACTACAACTTAAAAAAAATATAGTGAGTATTTTAAGTTTCTATAGACAAATTTACTTCATTACCTAATAGCTTAAGCCCAGCATCCTCTTTGTACGCAATTTCGTTAAGCAAAAGAACCTGTCTGGTCCTGGTGCAATGATGAATTTTATGCATCAAAACTTGAAACTATATACCTCATCTTTATTGGGGAGGAAAAAGAGCTGCCTTAACACTTAAGAACTATAAAAAGGAATAAAATTTAAAAGAAGTTATAATTGTAGATGATGCTTTTCAATTTAAAAAAGTAATTCCTTCTCATCCCCCTCTTTAGGAAAGAAAAAATTTGATGTAACTCAGGCCATTAAGATTGTTCTATGCAGTAGTAGTATTTTTCTATACTCCGTTCTAAATATTAACCAGACCATTGCTATTTAATTTGAATTGATATCCCGTTGATAATTCAATAATCTAATATCATCTGACCCAAGCTTTTTCAAGAAATTTTCGGGTTCAAGTCTTATTGGATATATATATATTTTAATTTCTTTGTAGCACTTACTCTAGATGTTTTTAGTTAGCAATTCAATATCTGTATTAGTAATTCGTAATACTATGTAATCGTACTCTTCATAGTTAATTTATAAAATAAATCAAAAAATTGAATTGATATCCCATTAAGATTGTTAATTTAACTTATTTAACCGATTATTTATTTTGCAGTCAAACGTTTGAGAATCATGATGAGTTTGAATTGCTCATGTGATGATAAACGTATGAACATTAAAGCATGAAGTCTTGTTCGAGGCAACAAACTATAAAAAAATGTTTGAGTTTGAACTCTTGTTCGAGTGATTTACAAAGAAATGCTTCACTAGAAATGGAGAGATTTTACCATCTTCTAAATGCAAAATACAAAATACAAAATCCAAATTAATTGAACTAAGCAAGTTTGCCGAATACCTCCCATAATGGAACACAAGAAACAAACAAAATTAATGATAAAAAAACATGATATTTATTTCATTTTATTGAAAAAGTGTAATAGTCTACTTCGAAATATCAATGTTAGTACACCAGTTACTAACATTACGACTCACTTAAGACATAGAAGTAAAGACTGCGGCTAAAAGTAAAACACGATAACTTTTGTATCACGCTCGGGTGCCAATGTAGCACCTAGGTTTGGGGCGTTTTGTCCAAATAGCTGATCCACTATGATACGAGGAATTACAAATAAAGATTTATACGAATGCTCCTCATTCTTCTTCGCCTTATTCTACTCTATCTCAATGTACGAGCCTGTGCTCCTCGACTTCAATACACATATCCTCCACTACGCACTATTATCCCTAGTATGTGTCAACTACGTAGTAATTACTTCAAAAATTGTGGATTATTGTAATAAAGGTGTTAACAAATGCTTGTAATAAACTTAAAAGAGTTTATATAAAATGCTCCATTACTTAACTTACAATAAAAATAAACTCTCAAAGCTCTTTTACCTCACAAAATACAATGCAGAATTCTCTCTTGTTTAGGTGAAGAACTAGGTCCGCATGTGAGGCCTTTATATAGTGTAGGCACAAACAAGTTTATGGAAATGACTTCCATAAACAAAACTTCCATCTTGTAAAATATTCAATGCATTCGGTCCTCTTTCGTTCTTTATTATAGACGTGTGAATCTTCGTACTTGATATCCAAGTAAATCATTTTTCATCAATCAAATCATATCTCACGAGATTTTCTTCATAAAAGGAAACAATATCTTCTTCGAAATATCTACTTTGCCCTCGAGCTGTTGCTACCAACTGTTAGAGACAGTTGGTCTGACATCGCGAAATACTTGACCAATTTTCATGCACTAATAAACTCCCTATTTGGGTAAGTTTTTCGCGACAAATCTCTTGAAAACCTCACACATTACAATTCAGCGTACATAACCGCAAATTAGAATAGCATAAATAACCTTAAATAAGAATAGCGTAAATAATCGCAAATAAACAAACAAGATGGAATACGAACACAAACATTAGTCCAAATGGCATCACAAATGTTAAAGACAGATGGCTAAAGAGGTGCCATAAAACATAAAAAGCCATAATGGTTAACATTACCAAACATCCAAATTAAACAAACAAATAAACATCAGAGTTCTTCATCCGACATCTCTCTATTTATTTGTCCCAAAAACATAGCAAAACTCCTAAAACACATCTCATATCGGCACATGGACACTGACATCATCAAGCCTGAGGTGCTTCTGCACCACTGTCACCGCCAGCTGGATCAACATCTTGATCATCTTCTCCACTTGCTTTCAAACGCATCTTCGCATAAATTTCCTAGCTGTGCTGGGACTGAATCACCCCATCTAGTCACTCAAATCTCGGCCCCTCAAACTGCTGTCCCATCAAGACGCTCCCTAAAGCTCCTCATGCATCAACAGGTGCTAAGGGTATATCAAGAATACGAGTACCTTTCCATGAAGCTTGGGGAGCGATGAATTGCTCCTGCATTGGGGCCCTCAAGATCACCGTAGTCAAGACATCTTCTTTCTGGGCTTGGAGAATGCTATATATCATGCTAGGATAGGCTATGGATTTTAGAATAGCATGGGACTAAGCATGTTGTGTAGTTTGATAAAAAAGAACCCGACCTAAATCAAATGAGGCCCCAGTGCCTATCATATAAAGAACCTTAGCCAATGACTCAGAGACACTAGTAGTATGAGTGGTAGGAACCCAATTAGCTACACCAACTTTATGAAGCACCACATACTTAACACTCACACTGAAGGAAGTCCCTTTGTCGTGCCGGGTGTCAATGGCATCCTCCGCAACACCTTTACAATGTTAGATAGTCGCAAGTCAGAGTCTCGTAGCACCTCATTGGCTCTCGCAAAATAGTCATTAATAATTCTTGGAGAGAAGTCAAAAGTGAAGTTTCTGAAGGTTACCTTGTGATAGTTGGCACTTGCATGATCATCAATATCCTCAATCATGTTGCAAATAAATTTCCTGACCAGCTTCGGGTAGTAGGGACCAACTATTGTAATGGTTGGCATGATTCCTGCCTCTTCCAAAATGCCCATAATATTTGGGTTCTTCTTGGTAGCTTCAGATAACATTTTCTCAACTGCTATACGCCCGGCTTGCCATAAACCTCCATCCGCTTCTTTCCTCCTCAGAGTTCAAAGACACATTGGCAATGGATATGGCAAAGAACATTTTGGGAATTTATTTTCCAATTTTAGTGCGCTTCGTCAGCCTTCACTCTTCCATTTTGACTTCTTTTCCCTGCTCATTACAAAGAAAGAACATCCTCAAGATTCCGAAGTCTTCGACATCTTCCCGAGCATCTTCTCCTTGAGGTTCATGTCACAACCATTTATCATCACCGTATGTTTAGTAACAAAGGGAATTACTTTCAGAACCTCTTCAAATTTCAGTATAACATCTTCTCGGCTACTTCTGGCCAGCCTCCTGAGCACCCCTCCTGGCTCTTCTTTCTACCTTCCTAGCTTTCTTTGCAGCTCTCTCCTCTTTACATAATTTCTTCTTGGGCTCAGATGACTCACCATCATTAGCCACCTTCTTGTGTTTTCTCTTCTTGGACTTCTTTTTTTCATGACCCGCAACCTTAGGATTAATGTCTAAATTAGCATCCAAGGTGTCACCAACACCTTGACCAACAGTTGATCTCTCCAACCTTTCAGTAGTCTCAACACAAGTGTCGGTGACACTTGGTGTCACCTTCATCAATAGCCTTAGCAGTCACAGGCTCTGAATCAACAACACTTAGTATGTCAACATCCATACCCTCAGCAACAGTGTCTTTGACAGAATCATCTACATATGGCTGCTGGAAATCAATGAAATTGGATTCCCCTTTTATTATACCCATCATGTGGACACCGTGTAACAATTTATTTATCGGTTGGTTAAATGTGATTAATGAACTTAGTGTTCATCACTTTAGTAATTGTATATTACTAAATACGGGTTCTCATGATAATTTAAGGTTATCGTATCGCTAGATCTTAATTTATTAATCGTTATAATAATAGTAATTCGGTCAATTATTATTATGATACAACTTTATTATCCTGAGCCTAGAAGGCCTGCCACATACAAAGGACGTTGAATTATATTTCATGTATGAAGAACTACATTTGTTAAATTGAGAGTTGATCAGAATCAAATCTAATATTTCACTGGGAATTTTGCTGATAATGTAAAATATAAATTGATGAACCCGAATTAATTAATTAGTCAATTGAATTAATTGAGCAGTTAGTTGAGCTTGTTAGTAACTTGCCAGTTACTATTAAGAACTCAGTGTTTGATTTTACTTAACGGTTTAATTAAATCAAACGAAGTCGAATCATTAAAACCGTCTAGGTTATGACTAAATGATGGACCACTATATAAGTGATCCTTATCATTTAGGTTTTTTTTTCATGATGAAAAAAAACTTAGCCTCCTCCTCTTCCTCTCTAATGGCCGAAATATTCAAGAGAAGAATTGAAATTCTTCTCTTGATTTTTCATCCAATTCAATCCATGTTCTAGCAGACGCAAATGTAGGATTCAACCTCTCCTGGTGTGGACCAACTAGAGGCACTACATTTGAAGTGCTCAACGATGGAATTCAAAGGAGGCTTCGTGAAAGATTTGAGATAGACTTCTGGCATCTCTCAGTACTCTCGTATTCATATAAGTCATTATATGAATTTTAGATTAATTTATACTGTTTTGAGGATCCGATAAAGTGAATTTGGTATTTATCACAAATGAATATATTCAAATTGAAAATTTATATTAATTGATAATTAATTGCATAATAGGTAATTAATTAGTCAATTATGAACACATTTATTTTCATTTCATTTAATATATATGACATTAAGTGTATTATTTGTTTTAATATTTTTGGGTTATATATATTGTTATGTGGAATGTAAAAGGAGTGTATTTAGATATGACCCAGCCCCCATTTATTTATTTACCGTCTGCATCGAAATGTTGTAAATGACCCGATGAAATGTGATTTCTTTATTCTTGTATCTATTTACCCACAAGCCTCAAGGTGGCCGTCTTAAGTCAGTTGGGAGTAGTAGTATGTAATCGCCGGGTATCAAGATAGCATTTCCACAAAGACGGCACTTGGAGAACTTGAGGTTTCAAGGAGCTGAAGAATACAAGACTTGCACTTCTAAAGTGCTGTAATAGGACTTATGTTAGCATTTCACTTGTTAAGTGATGTAATAGGTCCTAGGGGTCATATCTATATCTCCTAAATGTGTGTTATTTATTTATTTTTCATACATGGTTAAATATGTGCTATCTATACATGGTTAAATAAAGTTAAATAACATTAATCTCACCAATTAAAATTTAAGCAATGTAACAAGCCAATTTTAAAGTTGTGAAATCGGTTGCATCATCCGGGGCACACCGCGACGGCAGCATAGCTTTGCACTTTGATATGACAATGGATCATGTTGAAGTGGGATTTCACTAACGTTGTGGGCTTCAAATGATCACTTGGCAACTATTGGTTTAATTGGTATGCTTAACCGGGTTTATCGGAGATACAAAGTCGCAGCATCCTCGTGTATGGTACGCCAGTTGACACAAGACCCTATGTAGTTCTCAGAATTGGTTGGTAACCTACTATTGTGCCGGATTCAAAATGTATGCAGTGTTGCCGTTTGAATCTGGGCATAATAGACTTTGGTACCTTGCATATTTTACATAATTAGTTGATAACCTACTATTATACTTGATTCAAAATGTATGCAGTGTTGCCGTTTGAATCCGAGTATAGTAGATCTTGATACCTTGTACATTTTGTGAGATTTGAAATACGGGTATTATGGCTTTACAATTCATTTTGTAAATATGTATGGATTTGTTTTGAATCACATTTTATTTTAAGTTGCATATTTCCTCAAGAGGTTTAAGATATTTAGTTTACCACTTTATTCACCATTTATTGGGCAAACTAAATGACATTTATAATGTAAAATAAAATAAGTTAAGGAGAACTGAATGACTTGTTGAAACAAAGTGTTACAATGCGATCTTCCTTCAACTATTGTAATCGGGTTGTAAGGATAATAGAGGAGAAACTTTAAAAACTAAGGCAAACATTTAAGACTTGATTCAATCATGTTGATATTTGCATGAACTTGGTTCAGAACAGTCATGGAGTTATGATGTAAGATAATTAATTTTTGACTCAATCAAAGGTGATGATGCTATGAAGACCAATATGTCATATTGTCTCTTAGCCACCAAACAAGCCTTAAATAATAAATAGTTTAATCTCTTTTATAACTCAATTGAGAAAAACTATTGAATGATCTTGAATGTTGTGTATCTACATCTCAAGACATGTGATTGGTATTTAGTTTCTTTAACATGATGAACATGGTTCATGAATTGTGATGAAACAAAAGCTTATGGTATGTAACCAAATAAGCAAAGTTATCTATTCGGTTCTCACATCACTTGTACAGTTGAGTGGACATGGAACTAAGGTTAGCACATCTAATTTCATTATTTCGAACTTTTAAAGCATGTAAAAGAAGGATTTGGCAACATCTAGGAATTGAAAGTGAGATTTGTTTAAACCTCATATCTCGATAATTTTGTTGTCAAAGTCAGAATAAATCTTGGTTAGGAAAAACTAGTGTCGAACACTAGTTTTGATTCACATGATTTAATCATGGATATGAGCCGAGTATGCCAATAGCTGTAAGACAGATACAAAGAAAATTATCGAGCTCTGTGTAAGGATAGACGACTACATTATAAGAGCAATACGCTTTTAAATCCTCCATAAAGGTGGTTGAGATTCTAAACTATTTTCTTTTGCACTTGTAAGAGTAGTAGAAATGAATGTCATGTTTGACATACACGCTTCCATATCAGTGATTCCGACATAAAACATTACTCTACTCTTTCTTCTTAAAAGGACACCTTGAACAATAAACGATTGAATAATAGTTATGAATAATGAGCTCTAACAAGACTTGAGTATAATCTTGAAAGATGAACTAACCTTAATCTTACTAGACTTAGTGGGAGGTTCATTAATCTAAATTATGTTTGTATGTTAACATACGAAAGTTAATTAAAGAATTGAGTCATTCAATGATACATTAGAATTGATATGAATACTATCAATTTTTGAGTCGAAGTATCATCGATATATAATATATCATCCCAAGAATGAGACATCATTCTAATCTTAAACGCATTTGTTAAGATATCGTGTAATTAAGGATTTGTGTTTAACAGTTAAAACACAAATGGATTTATATCTATCAATTTTATATACCAAGATATCAATTTCATTCTAACCTTGATGTGTCATTAGCTGAGTAATATAAGTAAGGATTGTGTTTAACGGACAAACACAAAGAATGAAATACTTCACATATTAAAGTTGCTACACCTACCTTTAAACTAATTTATTCATATTTAATCAGAGACAACTCAAGAGTTGTGTTTAATAAACAAACTTTGGAACGCCTTCGTATAGGATAAGCTAGTATTATGTCACTGTAGTAGACATAATTCTAACTTAAATCCAAAGTTAATATTAAGTCATTTTGGACATAAACTGTATGGGAGCTTTTGTATTTATTTCCATCCACTATAGTGCTGCAATTTATTGTACGTATAGAGTCTTCATTATGAAGTACAAATAGTGGAAATAAATATGTGGCTTGAATGCATTCAAGTGGCTCCGTAGGAGATACCAATCTAGTATTAGAACCCTTCGGTTATATCAAGAAGTGCACACTCTTGATGCATTTAAATCAAATGCAAAGGATACAAATGACAACATGAATAAATACCCAATAAATTACTTCGAGTCATTGAAATAAGATGTGAATATTATTGATTGAGTATAAAGCTCTATTTTATCTTTTGATGGTGATTCATTAGAAGTAACAACCATTCTATTTTTACCTTCCGATGGTGAATCATCGGCAATAATGAGTTTTCATTCAATGAGCAATCAAATATGAACGAAGCCGTTTAATCATACATTTGGTCAGAACCAGATTAAACATATTCATTGGTTGACTATGCTCATGTTTATTTCAAACTTTCTATTGCGACTCCACAAGTTGTAAATATGTGGGTCTGGAAGCAAGGATCCAAAGAATGCCCAAGCAATGATTAGCTTACGATAGATACTTTGACAGTTATTGGAACTCCACATCTCAAGCGAGAATATAAAAGAAAGTTTCTATACTACTAGAATCTAAAGTTGCAAACTTAAGATTGAGTATAATGGAGTTAAATTTCTCACTTTGATACTTGATGAAAATCAATAAGAATCAAGAGTGATGAAGAACCCGATGGAAAATACTATGATATATGAGTATAAATACAAATCCATAATTCCAGAATCTTAAAGTGCTTACTACATTATTAAACAAAAACATATAATTACAATATATGAATAAACAGAGTACTTACATTGCAAATGTGAGTAGTACCACGCTTTAAATTCACAACGTGAATTTGGCTTCCTTCGCCTCCTTGTCGTAATACTAATCAGACATATCTCTAGTCGGGTCCACACCTCGTGAGGGGGTTGAATCAAGAACTAATCTATGCTAGTAAACAAGGATGAACAAAAAACTAGAAAAACCCCAAAATTCTTGGGAGAATTTCATGTGGGGCGCTACTTTAGGGTTTTGGTGGATAAAATTTTCAAAAAACTTATGATGAAAAACCCTAAAGTTTCTTTTATATAGTTCAGTTAAAACAAGCCCGATAAGCAACCCGTTAAGTATTAGCTTGACTCGTTAACTCTATTAGTTCGTTAAGACACTAATGAGTTGCTAATGAGTTGAACTATTTAATTAAGCTAATTAAATAGTAATGAGTCAATATCAATAATCTTTCAAGTTATCGATAAATACTAAAATCACTCGAACCAATTAAATAACTATTTAATTGATTCTATTTGTTCAATCGATATTCTACACAAAATGTAGAACCCTTGTAATTGAGAAATACATTTCTCAATTATATAGTTCTCTTTAATTTCATACATGAAATATAACTCAACGTCACTGTATGTGCGTGGACCTTCTTAGGCTCGAGGTTAGTAAGTTGTATAATAATAATAATTGAACAATTACTATTATTATAACGATTAATGAGTAAGATCTAGCAATCGCCATAACCCCTTAAATTATCATGAGAACCCATACTTGCAATATATAATTACTTTAGTTGAACACTCAAGTTCTCGATAATCACATTTAACCCATCCCGTAAATGAATTGATACACAATCGTCAGTGAACGGGCACAAATAAATGGAATCAATTTATTGATTTCCAATAACCTTGAGTTCTTTAAAGGTTAGCGGGAGGGTAACCGCATAAATGAAGTTTTATACACTAAATGTCAAGAATCTTCCTACAACCTGAAAAAAGGTATGTGAGCTGATAGGGGATTCTTGTACATTTGTGAGCCCACTACATATATGTGACACATGCTTATAATCGTCACATTATATATGGGGAGCTTGCAGTATGGCATTTGCTTGTTAAGTTTAAAATGTCATGAAGCTCTAGGTGATTGAAATCTATAATAGATTATTCTATAAATATAGATTCTCTTAGCTGACAAGACAACTCTTCATTAGAGGTCTAATCCTACTGGGTAAAGTGCCCCCACATTAATGAGAGGGTCAAGTCTATTACATAGTATGATCACCTAACGTCAGACAAAAGTCATATGTTGTACACCACACCATGACGTAGAACGCATTCCGTTATAGGAATCAGAAGTTTTACTAAAGGTATTCACGCCGGATTCGAATACGCTAATCGTGGTAACAATTCATTTACCGGGTCGGGTTAAATGTGATTACCTGAACTTAGTGTTCACTTTAAAATTGTATATTACTAGTGTGGGTTCTCATGATAATTTATGTTGCCATTTATCGCTAGGATCTTACCATTAATCGTTATAATAATAGTAATTGGTCAATTATTATTATGACAACTTACTATTATCCGAGCCTAGTCACACACATACAAAGGATTTTGAATTATATTTCATGTATGAAATTAAACTACATTTGTTAAATTGAGAGTTGATTGTAATCAACAAATATTCTCAATTGGGAATTTTATATTGATAATGTAAAATATAAATTGGATGAACCCGAATTAATTAATTAGTCAATTGAATTAATTCGATAGTTAGTTGAGCTTGTTAGTAACTTGTTAGTTACTATTAACAACTTGTTAGTGTTTGATTTTACTTAACGGTTTAATTAAATCAAACGAGTCGACTCATTAACCGTTCGGTTGGGCTTTAGACTAAATGATGGACCACTATATGTTAGGATCTTACTTCATTTAGGTTTATTTTTTATGATGAAAAAACTTAGCCTCCTCCTTCTCTCACATGGTCGAAAACACCAAGGAAAGAATTGAAATTATTCTTGGTTTTTCTATCCACCAATCCATGTTCTGTGCGTACGCAAATGTAGGATTCAATCTCTCCTGGTGTGGACCAACTAGAGGCACTGAATTTGTAGTGCTCAACGATGGAATTCAAAGGAGGCTTCGTGAAAGATTTGTAAATAGACTTCCGCTGCATCTCAGTACTCGTATTCATATAAGTCATTATATGAATTTAGATTAATTTATATCATTTCAGGGGATCCGATGTATGAATTTGGTGTTTTATCACAAATGAAATTCATACTAGTTCTAATGTGTGTTTCAAGACATCTCCCCTCGGTGGAGCGGAATGCTTCACCGTCCTACGTGTCCTTGACAATGTGATCAACATCCACACCCAAGCCTTCAGCCGCTGAGTCACCGTATCAACATGTGACACATCTACACCATCCCTTTCAGGAACATCCTTACCAACAACATCAGCAGATTTTTCTTTACATAACAACAGCTCAACAGCCTTACCCGAGGTATCTTTACCGCATTTGGATTCACACGGGAGTCGACACATCCGGGCAGCCTTTCCGACATCTTAGCAATCAAGAGCCAATGACTCTTTCTTCAACAACAATTGGAGCAACCTCTTCTAATAATGTATTTCTTAACATTAATTTCATCCCTGGGACTCTCCCTACCAACATCATCATCTTCCATAGTTATCCCACTCGGCCTGTGGTCATGGAGTTCTCGAACATCTGTGTAATCAACACACGGCAAACACCTATGAATTAAGAGTACTCCTCCTAGGTACCCCTGAGAAGTATCAATAGGGGGTATACTGATCGGAGTTGACAAAAAAAACCCTCCATACCTGGCCGAATGTGGGTTTACACTCGCCTCTTTCGCCTTCGGGCTTCTAGATTCACAATTGGCGCCCAACCTATGCACGTGTCATCACTGACCAAACCATTCTTCTGCCTTTTAGTCGCTTCCGACACGTGTTAAGCTCTATTCGAAGTTTTCACCATCGCTGCTTAAGTTTTTTATGAGATTTTGGGGCGCGGACTGTTGGGAATTTTGTGAGTAAAAAGAGAAGATATTTGTGTTCGAGATGGTGAGAATCATGAGGGTATGTGTGGATTTTGAAGAGGATAATGGCGGTTTTATTTTGACAAAATTGATTTTATGGTGTACTGGGCACCTAATAAGGAACGTGGGTGGTTATGACAAGGACTTCTCCTTCAAGATTTCCACCAAAAAATTCATCAAAATTAGAACCTTCTACATATGCCAATAGTTATAACACTCAGACAAGATTCTCGAGAACATCTGCTTCTCCATCCTCCAAATAGCCCGTATCAACTCTCTATACCCCTATAATCCTTCTTTGGTTGCTATTTGTCAATAACACATAATCCAAGAGAGGATCTCAAGGATTCGAACTTAGTCAGATCCAAACCTTAGTAAAAATTTGTGCGAAGTTGCCCTGCTTGTACTCACATGTTCCAAGAAAAATTACTTTGCCTTTCAACAAGTTCCCCATGAAATGGTGCCTAATTTCATATGCTTGGTTTGGCTATGCCGCATTGTGTTCTGAAATATAATGGCATTCAAGTTGTCACAATAGAGAATCATAACACCTTTCGACATTATATTCTTCGAAAGCATATTACAAGGAAATTGAGTTTTCGGCTTCACAACCAGACACGAGGTTATTCCTCAAAAGAAACATCCTCCCGTATGTGTTTTTCTATCTTCTCGTGATTTCCAGCCCACTACATCACAAACCCTACAAAGAGTGTCGTTAAGATCAAATAAATACAAAGAGACCATAATCCACAATACCACAAAACCCTACACAGCGTTGCTCCATCCGCCTGTTGTTTCCGATCGGTAACGTATGGACCCATTAATCGATATTAAACGGTTACTTGTTAAATCGCTTGAGCCGCTTTTGTTAAAGTTCTTAGCAAGCACGTTTACGGTCTCCCCAATTCTTCATCATCTACATCTACGTATCTAAGCTTTTAGTGAAATCCTTTTTCTTACTAGGTTCGCCTTCATTAAGAGATATCTCGAATGTAGGCAAATTGTCAATCAGCCCATCCAGCTCATGGTAGTCAAATCCTCGGAAGCTTCAATAGCCGTTACCTTTATGAGCAAACTTTGGGAAACGTTTAGCACTTTCTTCACCAGCTTCATTGCTCATTGGTTCCCTAAACGAAAAAGGACTCGTTAGCCATATCTTTCAAATAAGTGTTGTTGTAAAATGGTTATACATTCGCCTTTCTTCCATTCTTAGAACGCCGAATCTCGTTTGTTAACCTGTTGAGTCTCCACATTCGCATTCCTTCAAGATTCCCCCATATGAAATTTGTAAAGTATCTCAAATAGTCTTTGCCACAAAGACATGTGTTGATCACCAAACACATCCATCTACAAGATTAAACTAGCATTCATGGCCTCGGGCTATTTGCTAAGGCAAGTCTCGCTCTCCGCTACTCAATCATCCTCCGGGCTTCACAGCTACTACACTTTCGCTGGGTGTAAGTTGACGTTGTCCACCTAAAGACGTATAACTTCCATGTCTTCGCAAGGTCCATAGACTTTAGAACAGCACACCAGCCTTCCTCAAGGTATTGTGAGCTTTATTCCATCAAGAATGTGTCGAAAGTGGTGAACCGTAGAACCTCCTTCCCTAAAACCTTTCATTTGTAAAATATTACACCGATCTCACTCTTGTATCTTGTGAGTGCCTCGCTCATACCAATTGAAAAATGTGATAGTCTACTTTGAACTACTAGTCGTCAAGACACCAGCTACTCAAACACTATGGACCGACTCGACACAAGAGTAATAAAATAAAGATTGTGCTGAAGTAAAAACACGACAACTTGTACCCAGCCTCGGTGCCAACGTAGCACCTAGGTCTGGGGGCGCCTTGTCCAAAGGAAGGATTCTACTATGATATTTAGAATTACAAATCAGGACTTATACGAATGCTCCCATTCTTCTTCTTCGCCTTTATTCTACTTCTATCTCTATGTATGAGTCTAGGCTCCCCCTAACTTCAATACACCTATTCTCCATTACACACTATTATTCCTAATATGTGTCAACTACGTGTTTATCACTAAACAGTAGGACTGTTGTAACAAGATATTAACAACAGTTGTATAATCTAAAAGAGTTTATAGAACACTTCGTACATTCAGCCTAAAATAAAATAAACTCTCAAAGCTCTTTAGTTCTCACAAATACAATGCAAAAATTCTCTATTGTTTAGGTGAAGAACTAGGTCCTCAGATTGCGAGGCCTTATATAGTGTAGGCGCAAACAAGTTTATGGAATGGCTTCCATAAACAAAAACATCCATCTTCTAAAATATTCAATCTTTATCTCTAAATTCTTCGTTTCATTATAGACGGTGAATCTTCCTACTTGATGCCCAAGTAAATCCTTTTCCATCAATCAAATCATATCTCACAAGATTTTCTTCATAAAAGGAAACAATATCTTCTTCGAAATATCTACTGCCTCGAAATTGTTACCAACTCGTTAAAAATAATTGATCTGACATCGCGAAATACTTGGCCAAATTTCATGCACTAACAAGTTGATAATGACCAACTTCTAGTAGAAAGTATCTAATATATATTTTTTTCAAATTTTAGCGACAAGTATGTCAATTGCCATTTTTTTCTCCTAAAACAAAAAGAAGTTTCATTCATAAGGACAATTTTTTCATTTAAGACCGTATCATGAAGAGAAAGTATTTTTCATGATGGTATGTTTGGATTGAGGTGAATCAAGGAAAGGATAATGTTTTAAAATTTATCTAGGGAAGGAGAACCTAGATGAATCAAGGTAAATGTATTAAAATGTCGTTTGGATAACATTAACCTTGACTAGGTAAATCATTATAACTAAAAATAAATACTATTATTTTTAAAGATAATGATTATACTTTAACCCGACATGTTTTCCCCTGCTTTTATTATTATTTCACACATGAAAAGTAACCATTTACTCCTTTGTAGCAAACTCAACAACAATGAACCATTTCAAACTCATCAAATATGCAATTAAACAAAAACTTGCATCATAGAATGTTAACCGGAACAAATTTAAAAGGTAAAGACAAACAATAGCATCAACAAAATGTATGTAAGTAATCAAATGACATAACTTGCCCAAGCATTAGGGAAAGTTTACCATCAATACCACATTCATTGTGCGTATAAGCCTGTGCTTAATCCTCGACTGACTTCACTTTTTATGTATTCAACCGCTTGAAATCAATAACAAGTATAATGGATCATTTAAAATCAGCCAATAACAAGAATAACAATAAATTTCAAATGAAGTACTTCTAAAAGTTTAATTCAATAACACATAATAAAGTTCAATAAAATAAAATTAAACATCCTAAAAATTAAAAACTAATAAAGATAGATCGATAGTGGCAAGACTTCATACGAACTACTATCGTAAGTGAGACATCTCTATAACAATCTATGACTTCAAGGCTTCAATCATCTTCCAAGCAATTCAACACATCAATGTCTTTAATAAGTTGTCCTTTCTTCTGAGCAACATCCTTTCTTCGTACTCTAATTTCAACAGCAATAACAACATTTTCTCCTATTGCTCTATCATTTCCAAAGAGTTCTTCTAACTTTTCAAACAATGGTACTGGTTTACCCTTCCAGTTTGCTGCTTTTGGATTAACTCCGTCCTTTGGTAACATATGTCATAGAATTTTTTCTTCACATACTTAATTCTAGCTCTGAACTTCTTCTTGCACCATGTGGTTTCAGAGAACTTTTTTTGAAGCTCCATCAAATTATAGACTGAGGATGTAAAAGATCCACTAGGACGGTTACCAATACTTGTTTGGTACATTAGCGTATCAAGAATAAGTTCATCCATTTCCAGAGTGAAAGTAAATTTCTCTCCTTGAGCAACATTTTTAGGAGGCATAGCTACACCACTAAAATATTTATAATGACGGATACAGTATTTATCACACGACATGAATAATTAAGAACACAACTCAAAAACATAAATTTCAATGAGCCAAATAAACAAAACTCATCGATCGAAACTGTGCATCACCAAAAACTGGACCTATATATATATATATATATATATATATATATATATGCAAACAATCAATCACCAATTATGATTATTAATAACATGGGATATCCAAATCCCACCACCCAAACGAACAAGATCCACCACCCAAAAATTCTTGACGAAACCCACTACCCAAAAAAATATGCAAATAATCAATCACCAATTATGATTATTAATAATCAAATTATGCTATATCCAAATTTTTATAGGACTATGAAAACTTGTATATAAAATAAATAAATAATTAATTTATTACATTGTGAAGAGATTTATTCGTACATTTTTTCTGGAAAATAGATTGAGTAGGATTATGACTGTTGTGAGCTGGAAAAAAGTGTAATATGGAGGATATATATACTTGCATAGACGAATTTTTGGAGGGAACAAATAGTTTTAACCAAATGGTATATCAGAAGGTATAGAAAATACCATTTTATATATTTATTTTTCTCCATTCTCTTAAATTATTCCTTATTTTGAAGGTGAATAATTTTGAGCTAAATGTATTTGAATTTAGATAAATTTAGGCAAATTTATTTTTCTAGATAAATATATTATTTAGAATCCCAAATAAGATAAATAAAGATATTAAGCTTCATTTAGCTAAATTATCCTCAAAACAAACATACGATGAAGCTCGTGTGCAAGTTTATAATCCCCATCGAGCTAACACTTCCAAATTCCAATAGAAAGAATCTCTCTTCGTCTTCTCCCTCTCTTCTAACAAAGTTAACAAAAACCATTGATTTGTTTCACTTTTATGTCACTAAAAGAAGTGAAGAAACTTTTAAAATATAAAAAAATACCAAAGTTCTAGTGACTTAACAATAGTGTTTACAATAGTAAAAGAAAGAAGAAACAGAGAGAATTGATACAAGAAAAGGCTATGGAGAGTAACCAAAGGCTTCCATGTTCTTCTGAAGTTCTTGATACTCTTTGGATTGCTAATTCTTCCCCCTCTTTTCATGGTAATTTTTTGTTTCCTTATATTTTCATAAAGTACCCTTCATTCATAATTTACTTGACTTTCATAATTTCATTCTAGCATACTTTAAAGTGTCTCTCTTTTTATAGCTAGTCAAGACATGTTTGCTTGTTCTTTTCTAGTTACATATTTATGATTCTATCTTTGGTTTGTTTGATTAACCTTCGTTGAATTTTGATCATAACATGTTTGGATATTTTCATGTTTCTTTCGTTCTGTTAATGTTTATACTTTATTGAGCACAACAAAAGTTAGCAAATGTTATGTCTTCTAATTTCTAGAAATGCAGCAAGTTAATCATTTCAACCCAAGAAAGTTGAAATATTGTTAAAATTTTATCGGTTTTTTGGAAATTTTAGGAACCATTTACAAAACTAGACATCATAATGCAGGATTTAGTTCAGCCAAATTATTATATTAACTCATAATTTTGATCATAACAATTTGACAAATTAAGCAGGCTCTGCTTCAAACATGGTGATAAATTATGATGAAAATTCCTCTAAGAGATCATTGTTTCCCCAAGCTGACAAAGAAGAGAGTATCAATGAAGAGTTATTTGAGGCATCTTCCCATCAGCCGGAGAAGAAAAGGCGGCTTTTGCCCATGCAAGTTCAGTTTCTTGAGAGAAGTTTTGAGGTAGAAAACAAGCTTGAACCTGAGAGGAAAATCCAGCTTGCTAAAGAGCTTGGCTTGCAGCCTAGACAAGTTGCTATTTGGTTCCAAAACCGAAGGGCTCGGTACAAGAACAAACAGCTTGAAAAAGATTATGATGTGTTGAAATCAAACTATGATAAGCTGAAATCAGACTATGAAAAACTCTTCAAAGAGCATGAGAAATTGAAAAATGAGGTAGAATATTAGGTTCAACTAGTCGAATTCTGATAGTTTCGATTACCACTAGAACAATTCGATGTTTAATGTGCGATGTTTTTTTGAATTTTACAGGTTCAGTTGTTGAACGAGAAAATGCGCCTCGGGGAGAAAGGAGGAGAGGTGGAATCAGAAACCTGTGATAATAATCCATTCAAGACTGCTCATGGAGAACCTAAGAAATTGAAATCAATTGATGTTCTTGAAAATGTTGCTTCAAATATTGTGCCAAATGTTGTGGGGTGTAAGCAAGAAGATGCAAGTTCTGCAAGAAGTGATGTTCTTGATTCAGATAGCCCACATTACACAGATGATTCTTCCAATAATATTTTCCATGAGGATGAAATTGATAATAGTCTATGCAAGAGTCTTCTCAGTGCACACAGTTTCTTGAAACTTGAAGATGATTGCTATGGTGATCTACAACCAAATCCATGCATTTTGGGGCTCAATGATGAAGATCAAGGGACTTGGTTTTGGAATTACTGAGGATTTTAATAATTGGAATATGTTTCCATGTTTCTTAGTTGTCTTGTTTCATGTTGAGATAATCAACATGATTTGTAAATTAAGCTAGAATTAATATATATGATCCCTATGTTTTAGTGGCCTATGTATTAGCCGACGCCTTAGTTTTTGGAATTATTGATCAACTTAAGTATATGTTACCATTAACATATCATAAGTTCTTTCTAGCATATGACAATTTCAAATTGGAGTATTTGGGAAAGTTATATCATAAGTCGGTCGCTTCCAAAGGACAATATTGGATTGGGACTAATCAGCAATTAGATATGTATCGATCTTGGTAATTGTCATTTTCAAGCAATTAAGCATGTGTTAATCTTGGTAATTGTCTAAAATGAAAATGTTAAACATACAATTGTAACATTTTATCTGCTTAGTTGTGATAGGAAAAGGGGTAGGGATGTGGGCACTGATACTACCTTTCGATATTAATTACTTTACTACTTTATATTTTTATTTTCTACTAATTAACTATGTTAGAGATAAATCTTTCATTTTGATTTTTCGATGAACTTGAATTATTATATTAGTTATTATACTTGATATCGAAAATTGTATAACCGATTGATTGACCAACTAAATTTAAACAATTGTAGCCTCAAAATTAATTACTCCGTATAACTTATGAACTACTCCTTGTGTGCAAGATTGTACTCCGTAGTAGGCAAGTGCTTTGATGATGGTATTTGAGTATAAGAACATTTCGCTTGACGTGTGAGTATTCGTTTGGGTATTTTCTTTTTATTTAGTTATTATCCCATAAAAAGGAAAAATAATTAATGAATATGACATAGAGAACATGAAATATGGTTATATCATATATGGATAATATTCTAGAAAAAAAAACATCGAATGATTAGTTGAGTACAAAAGTCTCCAAAATGAAAGAAAAGTGAGAAGGTTATAAGTTATAACTCTAAAGTCAAATTACTTTAACGGCTTAATTTCAATATATTCTTCAATACCAAATGACTTTTAGGTAACTTGGACACGTATGAGATGTTGACAACTTGTCCAAATTTACAAAAATACTCCCCAATCCCTTTATCTAAGCCCCCTTTTTTAAAAATAAAAATTCTATAAAAAAGTCTTATTTTACTAAATTAAGTAAGAAAAAATAGAGGGAAAATTATATTTGTGAGATGAATTCAAATATTTGTTAAATTTTGTATAAAATTAAATAGTTTTTAGAAAAAGAAATGAGGAAGTACTAAACTAGTGGTATGTCACTATTACCATTTAAAAATCTCGAATAGAATCAACAATGTGATTTGTATATCTTTGCTGATGCAATATGCTTAACGTTTCTGTTTCATTATGATGTAATTTCAAATATTAAAATCATAGTCAAGAAACTTCTGAATTCTTTGTAATAACTTTATATTAATTGTTTATATAACATATTGAGGAAATTGCACGTAGTTTTGAAGGAATAAGCGAACGTAATGCACAAGATTGGAGGAATTCATGTGAAGAAATTGTATTGTAAATTTGTAACCTAACAAAAATCTTGGAAGATGTCAAACAATAGCCTTAGCTGGTAGTACTCTTTTTTTTAATTAGCTGGTAGTACTTATTTTCAGATCAAAGGAACAATAAAATAATGGATGATCTCTAGGGAATCACAATCCTCAGATTCTCTTACCAATTGGATAAGCCAATGCTCATCATTTATGGTCTACTCTGAACTTGTAATCCTCAGTTAATGAAGTTATCTTCAACTACCTGCAATTTGCTAGAAAACTTGTTAATTGTTGGCCAATTGAATTCTTAACAATAGAATTCTTGAGGGCTCATTTTGGTTAATGACCCATGATTTACTTTATAGCATTTGTTTGGAGATATAAACCTCAAATTTTAAACAATACATATCGGTTTCAATCAATGATAATATAAAACGGAACCTTGATCAACACAGTCCTGCATATAAAACCTAATATTAGATGATAATTTGGACTAAATAAATTGACTTATTCATGATAACATATTTAATAAATTCAAATTCCACCATAAAATAAATGACAGATAAGGTTAGAATAGTCAAATGAATCATATTAATCAATTCATAAATGTAAACAAGACCTTATATACTTAAATACAATAAAATTCAATTTCATATTCCAATAATGTAGAAGTACGATTTAAACCAATATTTAATTAGGTCAAATTAACCCAAATCATTGATAATTTAATATGTTATGCTAATTTCGATTGCAAAATGTTTTTCAAACTCTTTGAAGTGAGTTTCCATATTTAGAAACCACTAGCCTAGCTACTATAGACAATAAAAGTAGTCCATATTTGAAATTTGAAAATAAAATAAAATGAAAATGAGAATTGAAATGGGACCCACAAGACTTACACGTGTCCTGTGTGGCAACAAAATTGGATTGCGTACACCACGGAATCACTGATGTTGATTGGTAGGCTACGTATGATCCACACACGGTTTAATTTTACAAGAACTTCCATTTATTCCCAATAGTGATTAGTCAATATCGCACGACCCATAGGCCATTAGCAATGTTTATAAAAAATCGTTTAATTTTTATTATTGTAAGGATTTTCGAAATTTAGATCTGGTACACACTATCAATGAAGTTATAAATTTGATGCATAAATGATCTTATCTTCCGTCTCTGCCTCTCCGGTAGTATGTGACCCGAAGATTATGATTGCATCTATTCAAGGAATTCTTTGTAGATTATGATACTAATTTATAATTTTAAGTACTATTTCCTCCATCCCTTTATCTAAGACTCATTTATTTTTGCACAAAATTTATGAAAAATTCAAACACATCACAAACAAAGTATTTCCTTTTAAAATTAATTTGTGGTAAAATAGAATCAAAAGGATTTATATTTTGGAAAAAATGATACTTGGGACATGGATGAAGGGAGTAATATTTAGGCTTTGACGAAAGACCTAAAAACTCGATAGGGTTTTGACTTGCATAACTCGCCTGGATATTTTCAAATCAGATCGAGTTTGGATCCAGTTGACACGTGTATATAGTACCATTATATCAATACGAGTTTTGAAGACTCAAATCTTGTATTTTTATTTTTTGTAAAATTCGGAAAATTGATTGTGCAATTAAGTGTTACTACTGTTGTGAAGACTGACATTGATGTCACACGTGTAGAGTCCTTGTTATGGAACCCACTTCCCACGTGGGTACCACGTCTCAATGTCAGGAGAACAATTTTTAGCAGCGACCTATATTTATTTGATTCGACAATGAGTGATCCAATGAAAGAAAGGAACTTGTCGTACAATTAAATGCTGCTTTTTCTTCCAATTTTTCATCAACTTTGGTTGCTTGTTTTCTGATAATATTGAATCATATTCTCAAATTGGTTGCTTGTTTCTAGATACTATGGTTTGTGATCAAGTTGTAGTTTACTCTCAATAAATAATATTATAACACATTTGATTCTTGAAAGTTGTAAATATTACAATATGATACATCAAAGTGATTAATATTGTCCAATAAATAAATGATATACAATATTTATCACTTACTAGAATCAAAGTGCACTTATGTATATACTTTCAGGAACTAAACGTACTAGAAAGCCACTTAATGGGATCATAGTACAACTTTAGAGAATTGACATGTCAAATCTTTCAATTAAGTTGGGATAAAAAAATTATTTCAAGTGTACAAATCATGGATAGTATTTGCTCTCCTCTCTCTTGTAATAACTTGTTATTTTTTCGTATTATCATGCATAATAAACAAAGGTTTATACCGACAAAGTCGACTTGATAATGCAACAAAATTGAGAGAGTCATCTACTATCAAGGGGCCCTGGAATGTGATGCAGATATTGATCCTCAGGTGGAAATGTGAGATTGAGCTTATTAGACTACTGAAAGGGCATTTTCTAAGCACTGAACATATGGATGTCATCAATTTGGCAGCTTCACTATTGATAAAACTACTCAACTATAATGAGACCACTGGGTTGGATTGTTGTTTGATAATGACCAAGAAAACCAGTACTCTGAAGAGATTTCCTATTTTCAGTTTCTTGTTTGAGCTGCATTTATGACCAACAAGTAACCAAGAAAAGAGGAAAATGGTTAGTCAACTGCCAATACTGTTGACTGTTTTATATCAGCTCAGCCTCATCTTGTGTGTATGCAATATTATCACTTCAATTTGTTTTTTCTTTTTTCAACAGATACATTTAAATATGCTCATTGTACACTAAGCCAAAAGTGTACCTAATGTGATAAAATGTCATATAACTGGTTTATTTAAGGAGGTAACTTAACTTGGGACAGTTCCAGAGATGAACTTGTGTCTCTTCCGCAATATGTGGCGATCATGAAGTTAGGATTTGATAATCAAACTCTACTATAGGACAGGCAAACTCGAAATCAAGGTCAATTCTATTACTTAAAATTCGACAAACCAAAGGAAAGTAAGATGGTGAAAGATGAACAGTTTCAACACTCACCACCAATGTCACAGAACTTAAAGTCTTTAATTTAGAGCATACTACTTTTAGCATAGCATTTCATATCTTGATATTCAATTTCAACCATGAAGTGTAGAAATGGTACATTAGTTAACTGATGGATCAAGAATAAAACCAAGGCTCAGTAGGATAACCTAAACAAATCTTTCTAGCTTTTCAGCTTAACCATCACTTAGAAAGACTCACTATATCAAATAGTGCAACCAGAGTAGAGATATAGCTAAAGAATACAGAATGAAGTATGCCCAAATTCAAACGAAGAATTCTATGTTTCGATAAGGGATTTGTCAGGATATGCCATGTCGATATGCATATTACACATTTTGCATTGTAATTTTATCAGTTAGATATCTACTCTTTCATTTCCAGTTAAAAGTGAAGCCAGAAAGAATAACATCTCCTCTGAATGTAATTGAAGTTCAATAGGTACCTTATTGGGAAATAAGATACAAACCATTTTAAGGGAACTGTTAACTTACTGTATCTGTATGAATTATTGATTCTTGCAGAATTGTCAACTTGCTGAGCTTAGAGATCTTTTAAGATTCCTAAGAATATTCCACATGAACGTGGAGATGATGAATAGAATAATACCAGTCACAATGGCATATTTGAGCCCAACGTTCACTAGCAAGTTGACAAGAAGTCCGGCCAAAACGACACCAACAAAATTAGCCGATACTGCAGACCAAAATGGCATGTCTAGAATAGAAGCAATAATTGCTCCAGTCCAGGCACCAGTTCCAGGAAACGGAACAGCCACAAATAGCATCAAACCAAGCCACTGAAATTCTTCCACAGGACCAGCCTTGCTTTTAGCCTTCTCAAATATCATCTCGAGAAACTGAGACGCCGACTGATTCTTCCCAGCCATGAAATTTGCGAACTTCTTTAAATATAGTATGATAAATGGCACTGGAACCATGTTCCTAAAATAACACAACAATAAAATTAGGTCTTAGGCAAAAAGTAATCTCATCCGAGTCAATCTTTAGGCTTTAATATAGCAGAATGCATGATGATTAAGAAAACAGCATTTGAGATGCACTTAAAGGCAAAATCGGTGTATCCTTAACACCTATTCGATTGTTACGACTCACGAGTGGCTGGTATAGCTGAATAATCTCATACAAATTTATGTTTAAAATCAGATAGGGCACAAAATAATATGAGAATTTTATATGTGGTACATTGTATAAAGAGAGGACTTTTCATCACGAATATGGATAAGAAAACCAGACAGAGTAAATGGAATATGGAACAAAACTATCAGCATATCTTTCAGTCACATAACATCAACATAGAGCTTGCAAATTAGAGAATATATGTATGTTAGCTCAGGGAAGCGTTTGGTTCCAGTTGTAGTAATGTATCAACTAGTTAGTAGCTATAGTTGTCCCTCCTGTGTTATTGGCTGCCACCATGTGCATTGCTAATCAATGCAATAAACAAATTGTAATTGCAGCATTTCTTTTCTTGTTGCATCTAAGGTCTACATTTTACAATTCCACAAGCAGATTTACATTATCCAAAGATAATACAAAACTACATTCTAACTATAACAATATAATTTCAGTCATTCTTCATCAGAAATTGCAAATTATCAATTGGCTTTTCAAAGGACTAAATAGTAATCTAGACATGAAACTAATCAAAGAATGACAAATGATCAGCATAACAACATTCACATTTCAGATATGCAATACAATAAGAAGAAACTAACCCAAGAACAGCCAATACAGTAAGCATAACAGGCTTGAGCTGCAACCAATACCCTACAGGAATCGCCCCTCGAAGCTCAATCACAGGAAGTGTAGCTAAAGCAAAAACAACAGCCTCATCAGGCCAACCTAAACCCCTCAAAGAAGTAGCAACTTTTACCCCAAACCCTGAAGCCTTGATAGAATCAATTGCAGCATTAGCATCTTTGGAAAATGCAAATACACCAATAGATACAGAAGCCCAAAACACCACCCAAAACAAAAAATTCACAGGCTTATCCTCATCAATAACCAATAAAGCTTCAGTCTTTTCAACAATTTCATCATCTAAACAAGACCCTTTTAAGAAAAACCTCGAATTTCTTGAAAACAAGGCTTTTGGTGTCCAAAAAAAATCCAATGAACTAGTTCTGAAACTACCCTTTTGAGTAAAACCTCTATTTTTTTGTAAAGACTCAAACTTTATTAATTTTTGCTTGTTTTTTGGCAAAAGAATACCAATTTGTGAATGGGGTTTAGCACAAAAAGTAGATATGGTTACTGGGTATGAAGAAGCAGTAAAAGCCATTGAGCACAACAAGAAACTGATCAGATGAAGAAACCAATTATATAATGTGACATTATTTTACATATTTAGATGAATACAATCTAGATGTTAACAATGCAGAATTGCAGAAAAGTGGTTTTGGGGGTGAATTAGTAGGTTTGGACAAATTTGTTTAGTTTAATGAAGGAGATAGATTCCTAGACGGCAGGGAGCATAAAACTATGTTAAAGTGTGATTAAGTGAGATAATCAAACATTCGATATAATTGTCATTGAAATGACTCGAACGAAGAACTTCGTTTTTACGATTGAGTAAATTGACTTGACAAAAGATTTTACTAAAGTTGAAATTTCAAAGGGAGTTTTATGGTTCTTTATTTTTACATAAGAAGTACGATATCTAAACAATTTTCATATTGTTGATGTATAATTTTGATTATTTTGTTTCGTACCCTTTCGTTTCAATGTCATGATTGTCAATTACTCCGAAATACATTAAATTTGTTATGTTTGACAACCAAAAATCAATTATTTCAATCTTTTAGTAATAGAGGGGGTTAGAACTTAGAACTTAGCAGTGTAGAACATAAATTCTATGTAGATAGTTGAAAGAGTTCTTGAAAAGTTGAATTATTGACACTCTTACTAGATGTGTACTTTGCAATTTAATTGTTGAGACTTTCATTAGTTGGGAGTTTGGGACTGAATATGCCATCCTGCTAATCATATAAATTGACCAAAATATTTTTTATGGAGAATTTGATTAACTGCAGAATGTACTTGAAGTATTCGTTGCATTATGAATATTTCCAATGTTCTCACTTCTTACAAGCTCTTCAAGAAACTAGAAAGCCAAAGAATGCTAATGATGTACAATTCTAATGACACAATTAGCTGTTGGTAAGCAATAACAAATCTAATCACATCAAGGTTCAGAATGTACGAAGCGATATTTCGAGTCAAAGAATGATGAATCATTAGCCACTACTGCCTAGATCACTGCTACATGAAGTTCGAGCAGGTGTACATACGTGCTCTGCTCGGACATTGGTCTACTGCACGAGGAGCAGAGGAAGGATCTTCCCATTGCCACGAGCTTAGTTCTGCGTATCGCACTGTGTGATTACAAGAAGGTTGTTCTGGAATCCATTTTTGTGAACAATCGGCCGTAGGGGATCAACCCACCATATGCCATCCACAATAAATTTGATCTGTAGTGTTGTACATTCATATTGATATTTCTCATGATCCATGATAAATTTTCACGTGCAATTAAACCTAAGCAGAGAGGTACTGTACCTCATATCTACCAGGATATAGCACAAGAGATGCCGAAAAGATTCCAGAACTCGATTTCTCCATCCTTCTCTGCAGGCGTTATACTGATGAGTTTTCATGACAGAACACTTTAGAGGAGACAAATAACCGAGGAAACACACGACATGAATAACTTTAGGTAAACTGTATATGCAAAGAAGCCACAGTATCTATGAAGTGGGAAGCATTAAGCCTCCGAGCTTATAGCACCAGAGTCTTTTGATGCAGGCAAAATTGATATTTTAAGCCTTCTTGCACAAATACCATTATGCAGTTTGTCACAAGAGAGGTTGGATGTGAGAAATAGTTGAAAAATGAAAGTCAAAAGTAGGTTTAACATCTCACTGACCTGAGTTGTCCAACCATCATACGAACCTACCAAGAAAACCTCTGAGGCTGAACTGGGCAAGAAAATCTTTGCTTCACATAGAAGTCGTAAAGCCTTCTGAGCCCGTTCAACTCTTCTTTGTTTTTCTTCTACCATCTCCTGTGCTTCACTGCGATATGATTAACAAGATAAAGGACAAATTGAAAGTTGCATAACTTTATTGTGATCCATATTAGAAAGTGAAAAGGAGCCAAGTCTGTACATTATAGCACGTACAACTTTTCCTTCCAATACAGCCAATTTTGTACGGATAGACCACAATCTCTCCTGACCACTCATGATCTTGTTCTCCTGAAACTCCGAGACATCAGATAACTTTTGCAATTCTGAGTAAGAGCTTCCCATGGCCTGAGTGAGGAGGAAGACAGACATACAAGAATGATTTAGTGAAACTGAAAACCTTTCCAGAAGAATAGTAATGAAGTGAAATGCAAGTACAGAGTGAAAAACATGAACATGTGAAGAACATTCAGACGCACAAATTCATAGCTTTGCTCAGCATTATCATAAACCATCTCTTGTTTCCTGACTTTTACCTCATGGAGAAAGCGCAAAACAAAAGCGAACAAAAGAAACAGTTCTGAAGACTCGAGAGAATATAATCAGCCAATCTCCAAGAAAGTAGAGAAGTGGGGCTAGAGCAAGAAGATAAATTCCTGAAGGCTACAATCCAGTATGGAACATGAACAAAATGTTGCAGATATTTAAGAAGTTGGAAAGAGAACCACAAAATTGTAGAACACAACATTACAATCAGTGTTCCTCGATAAATATAGTTAATTCATCTCGAAAATTTAGTAATCAAGGTAAAACCAGTAAACTTACAAATAATAAATTTTGGACAACCAAGTAGCTGGGTCACATAGCTTAAATATAGAGGATTTCTTTGTTCCAGAAGATAAAAAATCCACCAAACCATACACGTTTATTTTAGACAAGCATGCTGTGATGAATTTGGTTAATCTATTTAAACAGTAAGTGGATGTTCTGCTTGACATCATTACAAGGATAAGAAGTAATATGACTCAATTTCTCTCTGCCGACCTCTGTAAGGTAGGATCTCTTTCCGGAGGACCTAATAAAGTGAGGAGCAGAAGACAGCTTTGATTCAAGGTGCTGAAGAAGGCCATGTATTTGACCTTGACAATGATTTGCAGATGCCTCGGCATTCATCATAGAAACTATTTCACCGTCTCTAGCTGCTCTTTCACGTTTCCCTTGGTCATACAGTATCTCAGCACCTGCACGTGAGTAAAATGATATTGAAGATTTTTATAGGATAACTAAGTTCTTCTTGACACCAATACCATATCTAAACTGAAAATTTGGTACTAAATGAAATCACCTTCAAATTCAGTATTGTGAAAGCCTGCATGCTGTATCCTGCAAGCCCTCCACAAGTCTGGCTTTGTGTAATGATCATGGTGGCTATCTGAATCACATGATATTCCCCTCTTGGCGCTACTAAAAATGAGATTGCCGGATTTTCCAGGGTCAACCCAATCTTTTGTGACAGAAGTAGATACTGTTGTTAGTTCATGAAAGGACAGTTCAACATAAGACAACTGGATAACAAAAAATTAGAGATCCAAAAGTTCAGATGCCCATTGCTGGACTTCAAAGTTGTGGTGGTTGGAGATGATGACATACTAGAGCATGCAAATCTTATAAATTAGTGTACATACATCTAACTAAGCAGCTTCAGATCATAAATGTTCAAACTTCAAATCATGCTTACCTACATTAGTCGAAGTTTGACATTGCTTCTGAACCCCATCAAGCATATTAGACACTTGTGATCCATTTTCATATTTCCCCAAATTAATCCCCAAGGTCAAATTCCTCTCTTTCTCCAACCGACTTAAAATACCCTCAATCCCGCTCTCCTTCTCGGTTATCATTTCCCTGTCACCATTATTGGAAGAAACATATATATCTGTTAATTACTTCTGATAACATGCTTATCACATTGGGGGTAAAATCTTAAGTTTCTGGAAACTTGAAAAAGCGAATTATCTGATAGATAACTCGGTTGCTTTATACTTTTGTGAGTTTGTCCATCGTCATGTTAATATGCATATCAAACTAACAAACATAGCTATCAAGTATTAAATTACCATAACCATATAAACATTCAGGCAAACATTTTTACTGATTGCAGTGAATAGGATACTACAAATCTGACATTGTTAAAAAAACATAAATGCAAAGGATAAAGACCTCACAATGGTCTACCGGAGGAGGAAGGAGTAGGCAATGACGAGGCTGGCTCAGCGAAATCTTTCCCTGAAACTGAAGCATTAATCTCATTTTCTCTTGGTGAATCACTCCATCCACAATCTTCCACTCTCCTTCTAAACTCCTCTACATCACATTCCATTTCCTCAATCTCACTTTCCTCAACCTTTACAATGTCACTCTTCTCATCCTCCAACTCCCATCCTAAGGAAAACCACCCTCCTCTCCTACTTATTGCCTCTGCCAAATCAAATCTCCCTGCACTTATCAACTCCTTCTTAGTGGGAAACTTCTCGGGCCTATTCGATTTCTCCATGAATTCCAATATCATTTCCTCCAAATTCTTGTCACTTCCACTGCTCATACACCTACAACACATTGAGCTTCCCCTAACATTAACATCCCCCCTTCCTAAAACCAAACCATCAAACTTCACTTTTTCTTTACCTACAATGTACTTAAAACAGTTAAAAGTCGAAGCTTTTTTACTCATTATACTCTTTTTCCTAAACTTCAAATGTGAAATCCTCGAAAAAATGGAAGAAACATAACATGAAGATGGGCATTGATGATGAGCAATAGAAGTTGAATTTACAATGAGAGAAAGCATCATTTAGGCATTTCGTCAATAACCTCGTACTCAATCTGAGTTCTTGAAAACAGTTTCAAGTTTCGTCAATTGTAACGAACTGCTCCGGAACCTCAATCACTATTTACTGCATGTTATTAGATTTAATGAATTTGAACTTATAGTACGAGTTTTTCCAACACGTTGTTGAGCATGTTCTTTTGTATATTTTATCCTCAATGACGGGGTCACTAAAACGAGGTGTTAAATGTATCTGCATGTTGCAATGAGCTTGTAAATTATCACTAGTAGTCTCTTTTCAATTCGCTTTCTGTAAAATACTAACGCTTTTTAAGACGGAAGATATTTACCCTCTATTCACGAACTCACTAAACGGCGCTGTTAAAGCCGATAAAAATCCATATAAGTAGTTTGCCTCCTGATTAATATATGTACATCCCCGCGGTGAATTAATTTGTGAGTAATCCACAAACCTATTACGAAATCGTAAATGCATCCTAGGATAATCAAATATTTTTTTCGACTGCACGGGCGAGTTACAACCACCTTGAATAGCCACCCACCTGCCGGAACATTTACATATTTTTTCATATAAACTTGCCGCAAAAAATTCATAAATTTATATTCTAGTTTTTTTTTTACCTTCTGAAATTCATTTTTTCTTTCTCTAAATTGTTTCTGCGAGTACTTTGTTAGATGGTCTTCCGTAGCAGTAGTATGTTCCGTGTCAACATTCTTGTTCCTATATTACTTGTTTATGCACCATCTGATGGAGCTTAAAATAGATTTAAGGGTGTCAATGGTCTCCCTTAAATTTTAAAAATGTTAAAATTTATAATTCTAAATATAATTAATTTTAGACAATATACTTTTTTCCAATATAAAGTATGTAGTAGCGGCTAAATTTTTAGATAAGTTTATGTTCCTCCGTTGTTCACGTTGCTTTGTAGAACATGGCACTTAGTTTCTTTGAACCCTACAGACACTCTTATCAGAGGTGTTACACATTATGTATCTGCATGTTGCAAAGGCTGACATAAGAAGGCGGGAGATTTGGGGGGGACAAGAAAAGAATAGAATAAACAATTAGAAGTGGTGCAGCAACGAACAATTGTTTATATAGGAAAGTGTAACATGGATTTCATATTATATTTAGATTCTTCGATTATTTTAATGAACTTTATGGTGTAGTTGGACTTTGAATTGGGACAAGGAGAATATATCCCCATAGTCATTCACAGTTAATATTAACAGTAGACTCGAAGTATTCCATTTTGAGTAAACTTGCCTTAAATGTTAAGAAAATTGAAGAATTAAGATTGATCAGTTCTGAGTTTTTGAGATAATTGAATGGTCTAAATCGAGTTATCACTCATTTATTCTTAAAGTCAAAAATTAAATCTCATTATAAAAGAAGGGGATTACCAATTATTATAATTTTAACTATCAAAAAAACAAATTGACCAATTTTTAGCTGATACCTCATATCATCTGGGAATAATACAGAAACTAGGAGATGTAGACTTCAGTCGCTCATCTAATTTTTTGAAAATAATTCTATTAATTATTTTTTTCAAAAATTATATTCATTATTTCATAAATTATGTTATTCGTTAGTTCGTCCTCTTAAATTTTACATTTTTTCGATTTTTAGGATATCAAGTTATCCTCTACTACCACAAAAATCATGTATGGACTCGGAATAGAGTTTGAGTTGATATAGAAACCAAAGTTGGTGTTCGTATTTGATTTCTTTCTAAAGAAATGACCCAACTCATTAACATATTTGGGCTCTACCGTACTCGGATAGGCGATAGCAGCACGGTCCAAGAACTCTATAGACATCACATAGTCACACACACTCCCCATCACTTAGTGGTGCTCTAACGGATCAGGCCCAACTGCAAGCATCGGGGGACCAAGCCGATCACCTGCCCGAATTCGGCCCCCACAAGAGGTTCACGAATGGCCCCTGGGCCCGTGGGACGGATTTAGGACAATTAATCGGCCCCAAGCCATACCCTGCCTCTCGAGCCTGCTACCCAATATTTCAGACGCCCTGCCTCGAGACCCTTAGACCCTATTAACCCGTACCGCTTTTATATAAACCTGCACTCACGTTAATACTGCACTAATGGCATAATCAGATACAAGCGTGGTACTGCTCCAACCAACTATATTTGACGCCATAAAGAAAACAACCGTAGAATACAACTCTCATAATATGTGTTTTCCTAACACATTCATACTACAAGTCGACAACACTCAAGCTCAACTTAAACTAATACTAAAATCTGCTTTAAAACATTCACAACATGTTAAAAACTAATCGAGCAATACCATATTAAAACGCATCGACAAACATAGTTAATACATAACACTAAGAATATAAAAACATTGTTTAAACGCATCGAAGCCACCCAAGCCTTAAAACCAACAAAAGCTCAAACATAACATGAAATATAAATCTTTTAAACATCAAAAAGCTCATGTAAATAAAAAAACATCGGCTCAATAACCATAACACCATATACGAGAAAACATAAACACATTCATTTATGTGTTTTTTCACGCTCTTCTTCAATGAATCAAGGTCGGCATCATCAAAAAAGTGCCGGAGGAGCGGAGCATCATTCAAGTCTCACAGGAAGTCACGCCGCGCGCGGAGGTGAGCTAAATGTGAAGTCGATCCTCGGTGATCGCTGCGCATCCCACCCATACGGATCTCCTCATCGACGCTATCTCGCTCAACATCCTCTCCTCTTTTGCCTCTTCATCACATCAACATCCGCTACAAGAACCCGGCGGTTATCTCCGGCTCTCATCTCGCTCACCTCATTCTTCAATAATAAATAATATGTTCTCCTCAAGCAACTTCTTCAAAGTATCAACTAGAACTCCGCGGATGCCAACATCGGGCCCTCTTTGGTTGCTGCAAGCGGATTTTCCAATTGAGGAAATGGATAGATCTCCTCCCCGCCGGTACTGGGTAATTTACCTTATTAACGCCCACTGGCTTTACAACCGTTGTACTCCAACCGTCGGTCCTCTCACTTAACTCATATATTGCTCATAAATCTCCCACTCTTAAAACCAACGCCATATCCCACAAATACATCTCTCAAATTTAGCCATCGAGGCTTTGATATCATCGAGTCCCTTCCCTAACTTCAAATTTACGACATTCTAAACAGGACCCTTTGACATTCACCAATAAACGCGATAGGATCATGCCATATTGGTGGAAGCCTTATTTCTAAGGATAGAAAATGTGTTTTAGGATTATATGAGGATAGCTTAACCTCCTCCTCATTCAAGAGAGCCCAAGACGAACATTCTCAGACACGCTAAGCTTTGGGTGGTTTGACTAGTTGTGAAATAAAATCTCTACCACTTCGCACAAACTTTCCCCGCCCATTTAAATTGTACTTTTATAAACTAATCCTTGAGATTCAATGTGCTCTACGATTATTGTTTGTAATCTTAAAGACATTCTTCTTGTCCGGATAAAGACCCGAACACCACCCCCCTCATTGATAATCCCTCGGCACAACTTCTTTACGTCCTCATGTCTAGTCATTTCAAATGTATGTTAAATCTTCCTCACAGTTTATCATTCCTCCTTCTACACCATTGACATTAAAAACTAAGCACTATTATAGGGACTCATTAGGGAATGTTATAATTTAAAGGTTGTCACACTCACATAGCAATCTGGGCTGGGCCTTATGCCATAGATACATTTGATTGGTCTTATAGATGGATTGTCTAGTCAACAAATAAAACGTTAAAGTTTTCTCTTTATCTAACAAAAATACGGAGTATAATTTTATACTCCATATAAGTGAATTTATTTTAAAATATTTACATTGTAAAGTACTTGTAAATTGAACGAAAAGAAATTGAAATACCTTTTTCCCCCATAAACAATTGTTACAGCTTCCTTAAATGTCACATATATCTATAAAACTGATTATAGGTCACCTCATATATATATATAGTATGCTATATATATGAGCATATATACATATATATATTGTTTTCTTTTTGAAACAAAACACATGAAATCTTTTGGCCTCGGCCCTTTCTTCTCAAAAGCAAGAACGAACAAATTAAACCTATGACATGTTGGTTTTGAATAAATTATTTCAGTTTACCACGACTTTGATGTACTTTCTCCGCTTTAAAATAAAACACTATTTAATAAAATCAATTGCCGCTTTGATTATAAAACGCATATCGAATTATAAAAAAACTAGTACTAAAATATAAAAAAACTATATCGTAAAATCAGAAAAAGTCTATATTAAACCATAAACAATTAATCATTTTATAGCCATTATTATAGTTTTGTAAAAATTCTAAATTTGAATCCGCTTTATGCCTCAAACTAAATACGAAATACTATATTTCAGCGATAGTAAATATACCTTAATTTTTTTTCAAGGCCGCGTGCCAGCAAGCTAACCCTAGTAACGTAATATACCTCAAACTTTTTTTTTTTTCAATATACATCGAATTCACACAGCTAGCCCAACCTCATTTTGGTGATTAATAATACTTCAATCTCATGTAACGGTGATGTTTGGATTTATTTCTGAAAAATAAATTTTGATAATAAATCAATTTTATTAAAAAAATGTTAAATTTTTTAACATATAAGTTATTAGTGATGAATATGGAATATTTTAATTGTATAATTTTTTTATTAAAACATTATTTAACTTATATATGCTATAGTTATTTCTTAAATTAACGAAACTTGCCAATTTGGTAAATCACAAAGCCATCTTGTTTATTTAATAAATTGATTCATTACATTGAAATTTATAAGAAATACAAATCAAGCAATATATATGATATGAAACTAGTTGTTCTTAATTTTTGTCAAGCAGGTATTTGGTCAAGAAGTTGGCGAAATTTACTGAATCTCATATAAATGGTTTAGTAATAGAAGCTATATAAAAAGAGTAGCGCACTGCAGTGCAGGCTAAAATGCGTCATCTGACTGGCACTGTTTATTTTCGTATTTTTATTTTCAATTGTCAAATCAGCCAGAAAATTGGCTAAATTAATATCTCTGCATTATTTCAATAAACTCCTCTAAAGATAATTTATTTTATCATCCTAATTTGCTATGTGTGCTAAATTAATAATTCGCTGTCATTTCTATTGTTTCTACTAATTCGGGCCGATATCCTGGGACCGCTCCTTTCTTTCTTCACGCACTTTAACGCGTTTTTTCTTCAATTATCGCTAATTCATCCATCATAAAGAAACCCCGAGTAAATTTTCTGCTATTTAATAAAATTTTTGCGATATTAAGAGTTTTTGGCAACATCCCGAATTCCAGATACGCAAATCACAATTGTGATTTTTTTTTTCGTCATTTATAAAGACGGAGAATTTTATTTTTGGGTTTTTTTTTCAATCATTAACTAAAGTAAAAAAAACTCGATAAATTAATACTCCATTTAGTTTAATAAACTTCCTAAAGATAATATTTTTGGGTCATCCGCATCGGGATACGGTAAGCAATTAATAATTGCGGTTTTTTTCTGCTCATTTTCATTATTTCTACGCATCGCATCATACATCGCTGCTTTTCTCGTTTTTTCACTTGAATTCCCTTTAATTTTTCTTCAATTATCGTTTTTAATTATTCACTATAGTAGAAACCGATAAATTATCGTTCTCGATTATTTACCAAAAAATATTTTAAAGATAATATTTTTGGCCCATCCCGACTCGTGATATTTACAAATTAATAATTCGTGTTTTTCTGCTCATTTTTCATTATTTCGAGTCACTTCGGCCATATGTCAATGCTTTTTTTTTTCGCTTGTCAGCGGGACGTCATACCTGAACTTCATTTTTGTTTTCTCTTTTAGTTTTTTTTCCAATTATCATTTTTCTCCCTTTTTTTTTTTACTTTCTTTGGGTTTTTGGCTTTGTTTTTTTTACTGCTGAATCATTAAAGTTAGAAACTCTATAAATTAATACTGCTATTAATGCATTTAATATAAATATTTTTGGTCATCCCGACTGGGATATAGACAAAATTATAATTCGTGCTCTTTCGTTTTTTCTATTATTTCTACGCATCTCATACGCTTTACTGCGTTTTTTCTGCCTAATTTTGATTTTTTCCTCCTTTTTAATGCCTTTCAATTATCGTTTTTTAAATTATCAACCATTATAGAAACTGGGAGCAAATTAACGCCTCGACATTTAATAAAATCTTAAGATAATATTTTTGGTCCATTCCGACTGGGGATATAGATGCTAAAATTAATACCCGGCTTTCTTTCATTCTTTTTTTCAGCCATTTCACTCACGCATCATATGCCATCGCGGCTTTTTTTTCGTTTGTCAGCTTTGGTGATCTACTCACAAGTGAACTTTTCTTTGATTTCCTTTTTGAGTTTTTTTTCCAAATTATCATTTTTTTATCAAATTCATCGTAGAACTCAATAAATTAATATTTGACTATTTAATAAACTCTCTATATAATATTTTGATCCGTCTCGACTCATTATAAGATACTAAACACACCGTGGCTTTTTTTCGCTAATATTTTTCATTATTTCTACGAGTTTCGCCATACGCAATCGCTGCTTTTTTTGGTTATATATATATTTTTACAATTATCAACCGGCAATAATTCGACCGATTTCAATATCGAATAATATCCTCACGCCTGTCATTTGACTCGACACTCCAAACTAGTTTTATATATAATAAGATGAAGACAATATATCAACAACATCATACTTTCTTGCTTTTATAACATTCAAGTGAATTATTTCTCCCTTTTAAAAAGGTACTTGAAAGGGAGTTAGTGGAATATTTTTAACTTACATACACTACTTAGAGGTTTCAATTTACTTGATAAATAATTCATTTTCTTTAGTAAGATGTGGTAACCGATTTAATATTTTGATAATTATAAGTACTACACCTACAAAATATTATGAGGTGAAATAGGACCTTTACCACTAGAGTGCTAAGATCTCAATCTATATTTATAATGACATGCATTACTAAATCAACATAAATGCTTTCTTGTCACTCCCTTCATTAATTAGCTAGGTGTTATCAGGTGCTAAACTTATTAATCTCCTCATCATTATTGGGGTCATTTATGCAACTTATACGGAGTATTATATGTATTGTGCGGGCTGTAGTTTAGTCTCAGATAATTAGTTATAATTGTTGTAGATTAGTCCCCTAAAGTCACTATTACAAAAAAAATACTTAGAGGACACTTACTTAGAGAATACTTAGTGAAAAACGCCATCTGAAGCACTTAGAGAGCTACCGGCGCGACCGCCTCTAAGTGAATACCTTATTAAAAAAAAAAAAAAAAAAACTCAAATAATAATATTTTTGAAAACCCACGCCTATCATCATCACCCCGGCCTGCCTCCCGACTATCATCGTGCCCCCCTCATGTTCCCTTGCTCCCGCGTCAGCCTCCCCCTCTCCTCCGCCCGCCCCAAATTTTCCTCCTCGCCCAAACTTCCTCCTCCACTTCCAGACCGCTAGTAATATTTGTTTATTTCATTTTTTCATAAAATTAATTTTTTTTAATTTTTTTAATTGCTTATGTTAATCAAAATGTATATATAGTTCAACTACTATTTAAATTAATTACTTATGTTAATCAAAATGCTATAATTTAATTATAATTTCGATATTTTGAGTTTTTATGATCTAAAGGTTTACTTTTTATATGTTTTATAATGAGGCTGGTGTCGCTACTGTGGTGCTTCATTCGATGATTGCCGTAATTTCGTTGTTTTTCATTGTTTTGGATAAAATAATCACTAAAAAAAAGATTATCTAAGTGGCTTAACATTTATGCTTAAGCAATTTTAAGAATTTTCAAGCACCTAAAGAGATTCTCGATTTAGCATTGAAAACAATCTCGACGTCATTGAAGTTGTATTTATGGATAAGTGGCAAATAATGTCTCTTGGCAGAAAAGTTTATCCCCTCGGAGAACTTATAAGTGGCAATGTCCCAAATCTTTGAAAAAAAACCATTAACAGATAATAAATTATATTGTTGCTTGGTAAGTGGTCTTAATATACAACAATCGAAATATAAATCACAGTTTCAAGTACTAGTATGTATATATGATTTATGTTTCGCAATTGTCAAGCTATGTTTGTCGGGTATATGATGCCTGACCTATTCATAGAAGCTCCGTGACCAGTATTTTAAAAGTGCAAGTAACAAGTGACCAAAAATTGATGTCAAGCAATCGCTGCCTGCATGAATATTAAAACGGTGGAATGTGAGCTGGCCGAGTTTGCTATAATAAATATCTATGAGAAAGTTTGGCTCCTATGTCCTTATTCAGCGTTTTAAATCAGGGATTTGAGGATGAACCCAGAAAGAAAGCATTTATAATGAATGCATACGGATACAAACCACACTTTGTTGACAAATCAGATGAAAGCTCCATCTGTGTCCACCTTAATTTAAGCGGCTAACTTAGATTTAAGTGGTTAACTTAGATTTAAGTAGTTTATTCCTGTGTCCACTGATTTCTGCTGGGTTAACTTAGAGAGCGCTTTCTATAAGCAAGTTTAGAGTGTCATTAGGTAAATTTGTAGACATTTTTGCAAGGCCATCTCAGTATCACTTTTAAAGTGTCCTCTTAAATGTTTTTTGTAGCAGAAATGAGACACGATTGTTGCCTTTTGTCATCCCGGCTCTTTTATTTTGATTATCCAAAAAAATCCATTTTCATTTTTCATTTAAGTTTAACAACTTTATTAATTAAGAATCATACTGCAACAATTATGTCATTTTTAGAAACTAATCTACAACAATACAATTAATTTGAACGAAACTGTGTACTACGACATCGGTGAGTCGTAGTAGATTATGAGAAAATGAATTTTTCAAATCCCTTCTATTTTACGGTATTAAGTTGACATATATACTTAATTCAAATCCCTTCTATTTCAACAATTATACGTTTGAAAACTGTATGTAGTTATGTACATGGTTATAAGTTAGCTGGTTACTTAATACTCTAATAATTGTACAGTCGGAACTAGAAAGTCGGCTAACAACAATAATATACTCTGCAGTATAGTACTCCTTCCGTCCCTAAAAGATTATCACATTTTCATTTTTTTTTATAATTAAACTTTGACCATATATATATTTATTTATGTTTAATAATATTTATAATCAATTAATTTATGTCCTACATATATATAATTATAAGCAATTAATTTCTGACCATATAAAACATATTTGATTTCTCCAAATATTCGTGGTGGCAAATCCTGAAAATTGTCCACTTTCGAACTTGCTTTTGCAGAAATCGTAGAGCTACACATCAGAACATTTCGTTCTTTTGCAAAACGAATAACAAATAATTCTAGCATTATAAAAGGATGCATATGAAAGAAAACACTAGCAAATTCTTGAATGGATTACAAACATATATATATATATATATACCTTCAGGTGATGAGATGCCATTAATTGCAAAAATTAAAATTCCTGATGAGATTCAGTTTCGTTTTAGATATTTTTATGCTTAAGATGCTCTGTTGCAACATATATTTGCCACATAAATTAAAGAGAAGGATGCATAGATGTTCTACGGTTATGCTAGTATATGACAAAAGTTGCTTCAAGGTTAAGTAACATTGGTGCTAACTGCTAAACATGAATAATTGCTTGGAATCATTATTAACAAACGAATGGTGGCTCAAAAGCATTTTAAGTACTCTAAAATTGACCTGAAAATACATTTTAAGTGACTGTGTGCATGCATGGACCCATCAACCATATGCTTTATTTAAGTGAAATTGTAGAAAGGTCAGGAGATAATTTAACTAATGGAAGACAATGGATAAAAGGAGATAATTTAACTAATGGAAGACAATGGATAAAAGTTAAAAGATTCATGTCCCTTCTTTTTCTTTTAATAAAAGCATTTGTGCATCTGTTAATGTAATATTCGAACATAAAAGAGATAAAACCTCAATGTGAAAATAATAATGAAGGGTCACGTATGAGAAGTCGGTTTCGTGATAATTTCAAAGAGAAAAATCAATCAAAGGTAAATGCAATATTCTCCCTCTACTAAGTTTGAAACCCTCAAACTTTAATATTTTCCCTCTACTAAAATATCTTCATTAAATTTGGAAGATTAATACTTCCTTCGTTCTTACATATAGATTTTATTTTGAATTTTAATGATTGGCTTTGTAAAATTAATGAAGATATTTGATTATGGCTAAAATTATACTTCATGGCTACTTGGCTAGCTAGAAAATCTTCATCCGGTAGAAGGAGTACAATTTGAACTTCTTTAAACAAAAAATAAGATTGATTGGGATATATATTTATATAAATTTTATGCCATAATTTATGCAAAAAGATTATCTTGGACAAGCATATAGATGTTTAGTTTAGTCATTTATATATACCATTCAGATTCGAGTTAAAATAAATGTAATTAAGTTGAAGCTTTGAATAATTGTGGACACTAAAACTAATCACATATACTGAAGTGAAAGAATGTTTTCCAATTGTGTGAATGTGAAAGCTAATAACTGATCAAGCAATAGTCATAGGCATGTTAAATGTCCTGCTCTTGTTTGTAACATTATTATCAAAACCAAAAAGCTACGATTTAAAGAGATCTATTAATTCCTCTTCCTTCAGCTACTGTTTTTAAAACCAAAAGCCTATGAAAATGAAGTACGGAATATACAAACTGTTTGGTATGGAGGAAAGAAAGAAAGGTCAGAGTTAATGAAAGAAAAATTTAATAAATGGATGTATTTTGGAAAAAAAAACTCGTATTTATTTATTGATTTATGTTTCGAAATCTGAACAGCCATTGCGGCGGTGCGTTAGGAGATTCACATGGCCAATTGACAAGACATGAATATATTTGGAAACCAAATTGAATTTGTGATTAAAAATAAAACATAGATGAATTAAAATGTTGCATACACGTTAACTAATGAACGTCTTACAAGTTACAATATAGTATTCCCTCATTATGGACATATATAAATGATTGTTAGGGCTAATATTTGATACGAGTAGTATTTGGTATTTAGTACGTAGTATTAGTTTAAAGTCTTGATTGACTTGAAGTTTATAGTTTTAATTTTGCCAGGAAATTGTGATATGGAAGCTTAGACGGTAAAGTGAGCCGATCTGGTATATATACCTCAAGTGAACATGAAGATAATGCATGTATGCTATGGATCTTGCTTGGATAAAAACTCATTTATGAGAGTCCTAAGAAATCACCACTTATAAGTTAAAATATTCTATAATTATTAAGGAGTAATTTGTAATAATTAGAGCATGTATATCAATTTCTTTAAAATTTTATTTAAAATACATTCATAATTATCACTTTTTTAGTTTTATTGACTAAATTTTTTTAACGTGCATGCATTTCCTTTAATACCTTTCTCTATTATTCAATTCAAAAATATAAAAAAAATTAAAAGATTTCAAGATTTTAATAATAAAAAAAGAAGAAATAAATAATATGGGTGAGCGTATAAATTCTCGTGGGATGCTGTGATAAATTTTTTAGAACTCAAGTTATTTTAGGAGCTAAAAAAAAAATATTATTTTATTAATTTTTAATTTTTTTAATTCCTATTATAATATTTAAGGAAGTTCATGCATATAGTTTTAATATAATTTATGTATGTAGAAGTGTAGAACAAATGAAATGGTGATTACCTGCTGACTATCTTTTAAGCAATAACACGCACAAAAGAATGTTGGTGTTACACAAGTTGTTCATCTCTATATTACAGCTAATTTATTTATATGTTGTCTCAACTTGTAGCCTTGTAGGGGTATATTTATTTATTTGCAAATATGAGTGTACAACATTTCAACTAGATTTTGGACGCAACCCAAATAGTTTATTTATTATTGATACTCCAATGCAACCTCAGACATTATAAAAAAAACACACTGTACTATCATATTCAACGGCCTTCTCCTTATATTCCGGCTAGCATGATTGCTTATCGAATTTCGGAGTTAAGATGCACAGTAATACCGGAATACATATTGTGTTTTTTTGAAAGATCATTAATCTGTTGGAAATAACAATCTTCTTCTTTAACCTGTTGATATATATAATGATCAATGATCAATAATCAAGATAATAAGTGTGTGTAAAAGAAATAATTCTCATCAATACATACATTTCCGCACTTGTAATCAAATGTGAATGGATGATATAATATGAGTATCCTTTAAATATTTTTTTAGATGCTTACAAATTGGTAATGTATTAATTTTAATCTTGATCATTAAATCATCCTTTTCGTGATTGGATAGGCATTTTGTAGAATTAATGATTTGCCATTTTCGTAAAAAAGTCTCCCCAAACGCACACTGTCAGTTAATGCCCAATTATAAGATTTATTAAATATATTTTTCGGATTTGTTGCCTAATTTTACTCTAATTTGATTTTTAACATTTTGATTTTATTGCTTTTATTTTACTTCCTTTTAGGTTATAATTTTATGTTTAGATGATTCATAATTCAATTTTTAAAACATTCAATATAATTTTACTCTAATTATTCATCATCATGGATCTCAAAAACTCGAATTCAAATATATATGGAGAAACTTCTTCTTCAAATTCGAAAAAATGTATTAATGGTTCTATTATTTATATATATCTTTTAATCATATATGGTGTAGTAACAACATATTTTTATTATTTCTATCCCAGGGATAATAATATGTAACATATGATTTTTTTTTTTTTGTATTCATGGCCTAGTGGTCCTGTCTCAGAAACCACTTTATAGTATTCCCACAGATTAATTTCATGTAGAGTAATTCCAAAGAACTACCATTTAAAAAACCTCCCACGCACATTAATTGTTCACACGCCTATAATTATGTTTATTTACAATATATTTTCCGGATTTGCTGTGATAATTTTACTCTAATTCATTTTTACCTTTTGATTTTATTTTCCTTCCTTTGGTACATGTTGCTTTTTGTATTTATTCATGATTCAATTTTAAAACATTCAAATATAATTTTGTTTCCCTAATTATTCATCATCATCACGTCTCGAAACTCGAATTTAAATATATACTTTATAAACTTCTTCCTTCAAATTCAAAAAATGTATTAATGGTTCTATTATTTATATACATGGAAATGCACACTAACGCATACTAATTGTAATATTTCGGGGCTTGACGTAATCTGGACAATTACGATATTTAAGTGAATACGCAGACATGTAATCTAATAAGAATATACTCATTTAAATACAATAAATACAAAGTTAATTACTTTAAATGAAATATCAAAACCAATATATATGATTCATCTCGTGATATTCTTTATTAATGCACAAGCATTTAACAAATGTGAAACAAGACGCTATAATGCTAATATACGTTAAGATACAGAAAAAGTTAATAAATCACAACCAAGACAATAACTGTATCAAATCCATTATTGGCGAAAGAATATTTCGCCAATTAATTCAAGAATCTAAATAAGTAACCATTCATTTCTTCAAATATTTACTTAAAAAAACTACTCTTATGAAGAGCCATAGTTGGAGAACACGTATTTAACAAACCATATCTTGAAAATATAATTTCTATAATTCTATTCGTATACTACATTCCATAAAAATCAACTACTGTAACTTCTATTGAGGGCATCTATACTCTCAAAAGATTTTGACAGACAAAACAAATTGATTTTAGGTTTTATCGTTTCGGGTTGCTTTCAATTTTATCATTACCACAATATTGTTTGATGCTATTCTGATATAAGAATAACTTATTAATGCATTCGAATAGGACAAGGAATTCAAACCATACCTTTGCTTGATTGACACTATGGCCAGTTACCATGTTTAGGGATTAGATATTTTCAAACGGGTTCCATATTAGGTAGTACAATTTAATCATACTTTCATCTTACTTTTTATGAATCTTTCCTAAAAATTAATCCCCTAAGATGGAAACTTCTGCTATAAATTGAAGTGACACAATGTATTTAATACTATCTCCATTTCAAATTAATTGATTTCATTACTTTTCAAAATATAACTTTAATCATCAATTACTCTTTCCATTTTATAATAGAAAGTTTTTTAGCAATTATTAGTTTATTCAAATTGTAAGTCGTCCTAAAATTTCAATGTAAAAAATTTATGCTCAAAGCTTATTCAGATTTTACCAACTCAAACAAATATATTCTATCGACCACTTTCATAAGTGAAGTAGAAGAATCTCTTATACCCCTTCTATTTCAAATTAATCGATCAGCTGGTATCAAGGCATGAAATTATTTGATTAAACAATTTTTATTCACTAACTGAAAAAATATAAAATTGATATCATTAATTTTTTTTTTAAAATATTTTCATAATATTATTTTTATAATTTTTCATAATGCATATAAAAAGAATTGATGACAAAGTTTCTGCTCGGTGTCGGTAGTTCGGCTTAATTAAACGGTTAGCTTCTAACTATTTACACATTTCCAATGTTATATTTAATTTTCTTAATATATTGGCAGGACTTAAAACGCCTAATAATATAAAAATGTGGAGGGAGTACTTTTATGTACATTACGAAAAATTACAAAAAATAAATATATTACTTTAAAATATTTTAAAAACACATTCAATTTATATCAATTTTATATTTTTCAATTAAATATCAAAAAGTACTTGATCAAAAGCCTTTCGACACGCAATCCCAAAACGTACAATTAATCTTCAAAACGGCGAAATAATAAATTGTAATTCTCATGCAATTAACTCAACACACATGAAATTCAGTATTGGAACTTTCAACTTTATAGTTATGTTTACATAAAGATGTTTTATGTTAAAATTTAAATAGTTATAATTTTCAGATGACAGTAGATGAGCTGCGTTTGTTTGAGGCATGAAGTGAAGAAATCTCAATACAAATTATATTATTTACATCAAATTTAATGATAGTTTTGGAGTCTTTATTATGATCTGTGTCCACTGCTGAATTAAGATTGTGGGAACATGTTCATACGAGTAATTAATATTCACTTGATTTGTTAGGTTGATGCTGACCCTTGAAAACTGCTAGACTATACGCATTGATTTAGCCAATCAGCCTCTTGTGAATTTTATTTGTTGGATATAGCGAGCACAACTTATTTCATGTTTTCCCTTAATGCTATGGCAACTTCTTATTGGATCTCTAATACATCTAAATTTAATGAAGACTTAGACAGTCATGTTTATATCCAAGTTTTATTTTATTTTAGTTATGTGGAAGTAACTATTATGACCACTTCATGATTCCGGTATAATAAAACCATTTGAAACTAAATCGGCTTCAAATCCTATTTGATTCCAAGCCCTTCACCATTTTTTGCTTTCCTCCTGACCTCTTATCAAGAAGACGAGAACAAAATAAACCTGTGTGCTCATTGATTCCCCTGGGATAGTGAGTTTTTTCATTTGGTCTCAGATTGTGACACGTGTCTAAAGCATAGAATCAATTCATTGCAATATGAATTTTCTTATATATTTTCTTGCAATACGACCTTTTGTATTAGAGGTGCCTTTTCTTTTACATCAACTAAAATGCTGGCTTACTTCTATTAGTTACCTGTACATTATTGTGCCAAAATTTATTAAACGGCCCTGCTACACAAGAGAGTACACAATATAAACTTAAAGAGGCATCATCCTAAATGACATTGACGTGGATTACCACTTTTACCTGGACAAAGCGCCCATCACGTAAAAAGCATCCAATGGCACTACCCATTTACAAGCCAATTCGTTTTGTGACGCGACACTTGGCCCACATCTTAAGGACTCACTTCCAAAGATTTCTATAAATACTCCATCATCATTCACCTTCATTTCAAGCGTAATACTAAACCGAGAATCCTACTGTTTCAATAACAAAACACCAAACTAACTTAGATATCGGAGAAATGGCCACATCGACTTCGATCGCCGCCTGCGTGAGATCCTAACCCCCCCCCGGGTTTCATCACGCAGAATACTGAAAGCAGCACCTCAAGAATAACCACTCGTGCGATCCAAATGATAACAATCGTGCCGCTCATTGACACAACGATAAATGTCGTGTTCAAAAGATTCACAAGACAAACCAGCAAGCACGTCCTACCACAAGTAAAGGACACACGAGAGTTAAGTCACGATCTGAAGTATCACGAAAGGGGGCCCCATCGACCACAAAGTTAAGACAAAGTAGCGTCAATTCGGTCCCTTCCAACAACAAAGATAATATGTCACATTACAACCGGCAAGACTACTCCTCCGATCCTCACTCCTAAGTCGGTCCCCACATAGGGACAACCGAAGGGGTTACATGAACAAGGGTAAAACTCACGAACGGTCTCCAAGAATAACCGCTGAAGTCACCTATACTCAGCGAAGGCAGCAGCTAGCACTGCGAGAGGACAATGCCGGGGGCGTTTATGACGCGATAGCAAAAGTGCTCCAAAGACAAAGAGAGGAGCTAAATACCAGATTACCAGACATTGCCCTCCAAAGTCCCGGAAAACACAGTACTTTGCTCCTTTTCGCACAGTCGGCATTAATTGGCCGACGCCGAAGGGTTTTGAAACGCCCAAGTTCAAAACGCATACGGTATCGGAGATCCTAGTAATCACATCAGCTCATGACTCGCCATCCTCGGGGCTGAGTCGGTGACGATGCGATGCAGCGGCTTTCCAGCGCTTGGTCGGGAGACTGCTAAAATGGTTCCGCTAAAACGCCACCTAACACCATAGACTGGCTGAAGGATTTCAGGATGTCTTCATTGATAAGTTCTGTATCATGGGCAACAAGCATTTGGTGGCGAGTTAATGAATACGGCGTAAACGGGGCGACATCGCGAGACTACTCCAATCTTCTGATTCCAAAAGTTTTAAATCCAACATACAAATTTTACCTAAGAAGGTAGTAAAGACCGTGCTCAATCATGGCTTGGTAGCTGGACTATCAAGGAAAGGACGGTATCGGGAACCGCCATCATTAACATCACCGGCCCAACCGACAATTAAATAAAGCTGGTCGGAAGCTGCAACTGCGTATGAATAATCGAACAACAGCCTCAAGTGAACAACCCAGGTCCTCTTAACGAAAACCAAGATGGACAAAGCTACAAAAGAACTAAAAAGAGAGACCTCGTGACCACTCTGCGAGCACTCCCTATGAGTAGAGAACAAGAACGGCGCAGAACCTCGTGAAATTAATATATAATAATGAGGTTCGTTAAGAACAATGGCAAGAGTGTACCAGATGCCCGACAAGACAACAAGGCTTAAACTGAATAACCTCGCTATACGCCAAGTCGATCAATTAGCCATGGTATATCGGTTAGCGCGGGATCCGAGATAGTGGTATAAACATTTCTGAATAAATCGATATACCGAGACTAGTATTATATGAGTAGTATTTTATGTCACGGAAATTTTACATTTAATCATTTATAATCATTTAAACGAAAGTTTAGATATAATCGCTTACCAAATGCCTTTAAACTGTTTAATACTCCCACCTAACACCACTATCTCTCATCCTTACTCAATATTTCATCATTATTATCACAAAACAAAATCCCATCTCCTTTTTCCTCGGCGCGTACGAACTCACCCTCTATCCCCATCCCCTCGATTTTTTTTTCATTTTCTTGGTAAAATCTGTCTTATTAATCTTTCCATAATCTTTGCTCAATCAGATCTTTGTTCATCAAAAGAGGCGATTTTTAACTTTCAAATCTCATCATTTTATATTATAGCTGAATTATTTTGTTACGACTTTTTGAGTTGACTCGAGTTTAAGACTTTATTATGGTATTAAAGTATCATCTAGGCCTAGATTAGGTGGTTGGCAAGTTGTTATGGTTGGGATTTTGGGGTTGTAATGCTGCTTGGATGTTGTGCTGACTTTTTGTTGACTTTTTTCACAAACCACCTTTAAGTTGTAATATGATGTTATTGACCTTAATATAGTTGTTTGGGGCAAGTCAAGTGATTTCGGCGTTGATCGGAAGGGACCATGCCGGTGTGTTTTGTAAGCTGCGTGTAGTTATGCTAATTAAAGGCTCTTCAGGTATCGCTGCTTAATTAATTGGGGAATCGATTGTCGGATTGGGATTAGAATTTGATTGTAGTGTTATTGCTGGGGCGAATGTCAAAATGGAGAATTGAAATGGCTGTGTTTTGACGCTTATTAGCTCGTCGTTAAGACGCCGTAGTTAATTGCCCACCTGTGAGTCAGCAAGCTTAGTAATTGTAATGTCGATAAAAGTTGCTGCTGTATGGAAAATTTTGTAAAGCTTGTTTACTAGTTTTGGTGTTTTAATTATTATTAAGGATATTTACTTTGAATTCAGCGAGACGTTGATTAGTAATCGATTTAAATGGAGAAAATTACCTTTTTATGCTATATCAATAATTCAGTAGTTTCATGGACTGTGATCCTTATACCGGGGCCTTCTCTCTGCTGCTTTACATTTGATCTTTTACTGATTTAATAAACGTAAAGAGGATGTTATTAATCGTGAAGTAAATAATGTATATAATTGCTTTGATGTGAGTCGAGTCTACCCAAAGACGCTGACTACTTAGAGATATTCTAGTGTTTTGACTGAAAGCAGTACACCACGACGAACCTTCATATATATTATGATTATATATTCGGTGACAGGTTTCATATGTGGACTATATTGGTATGTATATCGATTGCTATGAGATTGGCTGTTATCGAGATTGATGCGCATGATTACGGTATTATTGCATCATACCACGTGTCTTCTGCGCGCGATTGTGTATTATCAGATGTGGTCAAAAGTATCCTTTTCCGTGCTGATTTTGGGCGAATGACGCCGTATATATACATCAACAGCTGAAGAGCCGGGACGTGAGGTTCGGGCGCCGCATATGCATATTGAAGGAGTAACCCAGGCCATTCGGGAGGCTCGCTATGCATATCGAAATGGTAGCCCTCGGTCGGGAGTGATCGCGACGATATATACGCCAGCGACGCGCGATATTAACGGATGCGTGTATATCGTGGACGCGCTGACAAAGAACGGAGGTTTTTAATGTTATCTATTTTGCTGTACTAACCTTTATTGTTTGTGCTGTTTATTTGAAACGAATATTTGATCGCGCGACGCCGACTACAGCTTAATATACGTGACGTGAGTGCTCTCATCGACTGCAATAATATTAATAAGAGGTTACCGCTTAATTGGGGAGTAAAGGGTTCTTGAGGTTATTGTTTAATATTATATATATGCTTTTTATATATAATTATGATTTTATGTGGTTGATACTATTCGTGATATTTCAGATTCACTAAACTTCACAGATTACTTCCCTATTTCTTTAAAGCAAGCAAGCGATGCCTGTGTTTCTAGATTTGATTGCAGCGCTGCTGCCGGGCCGAGCTACGCTGACAGTCATGATTAAGAGCGAAAGAAAGCGTGTGGCTTGTAGTCACCGCAGTCTTTCTAATATTTTTCTTTGTTATATTTTTCAAGACTTTTATGTTGTATATTACTGGGTCGTAGTGACCATACTATGATCGTGATGTATCATGTAGACGTTTGGGTTTTGTTAGATTGTACATTTCGTGATGGATGTATGTTCGTGTTGTTGGTAGTGTTATTTTGGGTTGTGTTGTTAGTTCATCATGATGGACAAAAGAGTAATTTTATTATTAATATCAAAATGAAGTCTTTTATGTCATATCCATTGACTCACGACTTCGGTACAGTTGTTGATGATCTTAACTCTCATGGCCGACTGTTACATAAACCCCAAAATTGAGGTTTCACCCAAACCAAAAAGAGAGACCCAAAGCAATTCTCAGAGTATCACAAGCGATCACTTGTCATGACAATCGATGATCACGAAGCTTTGAAGGTCGAAATGGTGAAACCCATTTAAGGGGCATCTAAAGGAGTTCGTGGAGAACACCCCCAAGAACCCACCTTATTCCTCACCTCGAGAATGGAAAAGCAGCAGAGCCTAATCCCCCCCCCCCCGACGAGTCAGTAAGGCGCATTGATACCATTTCTCGAGTGATTGGTACGCAGTGAGGGAGATACTCCAATTCCCGAAAGCAATATGCTCGAAGGGCCGTGTATAGGCTCGCACCAATGGCCACCATAGACAAGTAAGGGATAAAATTCTCTAAAGAGGAGTCGAGGGATTGATAATCACCACGATCCCCTAATAATCAAATTCAAGAATTGCAAACTTTCTACAAGTAATGTCAGGACACAGTGGAGTTCAAGCGGATATCTTATACTTGTATGTATTACCCAATAAGTTACCTGCACCTTTTAAAACCTCGGCCTGTACGCCTTGCCTGGAAGCTTACAGACACTCCATATATCCTGCAAAAGTGTGGGGATAACAGATCTCGACATTACTGTAGGAGAAGCCTCTCAAGAACTGTGATTTATTATCAGGTCCTTCACGAAGCTTGTCGATATATCCGACTTCTTCATAACGGTCTTCTGATTGCGGCAACCAATCCTCACAAATTGAGTAACCATTTCTCCGCCCATTTGAAGATGAAATTTCCAACCACGCGAGGATCAAAGCGAGAAGTAAATAAAAGTGCTCGAAGCTCATATCAAATATTCTGCATCTCAAGGAAGTCTGGCCAAAGAACCATCGTAAAAGAGAAAAAGAACTCCTCCCAAAATAATGAGCGTGACACTCGTGAAGAAGCCTCGGACAACTCAAAGAAAGTGGGAGAGTAAGGGATGTCTCATTTATAACTCGAGGTTGTCTCCTGTGGAAAAACAACCTCGGGAGAAAACAAATCAACATAGAAACACAACCGAATCCGCAAGCATAGAAGTCTGCTGACAAACTCCCCCCGTAAAAGAAAGATTAAAGGCAACTCAAATAAGGGATTTCACCCGAGAAGTGTTCATTTGAGACCTCTCGGGAAATTTTTGATTTCATGATAAACGAGCGAGGCATGTAACTCCATCTCCGACAAAATCAGCCATAATGCAAGCTCTGACCTCTTACAAGGAAGTGCAAAGATTAGCAGGGTGTCTTGTGGCTCAATCGATTCATACTGGGTCCGAAGATAGAAACTCGGTCCTCCGAATATCGGTGACAAGCTTCCCAAGAAGAATTCAAGCTGACGTAAGAAAAGCAAAACTTTTTGACGAATTAAAAGTATACCTGACATCTCCAAAAAATATTGACTGCATCTGAAGAAGGAGGAATTAAGGCTATACTTTCTCCTTAGCTATATATATATGGTCCTGAGGGACAAGTGAAGCAAAGGTGCTCATAAGAGAAGAGGACAAAATCCAGAAGCCCATCTACTATGTGAGTCATGTGTGTGCTTCATAGACCAAGAGAAATGATCTTCAGAATTTACCAAATTCATGCCGGCTCCGTTATCTCGGTTAGAAAGCTCAAGGTCTATTTTGAAAAACCAAATTTTATGTGGTTACAGAGCGCCCCCTTGAAAAGAATACTTTCCCAACCAAAGACAAACGAAGGCCTAAGTGGGCTATAGAGCTAAGTGAGTTTGAGATCACTTTCCGACCTAGAACTGGAATAAAAGCCTGCATCACATTCTCACATGAAGCGTTCTGACCGAGTTAGAGGGAGACTCGAAACCGAGCCAACACACTTCGTGAGAGGCCCTCGTGGACTTTATACGTGGATGGAGCCAGCGAACCTGAAGGCGCAGTGATCTTAATTCGTGGACCCTGAAAATCTCGAATACGCTGCTATGTCTCAGCCAACGCACCAATAACGGTTTAATACGAAGCCATGGTGACGGGTATTGCTAGCTCCAAAGTCTAGTAACTAATCCGGGTAAAAGAGGATTCTAAGTCGGGTGATTGAACAAATCAGGGAGAATCATGGAGTCAAGAACGAACCCCGAGAACTATTACTCTGGGGCGTCACTCTAACATCACTCAAAGTTCGACTCACGCGGTCTTCGAAAGCATACAATTTTGGTGGAGAAAACTAACATGCTTATCATCTATCTCGATCGGCTACCACTTGGCCATGAGGATATTCCTACGCTCATATTGAACATCGAAAAGCCCATTCATAGTAGACAAGAATAAAATTCTACGGGAGAAGAGTATGATTTAGTCCCATAGTCAAGTTTTTTAAACACCGAGAAGCTGCTCCGAGGACGCGTCGGTGCTGAAATTTGAAAACGGTTATAACCTAAATGTTCCAAGGGGAGTTGTATAAGATTTCTCCCATTTGGGGACCCTAGCTATTTTGCATCCCAAGATAACCAACGAACTTCATTTAAAGTCTACGAGGACACCGCGACATCATATCCTGGGAAAACCTCGCCCTAAAGATTACCCGAGTAGGTTATTTCTGGCCCACACTCATGAACGACTCCTTAGAGTATGTAAAGGTGCGGTTTTTGCCAGCATATGGCATCCTGGTGACAACCCGCGGTGGAAATTTAATCGGGTCCTTTGTCCCATACACAGAATGCTGCACCATTCATGGGACAATTTATGAAGCACGAACCAAAGACAAAGACGCGGTAGTCAGAATTATTTCAAGCAAGACATGTGCAAGCCATGCCCTAAAGAACACTATTATCGTCGTAAGATGTGTTGGAAGAGTTCATATGGAAGAACATCATTGAGCCGCTACGGGATACCAAAAAATATCAGATCCCATAATCCGGTCTCGCCTGACGCTTCTACCCTGATATCACGCCAGAAGCTGCCTCGATAGAACATCGCTGCGAACGTGATGTTAAATCTCAAGCCAACGGACGTGGAAATCATGAACAAGACCAAGCCAAGGAATAAAGAAAAATCTCCTAGAGTCAGGGGCGAAATGGTACGAGGAGCTCCCTACCGAACCACTCCATCCAATGCCACTTATAGGACCCCCTTAGCCTGTATTCTGGGGCGTGGTTGTTTTGCTCAGTAGTAGAGGTTTGTCTACCCAATATCCGACAGCTTTGCTTTAAAGAAGAGGAAATGGAGAATAGACAGAGAATACCGACTTCAATGCATTTAATTGGGCGTGGATACAACCTTATAACGAATTTAGAGGTATAAACACCGATGGCACGATTCTACAACCGAGGGTCGAATCCGCAATTCAAAGAAAGGGAGACCTCAGACTGCCTAAAGCCAAAGAAGCCAAAAAGTGCTCCAAGCTCAATCCTAAACGGGAGGACCATGTACAAAGTGAAGAGTCATAGCCCAAAGGACTTACGAATTGTAGAACTCTCGAGAAAAATCATCACATCAATACGACACGGGATCTGGTCTCAAAACAAACTACACTTAGTACCGTGAAAGGATGAATTTTCCTCTTTTGTAAACAAAACTTGGAGGAGGGAAAGCTCGAATAAGCACTAGTATGCCTTTTAAAAACAGGACGTTACTCTCTTTCAGATCCACCAGAAATACACATTTTCCCGAAGTGTTCTTCCACGAACTCGAAGATAGTCCTGGATGCCAACAACCTCTGAGATCTTCTCAATTATAAGCCTCATTATGGGAGACTGTCCGCAAGGATGTCCTATAATTTATTATGACTTCTCTCGGAGAGTGTCTCTTCAATCCCCTTCTAAGGCCACAGATTCTCCGATTGTTTTGATTTTGTTTTTGGAGCTCTTCTTTACATACGCCTTTGGCTTCTTTCTGCAGAGTTCAGGAACTGCTGTGTCGCTCGTATCTAAAGAGAGGTCCACATGGATTTCAATGGAGCCCAATATAAGCAGATTCAAGATCCCCATGCTTGTTCTTGTAAAATCACCGCCGGGCCTCGAAATCCTCAACTTGTGCCCGAAGCTTTAACAAAGAAGTCGTGGATTCTTCTCTTTGATATGGTTTCACAGAATACCCAAGGAAGATATGAAACCCTAACGAATCACGGCTAAACTGAAGCTACCACCTAAGTGGCGATGTGGTGAGAAATTTATCCGCGTCCGTAACATCTACCGATGCGAGAGGAGACGAAGAAACGACAAGGAAGAACGTGAAGGAAGCCGGTGAAGCTGTAGTAGAAGGAATGACAGCTGGCCTCTATGAAATCACCTCTTCTGGAGCTTTCCGAGGCTTCTTTGTGATTGAGTCATGGGAGAAATCAGCATTCTCCCAAGTATAGCTTTTCCTTCTTGACACCTTAGAGCTGGTTCTTTCCCTCAAGTCAATGGCTTTGAAATCCACCTTACGGGTACGGTACAGACTCCTAGAGTTCTTCGTACAATAAGTCTAATCAAGAATAAAAACAAAAGTGGCCAGAAACCCAAGGAATGAAAGATAGTGATGCACGGAAAGAGATGTTACTTACAGAGTGACATCCGGGGAAATTTATTAACTCCATTGGTTAAACTCGCCTTTATTAACACGCCTCACCATAGACTGGGGCAGAGTTCTACCAGCCTTCTATCTCCGCTAAGTTCTTTGGGTGTAATCTTCACCGGCAGAGTGAGCGGCATTTATACCAACGAGCTCTGACCTCGTAGCCGAAGCCCTCGGCCACTAAGAACTATAGCTTCAACCACCGACTCCTCCACTTTGTCCACCTTCTTCAGGTATAAGAAGTCAGAGGGAAGGATAAGCCACGGAAGTAAGACAAGAGCCTTTGTTGATTGCTACATCACCTCAATGCTATGTTGGGGATGATCCCGACGGCAAAAGTGTGCTACTTGAAGATGGTGCACTGGCATTGTAGTGGCATCACCGAATTCGCCTGATCGCTGCCACCCTTTGTCAACAAATGAAGAAACGGGGAGTCGGAGCTCAGAAGCTGAAAAAACTCCCTAGAACAGAGCGTGTCTCAGTGAGGGGGGGTCGGGCGCATCTAAATTTCACCTTTGGGCGGAATGGATTGAGATCATAACAAAGGGAGGAATCTTACTGCTTCCCTTCCACGTGGGATACGGTCGCATCCTCGTCAGAAACCCATAGTGCTCTCGATCCGCTCCCACCGGAAGTCGGTAGAACGGTTCGGGAACTGCTTTCGCTCGTGCCGAGGGTCGGCTGATCTTTCAGGGTTTCTTTGGAAGACTTCCTTGAGGCTGGCTGTGTCGGGCGGCGAGGACCCATTCGATCCACCGACTGGTGAGACGCCCGTGCCGTAAGAGGTAACGGCAGTGAGGGGTTTTGAGGTCGTCTCCTCAAAAACACTCCAACAAATTCGCCCGAGGCTCCCGACACTGATGCAAGCTCTCTAGGTTCGTAGGCCGGGTAATGGTGCACGTAAGACGTTAATGCACCCCTCGAGAACCAAGAAAATTCTGGCTTAGAATACATTACGGAGTCAAGAAAAGAAAAAAGCAAGGCCATAATTAAAACTCGTAAACACTACCTACTTCTCGCAACACCTCAGCCGCACTTACCTCTTCGTGGAATGCTTGAATGATTGATGGGTACGGGCGGTGTTAGAATGATGGGTACTCTGATCTGCCATAAAAGAAATGGGCGGGGGAGAGAACGCGAGGTAAAGTGTTACTAGAAGAGAAGAACAACGGTCATATTAATGTGGTTTTTGCCTTTCAGAGAAACGATAATAATTATGCAAAATGAAGAAGAGAAGTGAATGGAAAAGACAAATCTTTTAATGGTGACTAAGCACTGCCTCTCGATCTCCAAGGCCATAAAGGTCCGCTGTCATGAGGAAATTTAACCCTTCAAATGGCGAAGCGAGAAATTTCGAAGATTTAAAGGGACAATCGATACCGATTGATTAGCAATTTCCTTAATGGATCAAGGGCCCATCATGTAAAGATCCAACGGCAACCATTTATTGTAGCTCAAATCAGTCAATTCGTGCCCAGTGATCGCTGCGATTTAATTCAATATCTCGGCGACTGACCCCCAAAGATTTCCTATAAATAATTCATCATTAACCTACATTTTGTTGCACGCTAAACTCAGAACACTTACCGTTTAAACAGTCAGAAACAATCTCGAAACTAACTTAAAATTTGAGTGGTCATGATCGACTCTCTGTCGCCGCCCAGTAGCCTGGAACTCCCCGGTTTCATCGCGAGATCATCACGGAGAACACGGACCAAGGAGAGGCACCTCAAGAATAACCACTGGGCGAGGAGTTGCACGTATTAAAACTACCTCGGAATTACATCCATCCGAACCTATGACCCAAAGCTACAAGAAGAAAAGTGGTTTGGGAATGCACTTGATAAATCCTCGGTCCTCCCATCAAGAGAGAATAGATAAGTCGGGGCAGACTCAAATTTCCGTGTCTCATCCAATTTAAAAGACTTCTGAAAATAAAGCAGTACCAACACAAAACTGAATAGTGTAATAAAGTGAGTAGCTCCTTAGTTTATATATTTACCAAACTCTTTAATTTTCTCAACGTGAGACAATCATACGTGAACTCTCGATTGCTTATGAGCCAAATCTAACAACTTCAAGACGCGACTGCCCCTTTTTTGAATATTTTTCCTTTTAAAGTCTCAATTTTTAATACCTGTGTCACACAAATCCGCCGGGCTTCATATCATGTTCAATTTATTAAATCTAATCCGAGCCACCCACAAGAAGTGAAGAGAGCACACAACATAAGCTTAAATAGACACCATCCCAAAATCGGGTTATGTTAATTGCCCTAATATGATACCTGCACAATTCTTAATAAAATTTTAAGTATTTACCACATGTAATGTGTTACAACTTATAATGTGAGAAGTTACGTCCATTTAATATGAAATTAATGTATTACAACTTATAATGGTGGAGAGTTACGGTCCATTAATAAGGTTTTTGTTCATTAATAGTTCATTAATGATTAAAAATACAAATTATACCATTTTATGATATATTTTCTTTTTTTTTTGGTACATTTTAGGTAATACATACCATTTTATCTAAAAAAAATTATTAATATCAATTATATAATCTTATTTTTAACTTTATAATTTGTACCACCTTTGTTTCGCTAACAAATTTTATTATTATTCTAATTCAAGTGTGTGTATAGAATAATATTGGTATATATTTTTTTTTTTTGAATTTTTTAATCATTTAAGAATATATATCATTTTTACATCAAATCGGACATATTAAAAATTAATAAACACGGGATGTAACTATAACCGCTTCCTTACAATGTCCCCAAACTATTTTCTGGTTAATACAAAGATATACTACGTAATACGTAACATTTTCAATTTTTTTTAAATAAATTTCATATGTATTATAATGTTGCATTTGTACTTATATACGAGCTATATATTCCCTCTATTTCATAATAGATGATTGCCAGATAAAAAAATATTTTATTAAGCGACCGCGAAGTTTTACACCGAGATTGTAAAAACTATATTGGAAAGTAATTAAAAACTATAAAGTAAAAAAATTTCCAGATAATTATTTCTGACATGAAGAAGTACTTAATTACTAATAATGTAGTCACACGAGAGGAAGAGTTGGCCGTTTGATTATTAGCATATATGTGATGCATACTAAAAATGGGATGGTGGGGAATACACCATTTATTATTTGTCTAGCTCTTTGGTGAAAAGAACACAATTGAACGCTCCCTTAATCACTTTTGGTTCCTATTTAATTGGTATGATTTTTAGATGCTTAAACTCCATCTTTCAGCTCTTCCTTTCATGAAAGTCCTCATATTTTTATTTATAGCGAAGCAAATAAGAGAGATGACAATCTCCCGTCACTTTCTTACTCTACTCCCCCCTTTTAGAAAAGTAGCCACTATGAGCGGCCCGCTTATATGAGCTGCTTCTGGACGGTTTTAGACAGTGGCCCAAATTTAATCTTAATCTTAATATTTTATATATCATGCGATTTATGTCGTTATTGGCTGTGAATCGATCAAATTAAGCAAAGAAACGCTACAGTTTAGTGATTTTTATTAAATGATCCTTCTTCTTATTTGCGCTTATAATCGACGTTTATTTTCAATACGCAAATTCAAAACAGCGCCTCTATTTGTATAAAATTATTTTCATGATTTGGAAGTGCCCATTCAAAACCCATTTGGCCCTAAATAAATTAGTTAAACAACTTTAAAAAAATGCATCAATGTGTTTTAGTTGATCCGTTAACACTGTTATACACAATTTAGGATCGATAAAATAATAGACTGATTACTTTTACCTTTATTTTTATTTTTTTCACTTTTAATTACTACTAATAAACGATTGTATGGCCAGGCGCACATTTGAGACTGCAGTTATTCCCACTTCAAAGCATTCACCTTAAAATATTTATCGCCTTTTTTAATTGGTTGCTTAAAGATAATAAATTAAACTTACATTTTCAGCATCTTTTGACATGCTTTTATTTCAAATTATCAAACAACCAAAGATATAGCTTCAATTAATTGTCATTTTATATTTTTAATGTGATTTTTTTCTTAATTTATGCCAAGCAAATACAAAACAATTAAAAAACAAATGAGCAGAAAAGAAGACAAAGAGTTTTTTTTTTTGCAATATTTTCAATGAATGCTTGAAATAATTTATTAAATGAAACTAATTTGTATATTTTATATGTTTATTTAGTTTTATTACTATAAAAAATATATATTAGCTTTACTAAAAAGTATCTCATTTTATATCTATATTCCGTATATTATGATCTTCGCTTTTTTATGATATGACCTTGACTATGAGTGCCTAAACGAATAATGTCACACATACATTATTTTTCATTTTTTCCTACCTGGAAAAGTTAATTAATTAAAAATAATGTACTAGCTAGTACTATATATAGTGTCATGGTCATTTTCTTCAAGGTCTTATTAGACCATTCCCTTCTTCTCCAATTCTCACTATATAGTAGATTCACACCTTTGATCATTCTTAGTTCTCTTAGCTTCGCTTTGTATATTGAGTCTCCTTCCATCACATCTTGTTAACCTCTTAGAGATCACATCTTCAACCGGCCTAAGCTTCCTGGTTGAATATAAAAAGAAGGAAAATGGTAAGTTCTTTAATTTTGGTCACATGGTTCATCTTATATTTTACCTTTTGTATTCTTTGCTTTCCTCCAGACATATTGATCGTTCTTTATGCTTAATTATGTAGGAAGTTGAGAGCCAACAGCATAGCTCATGGGAAGGCTACGTCGATTGCCGGAACCGACCAGCAACCAAAAGCCGCCACGGCGGCATGGCGGCCGCCTCCTTTGTCTTGGGTATTTATAAATAATTTTGATCCATCCATAATTTCAAAATTATATAATATTCGAAGAAGCTCGAAAAGACTTAATCAACACAATATATATATATTTTTGACACGTGATAAGACTAAAAGTCTTGTTATTTATTTTCTATTATATCATCTAAGAACAATTTTGGAATATATATAGTTTAGCCATGTTAAACTATTTTGTGTTCTTGTGTAACAACTTTTTATGTTACTTGTCTCATATCACAATATGACACAATAGTGAATTTTCTATCTGTCTTTTAAAACGTAGTTGTGAGATTATGGAAAACTAGCATTATTTAGCAAACAAAGCAATTTGGTGTATATATTATCCTTCTAATATTATAATCAGTGACAAACTTCATGGGAACAGCTTTCCTTCTTGCTCTTCTTGGTGGCGGCTTCATTCTGATGCTTCTCTTCACCACCTTCGTCATCCTCACATGCTGCTTATTGAATTCTAAAAACTACTTACTATTTTAATAAAATAATAGTAATGTTTGCTGTAATAGAGAGCTCCATATAATTGATTAGATTTTTCTTACTATATTGCCTGAGTGATATGAATGGACATGGTTTATGATTGATTTTTCCCATGTTTCAGCCTGCAAAAATTACGGCAGAAAAGATTTTTTATTAAAAATTATCTAGTTTGATTTTTAGTAACTAAAATTCCTATCGTAATAAATCTTCTTATTTTAATTAACTCAAATAAATAAATTATTTAAATAATACATATATTTCTCTTGTTATTTCTTTTTCTTTTATTAATTTTTTTTTATATTTTGGAAAGCTACCTTTCGCTATATTTGCTCGTATAACACATGATTTTTTATTTTCTTTTGCCATAATCATGTGTGAAAACTCGAAAGTAATACTACTCTTTATTCACCGTTTGGTGGACTCTTCCTCATTAGTGCCCTTAGTCCACACTTTCTAGTAAATCACATGCAAGATGCTCTGGTCAAGCAAACATGATCCCCACTAGCTAGGAGGGTGTTTGACTGTTCGATTTAACTTTCTTAAAAATAACTCTACATTTTTTTCTTTTACAAATTAAATTACTGTAAGAGGTGAAACCAATTTATCAATATATATATATACTCCTATGATAAATATCCTCTGCCTTTTTTGCATGCTTTTTGTTATGTATGGTAGTCAAACTTTGAACTGAAAATTCGAATTTTCTTAGTGCAGCATTGAAGAATTTTACTAACTAAAAATCATATTAATTCTCCGAATGAATTATAATAGTACTATAAAGTTAATTATTGGAGGTAGTATATATTCGATGAAACTTTCTTGAACGCGTAGGAGAAAGGGAAATGGAGCAATATAGTCAACCATAATCCGTAAGCAAAGCGGAAATATATATTATTTGTGGGTATAGAGTCATATGACTAAAGACATACAAGTTGAAGCTGATAATGATTTCACGTGTTTGGGTATCCTCCATAATTGTCCCAAATGTTTTATTTCTATATTTATATGGTATCTCATCACTCTTGCTATTTTCTTAATAGCTTTTAATATAAAATAATCTACATATATCATTACACAATAAATTAAACATAAATTTCTAAAGGTGGAATGGAGGCCTGTAATTACCTGTCAAAATCAAGTTACTCCTCTTTTTAATATTTGAAGGGTCATCATGTATTTAGAGGATGTCTCATGGGAAGAGATGGGCACATATATACACCTAAGTTTCTTAATTTCCATTGAGATGAAATGATGTAGATAGAGGAATTGCATTCAACCTTGGTCTCTCCGACCAGTATGTCTGCAATCTGGATATGTGAACCAATAGCTCATCACAATTTGGCAAGTAGATAGGCGAGTGAACTATGTATACCTTTGCAGGGCTTTTAGGGCGAAGCACTATCAAATATATTTGTATAGATCATTTTGCAGATAGTTTTTTAAATTCTTATAACGACATTATCAAGCATTACCTAAAATAATATAAAGACAGAAGATGTTGCTGAAATAACGTTACATATTTATCCCGATTGGACGTCTAAAATATAATTTTGAATGTACAAAATTAATGCCAAGATCATATCATTACATGCGATAATTTTTGCGACTAAATTATATTACTATCAATGCATCAAACTGTACTCACACGCACTATTTGACAATTATCTTAGATAGGCAATCAAATTTCTTCCACAAAAACTACCTTTATAATGATTAATGAGGTTGCCGATGTGTATGTTGTCGGAGTTTGCAAGAAATGATCCAGGAAATTATGTTTTGTACCTCAGCTCAATACCTTCACCTTTCATATGTCACCCACTTATTACTAGACTTATAAATTAAATCATGAATTGAATTAGGTATATCAACAATATATGTTAACATAAACATTAGCAAAACTAAGTTAGATATATTTAAATGGTGATAGATGATTAATTTCGAACATTTCATGCATTATTATAAAATGTACTCCATATAAATTAAGTAATGTAACTATAGTTTAAGACGGATGAGTATATATAAAGTTATATAATTGATCATGCTCATAGCATTTCATGACTTCTTACTTGATTATGATTTATTTAAAGTCAAAATTAATTTTTAGTAATTAGTCATATTTCCCAATTTTATTGAGATTAAAATAGAAGTGAAGATGTGGATTGTCCACCCATTCATAGTAAGGTTTTTATGCTATGATTCATTGGATTTGCAGTACCATTACATGATTCTACTTGGCATATGAGTCACTAGAAAGTTTGTTTTTTTATTAGTGCTTGTTGAAATAATGGTCTTCACACGTTTTAGTGACAAAATCTTATCAATTATCACCATCATTAGAGTTAAAAGTTGGTTTGACTGGGATTGCTGGTTAGATTACGAAGAAATGATAGAATCATACCCAATTGCATTTGCCACTTTTCCCTTTTTGTAAAGAGTGGTCGAAAGAAACCAGAGGAGATAATGCTTTTCGGAGTATAATTATCATGCAATAATCATTTATATATGCTCGTTTACTTCCTATTAAATTGTCATGTTTGATTATTGAATATCAGGCTTACATATGTTTCAATTAATATAAGCCAATCAATTAAATCAAATTAAACATATATTAAAAAAAAGTATCCCTAAGAAAAATGCAAATTCTTAATTCACATTCGAATCCTAATGTGATTATTATGTTTTATACTTATTTTTTATTTGTACTCAAACTAATGATAGACTTAATTTTGTGTTACTAAAAATAATATAGTAATTATTTAAAAACATTCTTATGAAGCTCGAAGCTTAAGAACGTATTAATTCAAACTCACAAAGTGGTGATCAGATTTTTTAGTAATAATCTTGTTATTACAGTTCCCCTATGTTTCTTGTTAGAGAATTTATGGTACTAAAATGTTTTTTGGTTTTCAAGCTTATAAAAAAAGGGAATATAACTAATATACATGATATTTTGTACATTAATAAACAATGATATCATTGGACAGGTCCTTAGGACCAGGTGTATGGTCGACATATATTATTAACTATTGTATTTAATAATTTAATTGTTAGCATAACCATTCTATTATTGCACAAATATCCCACTTTTGTGGTTGCTTTAGTTACCCCATTAGGAATACTTTATTTTCATGTGACTCACGTCAAGATGCCTAAATATTTTGTATATGTTAGGATGAAATATTGAGGACAATTTGTTTAGGAGCTAAATCCCTTTTTGCTTATACAAGCTTTCAAAAAGTCATACTCTTTAGTTGGCACCTAATTAGTCATTAATCTAAACAAGGCAAACAATTAACGACGTAAGAATTAATCATGTAGGAAAAGCTATTAAGTGTAGAGCTTATTATACAATCCATAATTGTAGCAATAACCATATGTTATTATATTGATTAAATTTTGAGCATTGATCATCCAAGGAAGACGGATTTGTCGATTTCTAACAACATTTTATTGTTGAATTCCTGGGGCTAGTGATTTTAACAGTGCAAGCTAGATCAAAGTCCTTGAAGCCACCCCAATGCAACCCTCATGAGCCTAACTTGCCTTGTGAACAAGTCCATGGTACCAAAGCTATTTACTGGACTACCTAGCTTTAGGAGTTATGTGGGCAAAGGGCTGCACCTCATGGAGTTATGAAACAACTATTGTAAGATACACCAAAAGGAAGCAAAGATCAACTTCTTCAATCCACAGGTATTCTGCCTTTGCTTGTGGTGCTCTAATTGCAGTAACCTCGTGGTGTGACTTTGAAGACAACAAAGGCTGGGAATGGGGATTCGGAATCTCCACCATCGCCATTTTCTTGTCGATTCCTGTCTTTCTTGCTGGTTCAAGATTTTACAGAAACAAGATTCCTACTGGAAGTCCTCTTACCATAATATTGAAGGTGAACATATCAATTCCAACATCTCCTACATTTCCTATGCATGATCTTGATTTAATTTTCCAAAAATCAATCTTTTATATAGCCTGAGTGTATGAATGATACATTATTAAGACTACTTCTCTGATTCAATGTCTATTGTTACACAGGTTATTGTTGCTTCATTACTCAATTCATGCACTTCAAGAAGTTCAACTAACGTTGTAGCTAGCATGGCTACAAGCCCTTCCCCTCAATTTTCTTCGTCTCAAGAAGCAGAAAGAGAAGCAAATAACAAGAAAGAGATTGAACCCACTGAAACTCCTACAGACAGCCTCACATTTTTCAATAGAGCGATAACGGATGAATCAGAATTCAGGGCATTAAAATGCACAGTAAATCAAGTAGAAGATGTCAAGATTGTGATCAAAATCCTCCCAACATTCGCCTGCACAATCATGCTAAACTGCTGTCTAGCTCAACTCTCTACATATTCAGTCGAATGTGGACATGCTTGTATCTACCAAAGTCCCACCAGCCACTCCCATTTTCCTCGTGCTTTTCATCATGATGTTGGCTCCCTCTATGACCATCATCATCCCCTTCAAGCATTTGAGACAAAAACCCAAATGTAGAATAACTCCATTTGCAACGAATTAAATCTGTCTCATGTCCAATAAGTTAGTATGGCAATGAAAGCGCTTGGTTGAGATCAAGCGCAAGAATGTAGCTAATGACGTTGGACTTGATTCGACAAAACCATTGCCTATAACATTTTTCTGGATTGCTTTTCAGTATCTGTTTCTTGGGTCGGCTGATCTTTTCACCTTAGCTGGATTATTGGAGTTTTTCTTCACAGAAGCAATCGAGTAAAGGAGATCTACAATACTTCACTTTCTTGGGCATCTTTAGCAATGGGGTATTATCTAAGCACAGTTATTGTTTCAATAGTGAATAGTGTTACAAGGGATTCCAACAACAAAGCTTGGCTTTCGGGGGAAAACTTGAATCATTATCGCCTGGATTTGTTCTACTGGTTGATGTGTGGTTTGAGCACAGTGAATTTCTTGCACTATCTCTTCTGGGCCGTTCGTTACAAGTACAATAGATCAACAAGAGGATAAATATGTAGAAATTGATTAGGCAGTGGAAGAATGTGTAAATGGGACTGCCAAGGCTTGGTGAATTTTGAGACAGGCAGGGATTAATATATACATATATTGTTAAACAGTCCAATGATTTGTTGGTTTCGATAACATCTGCAGGATCCAACAAGAGGGAATTACAGATGTCTCAGTTATCGGAGTAATCAAGTCATCGGAGGAGTTATTTCTCACTTAGGCCCTCACTGTTATATTAGAAAATCGATAAACATAATGTTCGATCTTGTCTTTAATTTTGTGAAGTCTGAGTAGCACTGAAGTTTCAATCCACATAAATCAACACCTGAATTTTAATCAATCCAAACATAATCACTTCTCTGACTATAGTTGCAATTCAACTACACAGACGAAGATATTTCTTTTCTGGTTAGCAATAGCAGATGAATATGATGAAACATAACTTCATTATTTATACAAAAGCAGTTGGCTTGTTGGGGCTTGTCTTAACATGTAACAGCCAAAAAGAATGAGTATCATTGAGCTTCTTATACTACAAAGAAACAAAGAATCATAATTTCTAAAATCCTTTAAAAGATCAATCAATTAAGAATAGAATTAATCCAATTCTTTCTTTTAATCAGGTCTTCACCATTTTGATCCACACAGCCTTCCCTGGAATCCCTTCATGAACTACAAACAGCATATAATATCCTGGAGGTGCCAAATTAACTGTTGGAGGTGCATAAACTGTAACTTTCATAGCTAATACTATGAGCTGCACATCAATTATCTCCAACTCCAAAAGCCTCTGATTCATTGCAAAAGAATGAGTTGTAAATGAGGGTGCCATCATAGCTATCCTAACCTCTCCTCCTTGATCCATACTCTGCCCAAACGGCAACATGAAATTGATCGAAAACTTCTGGCCGTAGGATGCAACGTTGCTGACTGCTAGCCCTTCGATTGACAAGATCGATGGCCGAAGATGATCATACACAGAGTCCATATAAGGTGGCTTGAACTCTTCAAGACTCAAATCAGTGGGGTACATTACACCAGTAAAATTGTACCTCACATGTGGATTACTCCCACCAACTATTATCCGCCCATCAGGCAACAATATTGCAGATGAATGATACAACCTCGGCGTCTCAGTCGGGTTAAGGGGTACGAACCGTTTACCCGTATCTTGCCTGGGTCTATACAAAAACCAACCAAACCTGGTCAGCAAATTTCCAGCACCATCACATCACCACCAGCAAACATATATCTTGACATATCCAACTAGCATATCTCCATGATCCAAATATGGAAACGGTCTACTTTCAATCTTCCACAACTCTTGGCCGCTATGTGTCCCTTTCCTGAATTATGCATGCCCCACTTGGCTCCACCACACCATCACCCACCCACTGGACTACCACCAGCCCCCTTGGGCCAACTGAGTGAACATTAACCGACGAACCAGTTTGATACAGATTATTTTCTTCTATAATATCAGTCGTTTCTTGCAAGAAACTAAGATAAAATATGATCAGAATCTCTTATCTCACATTTTGGAAAACTTACAACTAAATTGTCTCCTCTTCCTCAACTATAATGTCCATCTGGCAAGACTGATTTTATACCATCTCTTATATTCCAAGCTCTTCAACCCAATCACAGTTTTGATCATTGCATGGTGAAAAAGTTCGAATTTTATTGTCTCCATTATGGTATCCACCAGTTTGAATAAGAACACCTTCAGATGAAACTGCAGCTGAAGAACACCATACATCAGTTTGGACCATTAAGGGTCTAAATGAATTGGCATTGATATCATATATAATTGAATGAGCTGTGCAATCTATGAGGAGTACTTCGTCGTTGAATCGACATTTTCCCGTGGGGTGAGAGAGATTGAGGCCCAAATCTGTCTGCTCAAACATTACAACTGTTGCCGTGTAGAAATGTATGTGCATGGCTTGAGACCAGTTTTCTTATGTTTTTACCCATTGATCAAGTGGTTTGATCGCATGTTGTTTCAAAAGTTTTGAGCTTGGGGAGCTTGAAATGTATTGCATGAGAGGAAGAGATGTGTATAACTGAGGGGGCATTTTCAGTTTCACTGTAGAAATTATGTATAAAGATGAAGGAGAAAAGGAGAATTCATTAAAGAGAGGAAAATGAGCTCTGGAGGAGATTTTAGATTTTGAACTAGAAATGTATATGAGAGTAGACTATAGATATAAACAGTGAAGTTTCAGTTTTAAAAACAAAATTTGAATATGGTATTTGTGTTGAATCATGAACTGTTTTAAGGCATATTGGGATGGAAGACCTGCCTGAATATGATTGTCCGTTCCTGCACTGGACGCCATTGTTTGTGAGTCTTAACTGACCAACAAACCCAACAATATATTTTATTGCTAATGTTTATTAGTCCAATAAACTCAGTTCCTTTACTCCCACTCATTAGCTGGGCATAACTCATCTGGGCCTAAGTAACAATTGGGCAGATTATGTGTTTGTTTATATGTGTTCCAGGGGGCATCTATAGAGTTCAAATTTCATATCTCCAGGAGTCGTATCGATTTTGATTTGCCGAAGTCGACTTTGTAACTACCATTACTTTTAAATCCAACTCATTTACACAAACGTGATATACCACCAACCAAGATCAATGATAAAAGGTCAATCTGTTCTATGAATTTGACATATTATACAGGAGCAGTGTAAACAATTTAGCCTCTATTTTTTTATAGTAGTCATTGTATTATTGCATTCATTCCAAGAATGTTAAAAATTGTATACATTAATTTCACCCTTGTAACCCTTATTCATGACAGGCACACATCAATTCATTTTATGATTTTCAACCAGACATTATGTTTCCTGAACTTCTTCTGATAATGTCCAATTGTAAGAGATATCCTTTTCACTAACACCATCTAACCATCCAGGCTCTGAAGAGCATGCTGCCCTGAGTCACACTGATCTAGTAAATATTCAGTAGCTTTTCCTACAACTGCTCACCCTTTCATCATTTGAACTTCATCACCTTGCTCATTCTAACACAAACCTGTAATTTCCTTTGTATCAAGTCCTAGTTATGACCTTCAAAAAGACTATAATTTTTCTCAACCTTTCGACAACCTTCTCAAGAAATTCTATAATTTTGTGTCTGAGAGGAGATTGCTAGAATTTGCCGAATTGGAATGAGAACCTGAGCAAAATACCTGTGAATTTCTTGAAGCAACCAGGACATTCGACTCAGTGAGATCACTTGTTTAAGCCTTGGAAAATGCAGAGGTCCCTTGAGCTGCATCATACACAATATAAAATTCATCTGGTCCATATTTTAGCTTCGATAATCTCAGCCATGCTCACGAATTGCTCGTTACCATACCTCGAACCAGCATAGATCTCGTCTGATATAATGTGGATGTTTTTCTCTCTTGCAAAATCTAGCAGGTTGTGGAGTGTCTCCCTACCAAACATGGTTCCAACCGGGTTAGCAGGGTTAGCGAAGAGTAGTCCCTTGACCCGCTTTCCTTGTTTGATAGCCTGATTATATGCCTCATCAAGAGCTTCAATTGTCACGATGAAGTTGTCTGAGCTACGAGTATGGACCGGTATGAGCTCCACGGTTGTTCGAATTTTCATGTCACGGTTAAAACTGCAAAACATCAAGCATTAAAGGAAATGATAAACAATCCAGAATTAGATTATATCTAAGTTCACTTTCTTTTCTAGTCGAACTATAACTAGACCTCATCATGTATTTAACATACTCCATATGTTTTATGTATGAATTATTATTGCGTCCAGAATCCTATGTATCAATTGGTGACACGAATAGTAAGACACAAAATGTGTCGGGCGACTCAAATTGGATCATTGATCGAGTTCTAGGTTCGTGGTAAACCTACATGGCTTTTATTGTATTAAACTAAAATGGATAGTTAAATTTACCCAGGGTAATAAGGGGCAGGAACAAGAAATGCATCCCCTGGATCAGCAACACAATTGCAGAGTATTTCATTTGCCGGATTAGCCCCACAAGTCAAAACAATTTGGGATGGGACAAACTTTATGGTTTTTCCTAGAACCTGAGACATGAAACTTGCCATGACCTGGAAAATAAAATGTTCAAAGTTAGGTGTACATACGAAATCATGTTGAAATTTTCAAGTAGTTGGTATAGTATAGCAGCCTTTCATAAGAATATTGGACCACTGCACTTCTTTTGTATGGTCAAATGTGGTCAGTTTGAAGCATTCAAATTACAAAAACTGTATGTTAATAGGTTGTATGCATTCATCACATGTGAAAGCATTCATAAACTTCACTGACTCAGTAGATTTGATGAAGAAATTAAGAGTGGATGTGTCCAAACTCCAAACAGAGTATATTCCAAGTTTGTAGGAAAATGGTAAAGAATCCAATGAGGACATGTAACAAATTTGGAAAGAATAATGATATGTCACATCAACAGGACCAAATATAACAGTTTTTGTTTAACCTGACTATAAATTTGACATTTAAGTAAAACGCATGTTCATAAAAAACAAAATATTTCTTTGGGCTTAAACGATAACTATAAAAAAACGAAAAGAGTATAAAAATAAAGTTGAAATCTATTTGAAGCATTTAATAGGAGTAAATAGCAAACTAGGTAAAAATTAGCAAGAAAGAAACATAAATAACGTAATAGTAGTAATAAAGATATGAGTGGTATTTGAAACTTGCATAGTATTGTATGAAAGTAATGAAACTAAGAATGACCAAACTTCTCTACTAGTAAGACCGAATTTTTCGTACCTTGTGCATATCGAGACCCAAGATTAACATAAATGTATAATACTCCCTGTCTCCCTCCAATAAATAAACTACTTCTAAACAGTGCATAATAAATTTATAATACGAATTAATTAAGATTCAGCATAATATACGTTATTAAAGAAATGCTATAAATTATTATTCCCATTAATTATAGAAAATAAAATAAATTTACCTCTTTAAGTTCCTTCGTGCCATCGAACGGTTGGTATGGAGCTAATTTATCAATGTTGTATCCAAAATCGGACCCTCGGCACAATGAATCATTCAAATTCTTCATGAGCCACTCGTTTATCAAATCCAATGACAACTTTAACCCAATCCGACCCACCAAAATAAATTAGTACCACAATTAGTCAATTTATTAGGACCAAAAAATTAATACTCCTACAACCTTTAGTCAATTTATTAGGACCAACATATTTTGGCAAAAGATGACAACATCTTAATAATAACATTAGTACTATGTATCTCCTCCATCTCATAAATATTATTTACTTTTGATTTTTTGTTATAACTTTTAAATTTTGACTGTAGGTATATATGAAAAATACATTTCAAACTCTTTCTATTGATATATTTTTTATCAAATATTATACAATACAAACAAATATATTTAAGGTTAAAATTTGAAAGTTATAACTATAAAAAAACAATGTACGAGGGAGTATTAGTGAAAGAGAGCACAAGAAAGAAGACTAACATGGTACACATTCACAATTGATAACTCTTATTATTATTTGGTATTAACAAAAATAAGCGTAATATTATTATTACCGTATTTTCTGATAATCCAAGCTGAATAATCCCATTAGGATTAGTGAGGTGATTGTAGGCATCAGCACGAACCTTGTCGAAGGCAATGTAGTAAGGGGACCGATCAGGCTTAGCCAAGGCAGCAGCCATGGCCGAAACAGGCACAACCTTGGTCGAATCGAAAGTCGAAACGAGGTTGTTGCCATTGGAGGAGGAGAAATTGGAAGGAGGCATTTTAAGTATGTAGTAGGTGGGTATTTCAAAATGTTTGTCTAGTTTGGTGGTTGAATTAATAGTGTGAAGAAGGGGTTTTATATATATAGAGAGTCGTGAGAGAAGTGGTCACACTTGGTGAGCAACAGATGCTTCAATGGACCGGAAAACCGCATGCAGTCATCCGTTACCAAACGATTTGTTTATAAACAACACATGGACCATGCAACTTTCCATTTTGTTTCCACATGCTTATAAATTATACCTAACTAATTCATTTTCCAGTTTTAGTAAATTGTATTTCACTTTTAATTTTCATAACAATGTGATAGTATAGTATATATGTAGTATGCATTAATTTGTTTTAAATTACACATTATACGCATTAAATTAAAGTAATAATAACGTAACAACAATTCCAATGTCGTCACTCGGTCATACACTCGGACATGGATGGAAACGAATCAAATAATTTTCTCTTAATATTAAACTTGAACTTATCGAATTGTTATGTGAATTCGATAAAAATTGAATACGTTTTTTCATTCAAAATGTACAATCTAGCTAGTACGAATAACTTAAAATTAGATTTAGAGTAAATTTACCAGAAATTCAGTTTAAAGTGTATACCATCAACTGATTAATCTCATTGTTACAATTAACATCGTCTCATGATCATAGCTTAATTCTAGTGGTTCTCACATATAGTTATATATTCTTATGCTACTCCCTCCGCTCCTAAAGATTGCCTCTCACTTTCGACTTTTAATAATTCCATTTTTTTCAAAGCTGATCTAAATATTTTTTTTACGTTGTGATAATATTTCCGATGAAAATAAATCAAATTAAAAAAATTGAAATGACATACTTTACAAAATATTATATTAACACTGCCCTTGCTTCAAGCGCTTCAAAGTCGGGGTTTTTAAAGATAAAAACAAACTATACTCTAATATTTTATATACATGTGAAATTATAAAGCTAGCTTTAAATAGACTAGAAATATAATAAAAAAGTTTCATTATACATGAAGCTGGGAAATTTCTTACAACTATTCTTTTTGCATTTATTTTTATTTACGCTTAAGGTTTTGTTACTTTAATCTCGTATGTGATCCCATCAGAATTTTTATTTTTGCTGTATTGAAGATTTTTACTTTAACGATTTTTTAATTCACGTCATTCCCATTTTGCTTTTAAATAAAATTATTTTTAATTTGAGTTTAAACAAGCGCCTCCATTTTGAACAGAGGCCTTAAAAGCATACAAACAAAAATATTTAAGATCAAACTTAACTTGAAAAAATAAAACTATCAAAAAGTCAAAAGTAGTAATTCATCTTTTAAAACTAAGGAGCACATGTTAGAAAGCTGCACGAATTATCTATATTTTTTATTTTTATTTTTTAATTTCCGTGACGGATCAATCCTTTGACTGGTCTTGTTTGCTAGGATAAACTACAAGTTTCATGAAAATCTATTCAGTGGAAAAAAGTCAAAGACGGAGCTTTCTGTATTTAGCAAAAATGAAAATCACATTAGAAAGAAGTTTATTTCATAGATGTGCTAATATTGTATAGTCGGTCATTCACTTTGCGTATGTGCTCATTATGTCGAAAACGAATTTACAGCCAAGTTAAACGCTTCCAGATCCTAATCTCTTCACGAGGCCATGATTCGAAATACAAGCACCGTATCAAGCCATGAAAGAAGTTCTTATCCCCCCGATCATCAAAGACATCCCACGATTTATCTCAGAGAAATCCCGTAATAGACCTCCAAGGCCGCTAATTTTTTACATTTTTATAATTCTAAGAAAATTGAATAAATATCGGAGTATATGAAGGTGTGTACAATCTAGATAATACACATTTGTAATATTTAAGTGACTATATGCTAGAAAATATTGGCTTATGAATATCCGTTAGTGTGAATGTCTCCAACTACTAGAACGGAAACAAATGGGGGTGGGTGGGTTAGGACACAAAGTACGTGGCATTTGATATTGTGAAGAGTAGATCTACTTAATCATCAGCTTATACACCACATCTTTAAGGGCAATTGACAAAATATGTCGGAAGCTCAATGGGATAATCTTCTATATATATACTGTATATATATTAAGAAAAGCATATCTTGACTGATGCAGTGCAGTCGACGGAATCAATAACTTGGACAAGTGTTGTTTCTGATATTTTTGGAGATTTAATGTGAAAATCGAAAATCTAATCTTTAATCTAAAGACTAAAGAGATAATAAATATTCCCTCCATCCCATAAAAAGACTTTGAATTTTGTCAGACATTGATAAAAACTATATCAATTAAAATACATTTCAAACTCTTCATCGATATATTTTTTATAAAATATTATACAAATGTAAACAAATCTATTTAAGATCAAAGTTTACAACTCAGACGAAGAAATATTTTAGATTAAGTATGAGTCTCGAATAATAAACCCTTGGCGAAATCATTCCTGCATAAAGAATACTTATCAAACTGGATTGGCGCTCACTATCGCCTAAAGACTTCCTACGCCGACGCCCCGCAATACGACTGATCTCCGATATGTATCGAGCCTACCAAGCTGAGTTCCTCATTTCCTTCGATATTCCTGACAAGCGCCCTGGAACGGCGACTTGGTCTTTTGACTCGAGATATGGTCCGAATCGGGCGCTTGGAGCAACTCGATCCCGCGCATTGCGACTGATCGCTGGCTCTCAACTCGATCCTCGAGATACGGCCTGACCTCTCCGCTGATCGGGATGTGAGGCTAAACGCTTACTGGACGCCTTCTTTGATTCGATAAAGCGTTGTACCAGACGCTGACTTCGGTTGATACGCGTCGACCGACGCTTGACCCTCTCACCTGACGCGCTGGTGAGACTTTACTTTAACCTTATAACTTCGCGTATGGTTCCTTCAACAGTGGCCTTAGTGCCTTCTGCCAGATTCGGATGCCGACGTAGAAATTATGCTTCAAAGCAATTGATCCTACTTCTTTGATTCGAACACTGGTGATCGGGAAACAAGCAGCGCCTTCTTCATCGCGCTACCCTTAATTGTCTTCTTTCTTTGGTAGTATTTTTGCACGTCAAGTCAAGTGACTCCTCATTGGTGAATGGATTTCGCCCCGCCTCGATCGCCTGCTTGAGCCGCTCCCTCAGCATTTCAAGCATTAACGCAGTGGTCAAGGTAATACACACAAGAATTCGATCCGTGGTCTTCCCAACAGTACGTCAGTAAAGGGCTTCTGAGTCTATCTCTTAGAACCATGAGGTTGTCTCCAGCTCCCCTGTTACCAAATATAGAGATACTTTGCCTAATACCCTCTGTCCTCCTTGGTTGAAGCCTCAGGATCATGCGCTGGCAATTAAAGTCTTCTGGTTGGAGATGTTAAGCAATTGAGTATATCCAGGGGGCAGTGATGTTCACACCTAATTCCCATCTACTAGCATCCCGCTTCGATCTTGACTTCAAAGGAAGCGTGACTGTGAAGCTCTGGAAAGGGCCTCGAGGTTGTCTCCGCCTCCGATGTCTTCAACCTTCACGCACATACGAGTATGCGATTCTCTTTCTATGTTTCTTTGACTACTTGTTTTCTTTGACGTTGTTAGACATCTTCGAGGAGCGATATTCCAAGTCATAAAGACAAGCGAGGTCAGCTGGGTTGAGTTCGTGCCAATCTCTTCACAAAGTATTTAGGATATGGTTGCCCTCGCTTGAGACAGAGTCGAAACAGTCAACACGCAGCTGGAGCACCTACGCCAGCCAACCACTCGAGTCTCAGGATTACCGGGAGGCCGAGAAGATCGAGTGTCGCCTTTGACGAGATCGTCGAACAGACTGGGAGTCGCCGAGTGGTGCCTCTGGATGTAGCTTCGAGGATCTTTTGCCAGCTTTGTGAGAGCCCTTTTATTTCTTTTTATGTATTTTTCTACTTCATTTGTTTGTTACCTCTATTTTGTAGCAAACTCTTCTTTATCGGGAGATACAATTTTTGAATTTGATTATTTATTGCTCTTATGTTCCTCCTTTATATATGCTTTGTTTATCTACTGTTGTCTCTAACCCTTAAACCTCCAATTATTCTGCATTTGGGTCTTCTGCACAGAGCGCTATCACCTTCTTTAATCATGTGAACCCCTTTTCTTTTCTTTATAGACAACATAAAATATGTTTAAGGTTATGACCTAAACTTGGGGTCGCTGTCGCTTACATACCCAGTGCGGATCAAGTCAAACGTAGTTCAAATGGGGATTTGATATTTTAGCCTCATATCAAGGAGGGGGTCTGGTTAGTTTATACTCATACTTAGAAGTTCTCTAGATAATTTAACCTCCTACCCTGTAGGTTCGATACGCTTTATACTGTGGTTCAGAGTCCAGAGAAAGTTTATCCTCTTGTCCTCGGGAGGTTAGACAATATACTGTGTTCGGGAGCAGACGCTTTTATCCTCATATCCGGGAGGTCAGTGTATATTTTTACGAAGTTCAAGAAGTGCTACCGCTCAATCTATTGTGGTTTTCCACTACTTCGCTTCCATTTCGTTGTGAGAGTCAGGCACTAATACGAGTCCATACTTTGCATTAAATGACTTTTCGCCTCTTCTATACGTGGGCGCTGTGCACTACCGACAGAATGCTAAAGTGATATTTGGTTGGGGTTTGTCAGTATCAAAGGCCTCTCAAGTACGGCCGCTTGGCTTCGTTGTTCTTTACTGCCAAGACTAACCTTTCGGTTGTTTGTTCCCAACTTTTGGAAGACTGATTTGCTGTTTGTCAGGTTCCGCCTATTTGGGTTAACAATACCGCTTGGTTTGCTGTCTCAATCTTTTGGAAACCATTTCTTTCTTTTGTCGGTTAATCTCCAACCTCCGGAAGACCGTTTTGTGGTTTGCTGTTCCAGTTGGTTGGTGGTTGATCTTTACTATGCATTTCTTTTGGTACATCATCTTATGATTTGGTTGAGGTACTTGAGAGCCTCGGGCGCCTACCACATTTCTGCATTGAATATCTTCGACTTCCTCACACATGTAGCATAAAGCTTGTGAGCTTTTATCATGGGAGTTATCTAGATAATTTCTCCACAAATTCTTCTTTCTCTCCAGAGCCTTTATGTGCTTTCCCACTGTAACATGGTTTACAACCACTGCCTTCTTCAAGGATATAGTTTCCTTATGTGCCATGCTCTCATCACCTTCTCCCTTAAACGTGAAGTATTTTTCAAATGGATGCCCAAGACGCGAGTATTTAGCAAAAGTTTGGCTCGGTGCTTTTGTTGGCTTCTTCAGGTCGCTTGGACTCTGGCAACTCTATGATGTTTTCCTTCAGTAGCTCCTCCAAGATCACCGGGGTGTCTGAATCAAAAAAGGGATACTCTTTGGCTTGCATCTCTTTCAACGCTGACGACTCAGCTTCTAAAGTTAGTGTCTCTTGTACTCTTTGTTTCATGAGAACTACGGAAAATACTATGGATTATACGAAAGCATAAATACACAAATCCATAATTCCAGTGGATCTTAGTGCTTACTACATTATTCAACAAATACATATAATTTTAATATACGAACAGAGTAGCTATTAAATAAGCAATGGGAGTAAATTCCACTGGGCTTATCGCTCAAAGTCACAACGTGAATTTGACTTCCTTCGTCAGAATATCAATCGCATGAATATCTCTAGTCGTCCACACTAGAGAGGTCAATCAAGAACCCATTTACGCTAAGAATACAATTTAACAAAAACTGAAAAACCCCAAAATTCTTTGGGAGAATTTTCGGCCGCTTGGGGGCTACTTGGTTTTGATGAAAATTATTTTCTAAAAATTATGTGTCATGAAAACTCCTAAAGCTTATATGTGGCCAGTTAAAACAGTTCGATAAGCAACCCGTTAAGTATTACCGACTCGTTAACTCCATTAGTCTGCTAAAGACACTAATGAGTCAAGCATCTAGCCTAACTATTTAATTAGCTTAATTAAATAGTAATGAGTCAATACGAATAATCTTTCAAGTTTATCGATAAATACTAAATTACTCGAACCAATTAAATAACTATTTAATTGGATTCTATTTGTTCAATCGACATTCTTACATAAAATGTGGGACCTTTTGTAATCGAGAAATACATTTCTCAATTATATAGTTCTCTTTAATTTCATACATTTAAATATACCCAACGTCATCAGATGCGGCGCTGACCTTCTAGGCTCAGATATTAGTAAGTTGTATACACAATAATAATTACCTCAATTACTATTATTATAACTGATTTAATGAGGCAAGATCTAGCAATCGCTCATAACCCCTTAAATTATCAGCGAGAACTCCACACCTAGTAATATACACCATTGCTTGAACACTAAGTTCTCGTAATCACATTTAACTCAACCGTAAATGAATTGATGGCCACAATTGTCTCAACGGGCATAATAAATTGAATCAATTTCCCCATTGATTTCCAACACCCCACTTGCCCTTGGACGATTATCTTACACCCCTTTATCACGCGATCTCAATCAGAAAAGCACCATGTGCTAGTTTGGCCATTAAAACACCCACAACTTTTACTCGAAGCATTTAACCGAATAACCATTTACGGCATCACATAAACCACCCAAGCATCAACTATGCGAGAGGCCCGAGATCTTCCTTTGTATATCATGACCTGACAAATCCCCTCCCAATATATCAACATCTATCGCTTACACTTCACCTAACATATGCCGTTATAATCCCCCGCTAAGTGCACGCTTGGTCATAGTCAAAGTACGTAGTCAGGATAACACGAGATAGTCATATATCGTGAGGGTCTAAGAATCGACGGTAATCCCAAATTCTACACAAATATCATGTTACGATATACATCTCTATGAATTGCTTTCAAGTCATACTCACCTCCCACCACCGCATCGGGCAAATTCCCCACGGTATCGGGATCTAGTTCAAGAGTTAACGCGATCAATCTGATCACTAATCAAAACACCATGTTGGTCATATGGATGTTTGTCGCCCTAATCTGAGACGATCTCACGCCTTTTGGCTATCCTATGTTTCTAGGCTCAAGAAAGCGTAATTAATGCTCATGTTACCTCTAGAAAATATGTATTAACCTAGGGATTTAACCTTTCTTTACTCATCGAGGATACACTACATGTATATTATATGTAAATTTAAACATATAGACATAGCAAATATATTAAAAATATAAAAAGGCATTATTCAAATATTTGTTCACATAACACAATGGGGATACATACTAACTCCCACTTAACCTAACACCACTTCGATATCCGCCTAAGACCTATGTTCGCCGTGACGCTCACTCATGCTTTGCCCGACTTAGTGGTTTAGTAGTGGGTCGGCCGACTGGGCTCTCTAAGCTTCTACTTACATACTTCGACATCACCTCTATCGCTACGCCTAATCGCGATACTTTCTCGAAAGTAATGCGTTTCGACTCGCGACGTCAGTTCCTTAGTCGGTGCCATCGCCTCAGTATCGCTTCACAAAGCAACTCCATCGGTCCTCAATGCTAGGTACTACACCAAGTTCGGGCCATGAATTTTTTTATCCAACATGCTTTAACGGCTTCAGACGCCGTACCAGACTTCGTGGTGCGTAATTGGCATACTGCATTTCCTCGCTTCGAACTCCCAAGATATCGCCCACCGCTGAGACAAAATATACCTGTGATCGAACGATATCGTCACAGCTTGAACCTGCGGCCGTGTACTCGTCAATGCTTAACTCTTCATCTCCACCATATACCAAGAAACATCTTTAGTTCTTCTCGATACTTCAAGATGTATTTCACCGCAATCCAGTTGGCTTTCACCGATTAGCTCGGCATTCATCGTTACACTTCAGTGCATAAATGGACTTTTGCAACTTGTATACCTTCTTAGGGTCCTTTTAGACACGTAAAGCCCGGGAGGTCACTCATGTACACATCTTCCTCTAAATTTCCATTCAGAAAGCCGTCTTTACATCCATTTGCCATATTTCATAGTCATGAAACGAAAGAATGACGTTAAGATTATCTGATGGATTTAAGCATAGCCACCGGGCGTAGTGTTTCGCTATAGTCCACTCCTCGTGGAACTTGCTTGGAAAACCCTTTCGCTATAAGTCTATCTTTGAAAATAACGCTTCCGTTTTCATTTCATGTTTCTTCTTAAATACAAATTTACATTCACTGTATGAGCCCCATTTGTACTCCATCAAGGACCAAACTGCTTGGTACATAGAATCCATCTCAGACAGATGGCTATTTGCCATTTGTCACATCTCTATTCATCGTTCTTTCAGGGCATGGCTCGCCACTTTCATAGAAAGCTTCACCATACCGCTATGGTTCCATCCCCCGCTGATCTCCTAAGGGTCAGTTCTTCCACGCTTTTTCTATGGATCAAGAACCCAAGCCCTCAGCAAGTGTCCACCATGGGCGCTACGTATGCCTCGCATTGGGATGATCGACATTGTCTTCATCACAGCTTCATCAAGACGAACACCATTACTTCTAGTCCTTTTCTCTGACAAATATTCCTTTTCAAGGAATACTTTTTGTTCTAGCAACGAAGATTTTATTCCTCCCCGCCTGTAGAAGTAGTAACCAACCTATTTCCCTCGGATATCTTATGAAATAGCATTTATTGGATTTGGGGAGCAAGTTTATCTTTTGTTAATCTCTCTTAACATAAGCTTCATTACCCCCAAATCTGAGAAACCCAACTTTGGGAATCTTCCCAAACCACGCTCATGAGTTTTATCTATCGACTCGTTGGACATCCGCTTAAGCGTTAAGGTCGCTTAGAAGTCAGATATCCCCTTTAAATTAACCGGTAGATCAAATAAGCTTCATATCATAGATCGAACCATGTCAAGAAGCGGTTCGATTTTCGCATTTCATTATGCTGCGTATGCTTCGGGCCGGAGCGAGTCAGGGAAACAATACCACACTCTCTAAGTACTGGATTAACTTCGTGACTCAAATATTCTCCACCTCTATCGCATCGAGAATCTTTGTATTGCCTTGTTCAACTGGTTTTGTAATTTCATTTTGAATTCCTTGAATTTCTTTAAAGGGACTCTGTTCAGGTCTCATCGTATACACAAACCGTGATCATCAGAATAATTTGAAACGTAATGAAGCAGTTATAACCTCCTCTGCGCATGTGTCTATCGCCCACATACATCAGCCACAGATGATCCTAATAAATCACTCTACCTTTCATTTAAGCTGAAAGGCATTTTGGTCATTTTGCTAAAAGGCAAAAGCACTTCACACTTATCGTATGATCTTTATAATCAAAACCCCAAGTATTCCACCGAGCGAGTTTTGATTCGTTCTCAAGCACGCTGACCTAGTCCCGCCATAGTATGTTCAGTCAAGTCGTTAGGCTTATTCCATTTTAAGTTTACGTTATATGACTCATTAATCAGTCTAAACGTATAGACCATTTCAAGTGGAGGTGGTACTCAAATACTACCCCATTCCTGTGATCCTAAATTATCGAGATCTATTGAAAAATGAAAAGTCATTATTCAAATGTAAATAGAAATAATATTCCTGCAAATTGCAGGTACATAGTAAACCGGTGATAAGTTCAAAACAAGGCCCGTGGACAGATTTAAACTAATGGATCCTACTGCAAGGGCCGCAACATTCATGCCATTTCCCACACGCAATCTCATTTCCTCTTCTAGTCTTCTACTGACTCGAAATTCTCGCATTACGACAAATACGAGAACCACAACCGCGGCCTAAAGACTCCACGAAGTGTAATTAGAAGTTGTACAAACTTCAATAAAATACACACCTTTAGGCTCGCGGTTTATTAAACCATTTTTCCTATCTCGATCAATGTCCTACAGGCCGCTTCCAATGACCCTCGAGTTTGCACACAAGTATGTCATCCAAGCAGAGACACCCTTGCCTCTTCTCTCTGCTCTCAAGGACAAGCATCGCTGTATAAACGACAAGTTAGGTCGAAGACTTTGTTCATATCCAAAAAATTCATTAGGCATCAAAGAATGGTTATTTGTTTGGCGAATCTCGGAGTAGGCTTCGACCGACCTTGTACTGCTATAAATTACGTATCTAGACATATCGTGACTAAAGAAGATCTCTACTTTGATGTTAACTCTAACTTGGGCTTATTCAGATCCCGCGATCTTCACCGCCACGCATCCATTACCTCAAGTGCGCAATCGAATCGCTGCGAGCTGCTCAGCCACCCAGAGCACCTAAAAGTTTCATATTTCTCATATTCTGCACGCTCCTTCGATTCACTCAAGAGCTTCCGATAAATGTCATATACGTGATACTCATCATACGTAGCCCCGAACTTCGCTCCATCCGAGTAAGCACAAGACACTTTTATGCTTGTAGTAGTCCTTCTTATGCAACTCATATTTTCCAAAGCGTACACACGTAAGTCCCCAAAAGTGTCTTATGTGAATTCCTTTATACAGCATTATTCAATGCCGTGCAACTTGAAGACAACCTTCAACTCACGAGGCCACGCCTCCCCAAATTTACACCATCATACACGCCAGCGTAGTTAATGTAGCTCATGCAGTTCTGTGTGGGCAAAGAATAAATGTAGCCATACAATTCTACAAGAACGAGTAAATAAAATAAATGACTAAGAAACTATCATAAAACACTTACAAATAAATTGGTAAGTGAATACTAATACTTCAAATCTCACTCTAAATATATTAGTATCAAGATCTATTATAATTAAATTCAAACGGGTAACATCCGCATACATTTCTGAATCCAATTATACTATAGGTTGTCAACCAATTTATATAAAATCACATAACTTTTGTCACTAGCATCTTCTTACAAGATGCTACCCAACATTTTTATCTCCAAAACCGGTTACACAACAATTAAACTAAAGAAAGCATTTGATCGACATCTCAGCTCACAACGCAATGTGAAATCACTTCAACATGATCCATTGTCATATCAAATGCAACATTGTAACACCCTACTTTCACGGTGTGCCCAATCGATGCAATTGATTGCACAACTTTAAAATTGGCTTCGACACTTCGCTTAAATTTTAATTGCGTATTTGAGTTATTTACTGTTTTCATTTACTCACGCATACTAGCACACATAATCAAGCAATACACGCAACATGAAAAATAAAACAAGTAATGCACATTCAAGAGATATAATGATATGACCCTGCACCTATTACAAGTATTTATCAAATACTCAACATAAGTCCTAATTCTTGTATCTTGTACTTCTCGATCCAATCAGCCCACCAAAGACCACTCTACCGAAACGATCTTCAATATCTTCACTTGTTACAATATTTATATACTAACTCCATCTTAGACAGCCTATGAAGCTCAGCTGGCAAAACAAATAAATAACAAGAGTCACACTGGGCGTCATTTACAACATTACGTGTTCATAGACCGAAAAATAAATAAACGGGCCATCCATATACCATTCCAATCACTATTACAAAATATAGGCACTTTATTAAATCATATAAATGAACTTAATAAATATTTTAAATGGCATCGAAATGCATGTTTGTAATTATCAAATTTAATAACTACGTAATCGCACATATTAAAATTTTAATTAATATAAAACTCAATTATCATAATACATGTCAATTAATAATTATTACCAATAATTATTAACTATAGACATATTATAGAAAATATTTATCACAAATATATTCCTTAAAATACATTAAAAAGAGGAAATTATTACTATAATTGTTATATACTTTTTAAATTAATTTAAAATGATATAATATAAAGGAAAATTATCATTGTCATCACTTAATTAATTACAATCAATTAGGTGATTAAAATGACAATAATCAATAATTAAAACCGAAAATATAATTCATAGTCCCATAATTTTATAAACCAAAAATAATAATAAATTCTAATTGTGTTTTCAAAATTAGGGCACACGCTATAACGGGCTCTGACGAATGACTCCAGGCCACACGGCCGACCGTCAACACGCTGTGAGCCGCTGCAGGTCGCCGTCCGTCAGATTTTCGGTATCACTAATCCGACAATCGGACGCCGTAGGCTGCCTGTGTCGGCCTGGCCGATTTATGGTAATATTTCCATATTTAACTCGATTTTCGATTTAATTTAATTCGCTTTGTAAAATCATTTTGAGGCTTTAAGTTTTTTTCAAAATTTATGAAATTCAAAAACATTAAACTTCATAATTTTCTTGAACAAATCCTAATCGGGTCGCTCATTAAACAAATTTTTATATTTAATTATTAATTAAACACCCGTAAATCTCAAAATTGTTTTTGAGGCAATTGGAAACATCCAAAAATTATGAAATTTAATGGAGATCTTCTACCTGCTATATGTGGGTTCCAGAAAACATTATTTTGTAATTTTACAGAATTTACATAAACCAAACACGTTTTTACAAAAACCGCTTTTGAAACAAAACCAATTAAATCGTCATCTTTAATTTATGAAACAAAATTCATAAAAAGCAACAAAATATGATAATACATCATCATAAACTTGTAACACATGTGTAAATCAATAATCAAGAATATGGTGATTTATTATCATATATTTATCAATTAAATATATGAATGTGCTAATTAATCAAATAAAAAATCGATAAAATAAACAAGCATAAAAAAAATGTAAAGCAACTTTAATTCGGCCATGATGCTACCGGGATGGAAAATACTATTGAGTTATACGAAAGATAAATACAAATCCATAATTCCGTGGATCTTAAAGTGCTTACTACATTATTCAACAAATACATATAATTTCATTATACAACAGAAGATTTACACAAGAAATGAGTAAATTCCAATTGTACTCCACGCTTTCAAATTCACAACGCCGAATTTGAATTCCCTTCACCTCCTTGTCAGAATATCAACGTATGATATCTCTAGTCAGTCCACACCGTAAGAGGCTCTGAATCAAGAACCCATTTTATGCTAGTAAACAAGATTTAACAAAACTGCAAAACCCCAAAAATTTTAGAGAATTTTCGGCAAGTGGGAGTGCTACTTAGTGGTTTCGATGAAAATTAGTTTTCTAAAAAATTATGTCACGAAACCCTAAAGTTTGCTTATATGTGGCTGCGCTCAAATGTGCCTCGAGCAAGAACCTGCTGTTGCACGATCCGCCCCTGTGTCGGCCGCCTGGTGTTAGCGGCCGGTCAACAACCTGCATAATTCGCAGTCACCGATCGATGGATAACAACATAAAAAGACTTCATTTGACATTAATAATAACAAAATACCCTTTTGTCCATCGTGGTGAACTAACAACATATACAATAAAACAACGAACAACGTGATACAAATTCACCATACTTATACAATTCAAAGATACACAAGAATCCAAAATACAACATGTGAAGATGACAACCGTACTCCCCAACGAAATACAATACACAAGTCTAACAATATACAAATTGACAACAAAAACGATCACGAGGGAATTACATGCCACCACCGCCTCATCTACGACCTCCAACTGCAGCCTCTATCAATGCAACTTCAACAACCTCAGCGATCAACCTCCTAGAACCTAGGCATAAAACGCCCGCCCATGTGAGAAAAAGTGCGGAGTCGCCTATGTCGGTTTTAATACAAATACTAATACTGTCCCCACATATACATATTCATACTTATATAAATAATATATGCTTATACATCAACCAAAGCCACACAATGAATAATAAATTCACAACTCACATAGAATCCTCTATAATGATGTTACATAATACTTTATACACATGAGTTTATCACATAAATAATCTATATTCATTCAAGTGGAAAAGACACAAAGGCATCAAACGAGGAATCCACCTCCAACACACACACAATTTAATCCACCTCCAAATAATACACACATACACGAGGAATCCACCTCCAAATAATACACACACGAGGAATCCACCTCCAACAATACACATAATGGTGAATCCACCTCCACATATCCCACGAGGCCCACCTCCATCCTCCCGACCGAGGCTACACCCCTCAATGTGCATATCACACCAAACCTCCCGAATCCACGGGGCAACCCACACAATATGCACACCACACCAAACCTCCCGGTTGGGGTCACCACCGCTCCGCAAGTAACACACACAACAATCAAACACATCAAGACACAACACACACAACACACAAATTAATAATAAAATCTCATAACATTTAATCATGTTCACAACTATCCCATGATATAAATCATAATCAATAATATCGCATTTATACTTAATCATAATCTCAATTATCTCATAATATAACCTAAAATCTCAATTATTTCATCGTATTTAACTATAAATTAAAGTTTACACATAGTATCAATCATAATCACACAATACACATATCGTATCAATCCCAAGATAACACATGCAAAATATATAACATAATATATACGAAAAGGTCCCCATCAAGTATATTTGTACTCACCTCGAGCCCAAAAGCGCATAATGACTCTAGCAGCCCTCGGTGGCTAAGAAGCATTATAACACATTTTGTGTATCAACTCCTCTTAGCATCTATAAACCTCGAGCGTTATACCACGGCCTCACGATTCTAAATTTACAACCCTTAGCAATCATCCTATCCCCAAGATTGTATACACTTTTAATATTCCAACATAACTGCTATTCTAATCGCCAACTTTGTAAATCTCAATATTCGGTCATCGCCCTATTACCCCAACAATAACACTTTAAGCACATTCTAATCAATCCAACAATCAATCGACAATTAATTAATCCATTAAACACAACCTCCAATTCAAACACTAAACGCTATACCTAATCCCCAAACTTTTCTCAACCCAATGTCTACATATCCATATCCAAACCAATAAATTTTATACCAAACAACTATATTAAAGTCCTCTAACTCATATTACAATTTAAAGTTAATTTAAAAAGCTCTCTGACAAAGTCAACCCTCAACTTATACACCACTTTCTAACCCCAATAATCACTCAAAAATCACCGCTTAATCCCCTATACGATACTTAGATAACATTTCTATACCATAATAAATTCAAGATCTAAAAGTCAACAAAATCCCATAAAGTCAACTCTTCAAAACTAAGAAATATCTCAAAAAGATTCGATCTTTTCTTACCTAAGACGCTGATGAGAGGATTTATATGTGAGAAGAAAATCCACAACTTTGTTCTTGGATTTTAGGCGACAATCTACGAGAGAAATGGAAAAAATTTCAAAGTGGGGGATGTATATAGCATTTCCGCCAAGGAGGTGTGGCAAAGATGGTTTTAATGCATTTAGATAAATGCGTAAAGCGGGATATTTGTAGGGAAGAAATTCTGAAGTTCGCTCTGCTTCTGCTAATCTCTACACCTTCCAAGACTAAATATCAACGAAACCGATTTCCATTGTGTTATCTCGAGGCATATATTACTACTCATCTCATACTCATATCTCGATATATCGATATTATTCCAAAATTATTTATACTATCTCCGGTCCCACAAACCGAAATATACCACCAACCCACCGATTGTTGAATTCTCCACTACTCAACTTCGAAATTTTTAATTTCAATTCTCGAATACTCCACCGAGAAACTTATATAATTATCAACATAATATTTGTAGCGAATCCTATTTATTTCATTCTACCCAATCTTATAAAAAAATTCCTTCGTCTCGAATTTACTTTCTAAGCACTCCGATTTTTCTTATCGTCTCCCAACTGGCTTTCAATATGGTCTGTCTTATTAATGTAATATCATGACATCTTGTCACCCAATCACATTCTCCCAACATAGTGATTGATCTCTCGAGGATCGCGACCACCAGAAAATGTTACTCTAAACTTACCCTCGAATACATTACAACGGATACAGTCACCACCGTACGCGATCACGTGACGCCATACAGCCCAACTACGATATATCGTCCTCTCATATCCCATATTACACCAACACCCATCAACTCATTTTATCATGTTATCAATATCATAAATCAACCATCAATAATACCACTCAAAATCAATATCCATATCACCGACATCGCCTCGTGATCCGCTTCATAATTCGTGTCATCATATCACCCTCGTTATCGACTACCGTATTCATTAATGCGCAAGTAAATTCCTCTGTATCAAACCCTACTCATCAAATTATTTATTATCGACATTCCTGTATCCAGAGCACAAGAAATACACCCAAGGTTTCTCAAAGATACAACTAACATATAATACATGACCGATAACTCCACCATTTCGTAATGCTCCCACATATATACCTCTTAAAACACCACTTCATAGTATAGTTATATCCACCTTAACAAACATGCATATATAATCTACCCAGGTATGTATATATATAACATCACATCGCCATTAATCAATACATTACCACAATACACTCATATACGTTCATTTACCATTCTCATACCATCATAATTTCATTGTCGACAGTCAACATTTGTTTTTTTCCTTGCACCTATCATTTTATTTATATCAACATCATGTCATACCATAATATCTTAACCATAAAAGCTATTATCTCAATTTCACCCTGGCATATATACCCTAGGCTCACTGTTAACATCATATATTTCCAGTCTTACTACGATTTATCAACATCTGACTTTTTATAGGACAATCCAACAACATGCATGTATATATCCTCCCATACTACAATGTTAACCGATCATTCACACCACCTGCTTGATAACCCTTTATCAGAGCAACTTATTACTATCTCCAATAGCTATCAATATCCCCTTTTCGCATAATCTCACTCCCAGTGTCTCATTTTCTAGTCTAATTGAAAATTTCAACCTACCATATTCCTCTTCACATCACACTTCATTCTGAACTTTCATACCAGCAAGTATCGTTAACGTGCTTCTACCCAAAATTGTTAGACATTAATCTATGTTTACCTACCTTCTTTTACCCTCCTTCTCCCCCAGATAGTACTTTATGAATCCAAATTTCCTGTTCACTTAGCTATATTATAGTATTCCTTCATTAATTTAACATATTTTAAACTTATTCTCCTTGTAGTCATATCAAGTTCCATTCTTCCTCGAGTTCTTCATCACTCATTGTAGCCACATTTTCCTTTCCTCCCCGTCTCATCAAAGAATATTGTAAAATCAACACCTCTTGAATAGCTTCCGATGGGCGCTTATCCTAACATCGGCTGAAGTTAGCCATCAAGAGCAACTTTCCTCTTACTTAAATTATCATCTCTGTTAACTCAGGTCTTACACTTCAATACGTCTTATATCCTCATACAATAGTCACTACTTTCCGATAAGGCCTTTATACCGAATCAACACATAACATTCCCACCTATTTGTCCTTGAATTCATGAATTCCACTGTTGTATTCTCTAATCGACATCCTACCTCTATTATTAACACCCACAAACGACGCTTAACATCTTCACCACGCCCCGCCGACCATTACAAAATCCACAGATTCTTACAATTGCTCCACATAAACTTCGTACCACACCTCACATACTGATTCAATCTTACAGAGAAAACTTGTAGATCTACTCGTAATAATTCAATTATTATTCTTATTAAGCATTTCTCCAAATCCATCATCCAGAATCATAAGTATAAATTTTTTTTTTCCCCAAGATCCTCTGTGAGTTAAGGGTCAACGACTCTCTTCCTCTCATGATACCACTATTCTCAAGCCACAATACACCTCAAAACTACTAAGTTCTCACAAGACTCTACGATTTAGCCCATTCTCAAAACTATGCTCCCGAATTCATTGTATGAACACGTATATTCTACCACACACTTGTTAATACTCCATTGTCCTTCGGAATTTGTCACTCCCTTCATCTACACCAAGAGTCCATGACTCAAATCCTTAGAACTAACATTAGCGCATCACCATCATTAGTTTCCCTCATATTATCCTTTAAACAACAATTTCCATTTATGACCCGATACATTAACCATCATATTTTTATAAGCGGTAGATACCAAGATTCATTGATATTCGCTACTAATTTCACCCAATTTCATCAAGGTCCAACTTTCTCCGAAATGAAGTCGGTATTTCAAAGCTTATAATTTACTTAGAATTCCGCTATAACCTCAACTCATCCTTGAAAAATTTATCCTCAACCTTTGAATCGAAACACCACCGCTTATCAATTCGCTCGAAACAAAGATAATATCCAAACATTTTCCCTTATCACCTTGAATTTCGTAGTCCTCTATTCCCCTCAATACGGCTAACCGGAATCGCACTTTGATTCATTTAACCTTTCTTAACCATCTATTCGCTTCTTAACCATAATTTGGCGAGATTCACCTCTTTATAACTCTACTCAACTCATCTAACCAAAAATTCAAATTCTTTTCCCTCTAAATCAACATTCTTCGTTTATATATAATTACATACAATATACTCAAGTCTTCAAGAATCATCATATTCTTTTCTCTACATGTCTTTTCTCGACTACCGAACAACCAAATTGCACCTTAATTAAATCTTTGATGTTCTAACTATTATTATCAAATTTATATCTTAATTTCATACTTTCCCTTCAATTCATAATTGCTATAACTCCACGATCCTACACTCAAAGATAACATATACTCCACATATCATACCTTCCTGTATTGCTTCTATTCCGTCGTTACATTTCATCATGATGCCATTATACACAACTTCATCATACATTAACAACCACTCAAAAAAATCTCGCTTTTAACCTAATTTCAATCATGTTATGAAATTTCCAAAATTCCCCTATTTATCATTAGCTTTCAGCACATTATATCACACCCACTAAGATCCTTATTTCATAAAATTATTCAACACTATGTAATCCAATGAAAATATTCATCTTTATCCCAATCAGCTACATTTAAATCCAACTTCATATCCACTAAGAAGATTCTGATACTTAATTCCACCAATACTAATTTTTTTTCCAATATTCTCGTATTTACTCAACATATTCCAATAGCATTCAGATGATCGATAATCCGCATTTAACTCAAATTAATCAGAATAAATGCTTTTAATGGCAAATTTTTTCCCATTTTAGCTTATCCTCAATTCCTTTAGTATCCATCGAAATAGAATTTTCAATATCAACCTATTACTAATTTCATTCCTTCTCTTCTTTGCCTCTCATATTCATACCCCCACACTGACAACAAGATTCATTAACTTTACTCCATCTTCACAGCTGGGTCCATCCCCGATACGGCCAACTAAATTTAATTCCTCTCTACCCTAACACTCGGCCCAACTATCATAATTATCACTTACATCAAATTCAATTATTTCAGCGACCGATTTAACTTCATGATCTATGGATTTAACAATCTTATACCACAATCACGTATTACCCTTAACACTCTTTAGATTGACATAAAACATTCAACACTCCAATTCCAAATCCAACATTATAGATTCCTTTCCAACATCTTTTGGTCGCTTCCTTTCTCCCCAATAAAATTCCAAATAAACCATCCATATCTTAATGTCTCGTTTCCAAACTGTTCTGCCATGAGTTCACATCCTCTATAACTGCTGTTATCCAGAGTGAAAAAATAAAATCTACCCAACTTCAATGGGAACCGTTATCCAAATAAACATCACCAAGTGTGTATTCATCAAATTTACTAACCGCCTCGAATCCTATGTCAGCTTGTAACAACAAATACGATCCATCTCAACCTTTCCTACCGGTCTCTACACGTAGTTCGACGAAAAATCTTCCAGCATCCTCAATACCAACGATCAACGAAAGAAGAGAAATCTGCATCTACAAGAAGACTCGAATATCAACAACTATGCTTAATTATCTTGGTATACCTAGGTACATAACTGGCTAATGTGACACCACGTAAAATCAAACCTAAGCTCGATACCAAAATCAGAATCTTACTCCGCCCAGTCGGCCGCCTGGCGCTATGTCATCAACAACTCAGACACCGTAGTCACCGATCGATGGATTTAATAAATACAAAAGATTCCATTTGACATTAATAATAATAAAAAATACATTTCGTCTGGGTGAACTAACAACATATGCACAAAAAACAAACTAACAACATAATACAAATCTTTTAATTATACAACCCAAAGATACACAAGAACTAAAATACAACATGTGGAAAGTAATGCATAACCGCATCCCTCAACGAAATACAATACCCAAGTCTAACAATATACAAATCGACAACAAAAGTGGAAACGACCGATGCAACTATATGCTACACATCAATATCTACGACCTAACTGGCAGCCTCTATCAATGCAACTTCTCAACAACCTCCGGCGATCAACCTTCTTAGAACCTAGGCATAAAACGCCCGCCCATGTAAAAAGTGGAGTCAGCCTATTAAGTTCGAAAGTGAATACAAATACCATGCATTCGTCCCCACATACATATTCATACTTATATAAATATATGCTTATACATCAACCGTGCCACACAATGAATACCCACAACTCACATAATCCTCTTATACTATGTTAAGCATAATATTAAGTGACACAGCTTTATCGTCATAAATAACGATATTCATCTTAAGGAAACAAGACATTAAAAAGGCATCAAACGAGGAATCCACCTCCAAATACTGGCTACTACTACTTGGTGAATCCACCTCCCAAATTAATACTACTAATACACGCAGTGAATCCACCCTCCAAATAATACACACACACGAGGAATCCACCTCCAATAATACACATACGTAGAATCCACCTCCACATAACTTGGGCATTTGAGGCCCCACCTCCATCCTCCCGACTGAAAGCACCCTCAATGTACACCAAACCTCCGAATCCACGGGCAACCCACAACATGCACACCATACCTCAAACCTCCCGGCCTGGCCACCACCGCCCGCAAGTAACACACAAAGCAATCAAACACATCAAAGACAATGTACCACACAACACACACCACACAAAATCTCATAACATGAATCATATTCATTAACTATCCTACGATATAAATCATAATCACTAATATCGCATGATATGAATCATAATCTCAATTATCTCTCATAATATAACCCAAAATCTCAATTATTTCATCGCATTTAATCATAAATTAAGTTTACACATAGTATCAATCCTCTATAATCACACAATACACATATCGAATAATCCCAAGATAACACATGCAAAATATATAAATACAATATAGGCAAAGGTCCCCTATCGTTATATTTGTACCACCGAGCCCAAAAGCAGCACAATGTCTCTAGCCCCTCAAAGTAATAGATCCGTTACTCCCAACCTCATTCGGGCGAAATTATACATTATAACACATTAATAAATCCCTTAAAGATCTATATAAACCCCGAAATTGGTTATACCACTGCCTCGACGATTCAAATTTCTATAACCCTCAGCTAATCATCCTATCCCCAAGATCGTATACACTTAATATTCCAACATAACTACATTCTAATCGCCAACTTTGTAAAATCTCAATATTCGCCACACGCCTTATTACCCCACAATAACACTTTAAGCACATTCTAACTTCAATCCAACAATCAATTTAATACCATCCATTAAATACAACCTCAATTCAAATGTTATATTTAACTTTCCCCAAACTTTCAAACCAAGTTCACATATCCATATCCAAACCATACTTTATACCCAAACAACTATATTAAAGTCCTCTAACCTCATATTACAATTTAAAGTTAATTTAAAAAAGTCAATAAAAAGTCAACCTCAACTTACACCACTTTCTAACCTCCCTAATAATCACTGGGGTAATCACCGCTAATCCCTATACGATACTTAGATAACATTTCTATACCATAATAAATTCAAGATCTTAAAAGTCAACAAAATCCCATAAAGTCAACTCTTCAAAACTCAAGAAATATCTCAAAAGATTTGATCTTTTTCCACCTAGATTACGAGATGATGGCGAGTAAGAAAATCCACAACTTTGTTCCTCTGACGAAGCGACAATCTACTTGAGAGAAATGGAAAAAAAAATGTGCGGGGGATAGAGACTTCAAGCGAGGGCAAAGATGGTTTCTGATTTATGATGGAGATAGCCAAGTAAGTTGGATATTTGTAGGGAGTTAAATTTAAGCCTCCTGCCTCTAGGCTTTCTAAGTTAATCTTACACTCAAGACTTAAATATCAACGAAACCGATTTCCATTGCGTTATTCCTCGAGGCATATATTACTACTCATCTCATGGCCCATCTCGATATATCGATATTATTCCAAAATTATTTATACTATCTCCGGTCCCACCACAAACCGAAATATACCAACAACTCCACCGATTTGTCAATTCTCCACTACTCAACTTGGAAATTTTCAATTTCACCCCGAAATACTCCACCGAGAAACTTATATACTATCAAATACAATATTTGTAAGGAACGGTTATTTCACATATTAGTTTTCGACTCAAGCACCCTTTAGTCTGCTAAGACACTAATGAAGTCATTAATTGTATGAACTATTTAATTACCTTAATTAAATAGTAATGAAGTCAATGTCAATAATCTTCAAGTTATTGATAAATACTAAATTATCTAAACCAATTAAATAACTATTTAATTGATTCTATTTGTTCAATCGATATTCTACATAAAACGTAATCCTCAGAATCAGAAATACATTTCTCAATTATACGCCTTTCTTTACCATACATGAAATATAACTCAACATCACTGTGACAAGGCTATGGGAATCTTCTGTGCTCGTGATAATAGGGTAAGTCAGATGGCACACTGACCAATTACTATTATTATAACGACAACGAAGTAGCATCTAGCACCGCCATAACCCCTTAAATTATCACGAGAACCCACACTAGTAATATACAATTACTGTTGAACACTAAGTTCTATAATCACATTTAACCCAATCGTAAATGAATGATACACACCGCGCAACGGGTATAATAAATGAATCAATTCTCATTAATTTTCAACAGTAACTTCGTTGACTCGGGAAGTCATGCATGTACATCTTTTTTTAGCTCTTCCAGATCTTCATCTTCGTATTTGCAGTGTGGACGCTGATGTACCCGGGTATCGCTCTCTTTGTCGCGTTCTAAGTGTCAACTCCATGTCATGCCTCGTGATACCGAATGCCTTAAGATGCTCTAAGTAGATGTACTACAGGTCCCAATGCATCCCCTATATGCATGCTGATGGATGAAGACTCAAAGTGTATTTTTGCATCTGGGGTCGAGGCCTCTCCACCCGCTGGTTTAAGCCTGGCACGGTTCTTTCTTGGTGTCGTTGGCATCGTCGCCTCTATCATACCTACCTGGTCCGCGTCAAGAAACGTTGTGGAACTCGCCCAGCTTGTTTTCCAACTATTTATGGAGTCCGGTTCCGCCTCCGTACAATTCTAACGCATTCCCTTTAAATAGCCGGGATCTAACTGCTGACCTCACGCGATCCTATTGCCCAAAGATTGTCGCATGTCTATACGGCGCCAAGACAACAAGGCTTGGGGATTCTAATCCACTCCCAAGTGTTAGGGGAACTTGGGAGGTCGACAGCTACGGGCATCCTCAACCTATCTAAAGGAGATGGTATGGTTCGACATAAAGAGCATAGTAGTAATCGCTCATCTTGGGGGCGTCTTTTGATACTCCCAATATAAACTCCCTTACCGAGCAAATGGTACGGTTCCATTTAATGAGACATGGTCCTTCACCACCTTTTAAGTGTTGTCCCTCGGATGTTCTCGAGGCTTGATGCCAAGGCAGAGGCGTCAGTAGTGACTCCATGGAAGGTCTAGGCGCCTCTTCCGAGGTTGGCTCTTCAGTCGCCTCTGGCCGCTGAAAGTACGCCTCATGATCATATGTTCCCGCCATGTGGGTTATAGCCTCCCCGACCTGCTACGCTTGGTAATGCCTCACTATTCTTTTTAAGGAGCCTATTCCGCTTCTACAGAAGGGTGCTACCGTCATGACCCGATACGCGAGACTCTTCAAAGTCAATATATACCTATACTTGATTTCACTTTCTATGGCTCGGAATTTATTATTTATATGCTCCGGTTGTTAAACCTCTTTTAAGTAAAATTGTTCCTGGTATAAAGAATACTTATCAAACGGATCGCGCTCGACTATCGGCCAAAGATTATCCACGATGCCGACGCCTGCAATATGAATCGACTCGATACGGACTCGAGCCGGGCTTGAGTTGGCCTTCGATTTGATACGCAACTCCGACAGGCTCTGTGACGACGACTTGGCATTTGACTTCGAGATATGGACCGAACCGGGGCGCTGAGCAATCTTTGATCCTGCTGGCTGTATTACTGACAGTTACGCTCTTTGCATTTCTGACCCTTTATACGGGCTTTATTGTAGTGGATTCGCCCGTGTTGATCGATAAAAGTTACCGTGAGTTGACGCCTTTCTTTGACTTCGGAGCAGCGGGTACCGACCAAATTCTTTTGTCGATATGTAGTTGGCTTGACAAGCCAATCTTTACTCGACGCCAGGGTGGACTTTTACGAATCTTATACTGTGGCTGTTCCTTCAACAACGTGGGCCTTAAGCAGCCTTCCTTGTATCGATAGTCGATGTAGAGCGCGGCTTCAAATTTTGATCCTACTCTCTTTGATTTGACTTGAGGGCTGGAGCGGGCATGAAGCCATGGATTGGTCCACTTCTTCTCCCATGTTTTAGCTTATTTCGATGTGGTGAGACAGTGAGCTTTAGCAATGATCCTCTCCCTGATTTCATGTAAGGTAGGCTCCAAAGAACGTGTTTCCTCGTAGCTTGTCGGATAAATTTCTACTTCTATCGAGATTCCGATTGTCTACTGGCGGGTTTTATTTTTCCGTCAAGCTGGTGGTTTCAAAGAATCCTTGATTCTCTCCTCGATTTGACGTACACGGACTTCAAGTAATACGTAACTGAACGAAGTACAATGAT
>JADFUC010001243.1:0-65762 GCA_019722365.1 Lithospermum erythrorhizon
AATTTTTCTATGCATCGTTTGCTGCCTTATACTCTGTGATAAGTGCAAATGTATTCATTATCACTTCATGTGCATTGTCGCGCTCGGGCCTTTATACTTCGCATAAATGTACGATTATTCGCGGATCACTTCACAAGGTATCGGTTTTTCATGCCGCCTTATACTACTAAGATAAAGAACGGTGTTTATTAGCTTTATCGGGTCCATTCCCGCAGTGCATGACCGATCATACGCGCATTGAGGTTGGTATAAGCCATGAGATACGGTAGATACGGTTTAATTAATTGCAGTTATAGTCAGTTGCTGAAGGCCCTGTGGATTTTATTTTCAGTTTTACGCGCGCCTACCGAGACTTTGTATTACATTCGATACGTTGTTTAAATTTTCTATGGTGTCAGATGATCTATTTTATGACTCATTTATCAAGTTATGAGATTGTGTATTTATTATACTGGGACAGTCATTACTTAATTTATGCTCTAATTAGGTTTCAAGTTGATTATCGATAATATTATCGATTTTTCGTGGATCCTAGGTTGGTATTAATCTGCTATACATCCCAAAGGTTAAAAGCTCGAAATAAGTTAATGGTCAGATAACTTTTGAACGTAGGCATTAGGTATTAAAATTATAAACCGACGCTCATGATAATCTATGATGATGCTGATGATATTTTATATATAAGGGAAAGTCGGATTCAAACGTGATAATATAAGTTACGATCTAACCACCACGCTGATAAATATCAGTGAATAGTCTGTGAGACTAAATGAAGAATTTAAGCGAGATAATTCGCATCGGGTTATTCGATTTAAGATATACGCTGTCAGCTTCTGTATTAAGATAACAAACGATTTGAAGGTTCTATGATAAACATTCGATGTCATGTTATGACTATAATCTGGGAGTAAAGACTTTTCAGTGAACTAAAGATAATTGGTCGAAGCCATGTATGTTTGAATTGTATATTATATCGAATTAGCTATACTTGTAAAGATAACAAATAGAGATATCTCATGACAAGCGCACGCGAGTAAGTCATTGACGGCGCTGGTTTATCGCGCAATGGGAAAGTTCCACAAGCGAAAGATTTATATCAAGTATGTAGTGAAGATATAAAATATAACTCTCGAGTATATACTTTTAAATAGGTAAAGAGACTCAATTATCTTTGTTTGTACGATAGCCAAGTTAACTTACGTGATACTCAGATTCACTCAAATTTTCCCAACACTCCCTATTTTCCTACGGGCTACGCTTTTACGCTTGTACACGCGGGACGACCGAGATTTATCGTCGAGTAGTCGCACCATGAGGCGGCGACATGTCAGTTAATTCTCAACAAATATACTTTTATTTTTCGGTTTTATTCAGACGCAAAATTCATTGTCTCGAAACAGAAACCCATTATTTGACGTCAGTATTTATATTATTACTTTTCAGCTATCAGAATATTGGGTTAGTTCAAATTCACTTGACGAGTTGTATTATTTTTATTATCACGCAACGGTTATTTTTATCGTTATCCATCGCCGCATGACTTCCGATTATTCAAGGCTGACGACGGTCCCAATCTCAACTGGCGGGTCGTTACATGTTAGATTTTATTTGATTTAGAAAACCCAGCCTCCACCACCCATTATTCACGCCTCGAAACTCGCTGAGAATCGCCATAGCACCGATATTCTCGCTTTGGATTTTCTCATCCAATTTCTCGTGTTATACAGTACTCGAATACGTGGATTCAACCCTTCCCCGTGCGAACTAACCAAGATCGCCATTTTGGTGATGCTAACAATTGGAATTCAAAAGTTGTTCTTGTTAATTGCTTACGATTTGTTTCCGTCAGAATTGTAAGTGTTCTTACTTTTAATATATTATTTAGATCTGAAATATATAATTAAAGTGGTCCTGTTTATATGCTTAGTTGATTTTATTCAAGTTATATGAAATTTCATTCAAGGCATCGTGAGCCTATTTTTAGTTTTTATATATTTTGATCTAGTATTTTATAAATCTTTTCTTATGAGTTTTATATCGTTTCATGTTTATATTTACGTATAAATATATAGTATGAATATTGACGGTTCATATATTCGGGTACATCAAAATTATATATTTTGCAAGCTTACGATTATAAAGTGTTTCATGATTTAAAAAGTTTTTTATTTTGTTTTTCATGTATGAAATTAAACATAATGAAGTTGGCAATTGATACTGATTTAATCACCATCTAGATGGTAACAGAGCGAGTTATATACTGACTATATTCTAATTCTATTTCACTCGATGGCCTTAAGTCATCTATCGAGTACGATTTATTCATAACATCATGTCTCTTTCAGATTAGACGTTAGCAAATGACAGAATTGTCACATAATATTCTCGATATAAATCAAGCGTTCTAACATCGAATCGGGTGTCTCCTAAGGAGCATGAATACATTCAAGCCATATATTTACTTCCACTCTTATACTTCATAATGAATATACTATATATATAATAAATTGAAATTCTATCAGATGGAAATAAATACTATTTTTTCCTCTGATTATGTATAATGTATTTATTAATCTCAATATTAGACCTCAGGCAAAATTGTTCTACTTCAAATACATAATATTAACTCGTCCATACGACGCTTCATAATTTATCAAACATAACTCGAGTTGTCTCATAGTCGAGTATGAATAAATTTAATTTAAAGGTAAAAGTAGTAACAATTTTTTATTATGAATTTATTTCATTCATTGTGTTTCAAACTACATCAACACAATTACTGATCCCATGTATAACCGTTATAATAATATTAATAGTCTATTATATTATTATACACATTATTCCGAAATTCTTACAAATAATATTGTTACGTTGAATTATAAATTCATGTAAGAAATCGAACTATATTTGATAAATGTTAAATCGATCAGACCAATAAAATTTAATCGTAGATTGGATTTAACTCTCTAATTAATTAACTTCATAGTTTAATTAATTAACAGCTTAGTTGGAGCTTGTTCATAACTTGTTAGTAGTATTTACTGGATGAGTTAAGTTTAATTATAATGGTTTACCATTAGCTATTTATTTAGCTGAAGTAGTTTAATTTATAATGAGCCTAGCCATTAGCTATTTCGTCGAAGTTTTAGGTTAAATAATAAACCTCTATATATGTAGGCTTATTAGGTTTGATTATTTCATAACAAAACCAAAACCTAGCTCTCCACCATATTTTCTCAAAGTGTGTAATCCCTTGGGTAGAATTTTACTTTGTTTTAATATTCAATCCCTTATGCTCTAGCAACTCAAATACTGGAGTTCAACCTTCCTAATTAAATCTAAGTATTCATTAGTTTGGTGCTAAGCTTGTTAGAATTCAAAATATGCCGAAAGATTGTCACGGGTCATTCGTGCATCAGAAATGTTTTACTTTTTAATATATCAGAATATATTATTTAGATCCGAAATATATCATTAAAGCGTCCTGCTTATATATGTTTAAGACTTTTATTCAAGTTATACGAATTTTCTTTCAACAGATTACGCCTACTTGGGCTTTTATATATTTTGATCTAGTCTTTTAAATCATGTTTCATGAATTTAAATAAAATTATGTTTATATATTTACGTATAAATATATAGTATGAATTTTATATTACAAGTACTACAACGTGTTCATATATTCAAGTACATTAAAATTCGTATATTTTGATATTTGATGACACAGATAATTCACTGGGTTATTTAAAAGGTTTACAATTATTTTAATTAGTTAATTAAAAGTTAATTGTATTTAAAAGGCTTAAACTCAAAAGTTTTTCATCCCTAATAATTTTTACAGAAACTTTATGTTACAGAGAACACCTCATTCAAAATTTGGAATTTTTTGAATTTTGTAAGTATTTATTATGTATTTTGAAATTATAATATTTTGACAATTAAAATTACATAATTAATTCTCAGAAAATAATTTTCTTAAATTGAACTCAATAATTTAGTAAAGAGTTGATTCAGCTTTATCTTTGTAACATTGAACTCAAGTCTAAAGTCATTTTCACAAATATCACTAAATCTGCTTGCTATCAAGGTCATTTCATTTAAGGAGAATAATGTAACCCCTCTAATCGTAATCAGACGATTCTTCAAAGGCCGCCTGCTAATCGCCCAAATCCCTGACACCGAGTCACTCAAAACCAATTTTATTTAATGAATTTAATTTCAAAGCACTCCACCCGCTCTTAAGTCAACCCAAAACAAAATACATCCGAAAGGAACAAGTTTAATAAAATAATCCATCGCCAGATTTTCTAACCACACCACACAACCATATATACACAAGTCATTGCAAAGTATAAATGACAACAATATATAACCGGAAATCTCCAAAACAACAACAACAATATAGACATTAACACTACAACCAAAACAACAAGCACGTTGGCGATCTATAAATGCACCCGGCTCTCACCTAAGACTCAAACCCTGAACACACCTAACTAATCGAAACGCCGACGCACTGGCCAACCGCACAAATAAAATGCCGCCCATAGCGAAGGTATGTAGTACTGCGGCCTGGGAAGACTTATCTCGTGAGAGGAAATTAAACCACACCCACTCGTAGCATAACATAATAATAGTTAATTCCGCAAGAAATAGATAGATCCTTCAGAATACTACACGATCTAAGGCCATTATAAGATAAAAATATCATTAGCGAGTTCATAATCATGCTGGCATCATAAAAGTATACTACTACCGATATAATGATTATCATTCTTTATGTGCCTATCACTCAAACACGCATACTAAATAACATACAATCCCAAAATCATGCATCTCAAAGAAAACAGTGGCAACAATGCCCAAATAAGACCACAACTCTATCAACAACACTAGTACTACTCAACCCCACAACTAAACAACTCCATCAACTCAACTCCACAACTAAATAACTCAATCGACTCAACATAATCAACTCAACAAATCAATCAACTCAACATGATCAATTCAACATGATCAACTCAACAACTCGATCAATTCAACATGATCAACTCAACATGATCAACTCAATCAAAACATGATCCCGAATTTCTACAACTAAGGCGCCTGAAATCATCCTCAACCTGCTGGGAGAAACTTATGCCCGTCGACATAAGCTAAACATCACGCTCGTACCGACGTACAAGGCCACTACATCACGCTCATACCGAAGTATAAGGCCACTACATCACGCTTATACCGAAGTACAAGGCCACTACATCGGGTAATACAACTCAACATACATCAACAAACCATAAACAACTCATCAAATGTCAAACCAACCATCACACATCCTGAACCCCAAAATAATCAACACAACCTCGGAAATCAACTCATTCTAACTCGACTCAATCTAACCTCAAATGCCTATACATCCCACAAAACACCACACTCGGCACAACTACTCAAGCAGCTAATCATACGCAACAATCAACACAAAAGTATATAGATAAACATGCTCATAATCATCATTCAATTCAACACATTCACGAGAAAGTAAATTAATCTACACCCGTGAGTTAAATACTCACCTCGGCTAACAATATATAACACGCCTCGTCTAGGTAATCCAAGTGCCGTTTCCACGCTCCACGCCTAATCACAAACACCCGAACAATTGCAATTACAACTTACTACTATTATAACTCCGATTTTTAATTCAATTCCCTAACTTTTTCAACCAATTTTTTGTTACAAATTGTCAACTTAAGTATATAGGTTACTAATTGTGTTTAAATGACAATTAAAACGACGAATTTCGACCACTACACCCCCAATCGGCCAACACCCTCCCCCAAATACTAACACTTTAAACCAATTTTGGTCAACCTAAAATCATTTCCCCCAACTAATTTGCCCATATTTAATCATCTTTAACTCAAAACCCAAATACTACACAAATTTATATAAACTAATTTTCAACATAATCCCTCTAAAGACATAAAAAATCCAAACTTTAACTCCCAAAATAACTAAATTAACTCTAAATCAACTATATTAGAAGTCCGATAACATACTTCACAATTTAAAGATGATTTGGAGAAAGTCAACATAAAAGTCAACACCTCATATCTCATGAAATACTCAAAAAGTTTTCATCTTTCTTATCTAGATGTGATGAGGATGATGAGGGGAATGTTTTTAACCAATTTATAGAGCTTGAACTTCAAGGGAAGAGAGGAAGACAGGAAAGAATGTTTTCTTTCTTCAAGTGGTCTCGAAGGCCAGTAGTGTCCATATTAAATACTTTACATTCACTTCTACTCATATCAACCAAAGAAAATGCTTGAAATTTCACCGACAGGAAATGTGTAGGTGTCCATATTAAATATGACATCCACTTCTACTCATATAGGTCTAAAGAAAACAGTTTGAAATTTCAACCATTCATGGATGATTTAAACTGTGTGCTCTTATAATGTAGTCACCTATCATTACATGTTATGATCAATTATCTTCTTGTGTCTCGATTCAAGCTACTACTATACTTGGCCTGCATCAGATCTAAGACTACATGAGTCAAAACAAAGGTGTAAGACACCGAGAGTTTAGCCACAATGACATTACAATTTTTGATAGCAAAACATTCAGACATTTAGCTTATCAAACCTCTCTTTCTATTTCTTGTTATAAATATCCTTCTTTTCTCGTGCTTAATATTTGAAATAATAAAATTAATCATTAACCTCAAATCATAGTTCATTGTGCACTCAATTTTCCGCAATTTAACAAACTAAATAGACAATATTGCTTGTCTGATTATACAAACCACAAGTTATGATTCATTACAATTCATGAACAATGTCTATTTTGTCAATTTAAAATAAGTACCAATGACATTTCTGAAATATAGATACACAAATATTGAAGATCAAATAATAGTCTTCAATCGGAAAGTTATAAAGAGATTAAACCAATTATTTAAAAATTATATGGTATAAGAGATAATATAACATAGACTTCATGTTATCATCACCTTCGATCGGTATCAATATTTAATTATCTCAATCATATCACATTTATCCGGGTAACATGAACCTAAGTTCCGGTAATATGTCCATATGATTAATCCAAGTTTTGAAATAATTACGGTATTCATTACTTGTCTTTTATTAGCAAATAACCATCTTCAATGGTTTAATGAAGAAAATCAATGCTTAGCATTTATAAGACTATATATTACCATGTGTCTCATGTGATTTTCAAACTTAATTTATTTCACATTAAAATTTTATGTTTTAATTTTCCTAATTAACGATGAATAAAATAAGTAAATTTAAGGCCAATCATAAAAGGAAATATTTAGTCATAGATAGTGCCTAAGAACATTCTAACATATACAAATAAATTGTAAAGTATTATATCCGTATTTCAAATATCACAAAATGTGTTATCCAAGATCCATCAGGGTTGGAATCCAAACGGCACCACTTACATAGATTTTCAATTCTAGCACAACGGTAGATTAACTAATCGATCAGGTACCACCTACACAACTTCTTTGGGTCACTAACACTCTAACAAGACAAGTTACCCGGCTGCTCAGATCACCGAGCCCACAAATTATGGAAATCACCGTTACAACCAATTAAAACCAATTCGCTATTTCTTTGGAATGATCATCTCAAGGCCCATACCAGCTGAAACCACTTCAACATTTATCCATTGTCATACCTATCATGACACCAGTACACCCGCCAAGACAGCCGCGCTCTAACCGCGATAAGTCGCACAACTTTAAAATTGGCTGATGTTTTGCTTAAATTTTTAGTGGTAGATTAATATTATTTGGATATTCTTTAACATGTTATACCTCTCGTATTAATATATTATTATATATTATTCAGATTTGATTTTATGACACTAAATTGATCCGGTATGCTATTTGTTTAATATTTTATTCAAAATATGCATAATTTTTCATTAGTAGTATCGAGTAAGTTTAATTTATATAAAATTCCATCTAGAAAATTTTAAATCACGCTTACGAATTTATACGAAACTTATGTATAACATATATTATGAATTTTATGTCATGTATATTTTATGAATGTGTTCATATTCATGTGTATCAAAATTGTATTATTTGATGATTAGTATAATTATTTTTTATTTTTTAAAAGGGTTTACAATTGATCAGAATTTCAGTTAATTAAACATTAATCGTATTTAAAAAGTGCTTAAACTCAAAGTTTTCAATCTAATAAATGTCTAACTAAATCAGCAAGAGAAAACTCCTCATGAATCAGGCTCGGAAAGTCTCCAAATTGATTTTCTCAAAATTTGGGGTCAGAATCTTAATGCTAAAGCAAATTAACAAAAAGAGATAAAATAGAGCCCAAGTCTCGATAAACGCTAATTTATTGACATCCAAAGAAACTATTGGTTACTACTTCTACTTCTACTCAAACGTGAGAATAAAATATTCATTGTTAGATCAGAGCATTCCTTGAAAAGTACAATATTCATTCCAAGTATGGCTTTTAAGTATGCTCCACTGAGAAAACTCCAAGACGATTTAAGCGACTCATTAATACCTAGTGTAGACGACTGACCACCACAAGAATTAGCGTGCCTCCTTACATGTAAGACCCAATTCTGATCCAAAAGAAGTCAGTGAAGAACCAACCCTGTGAGATCCAATTAGAGATCGGCCAAGAACCGTAATCAGTTGTACGGGTGAATCTTTCATTATTGAAAGGATTTTAGCCTACCTCTTACGAGGAGGCAAATGAAAGTAGAAAGATGTCGATAAATGGATGATAGTCATAAAGTCCGGGAGATGGATTCGATATTCCAAAACAAGTTGGGGTTTGGTCCTTGTTAGATAAAGTGTTCTCCTAATGAAAGCGTAAATGGTATTACAGTTAAACATGACAAAGATGAAACGCCCATGTTTTCAAGGCTAGGTCTGTGGGCGAAGGTTTCAAGCAGCATACGGAATTGACCATGATGAAACCTATTCAACAAATGCTATGCTTAAATCTATCCTGATAATCTTAGCTATCGCCGCATTCCATTACTACGAGGTATGCGCATGGATGTAAAGACTTTTTCCTAATAAATCTTCGAGGAAGATAAAATAAGGGTACAACCTCCAGATTTACATGTTCCAAAGGATCTAAGAAGTATGGAAGCCGCAGCGTCCATTTACGGCTCCAAGCAAAGATCCCCAGTTGAATCTCCGCTTCGGTTTAATCAATCAAAATTTTGGATTCAATTACAACGAAGAAGAATCATGTGCAGTTAAAGAATGTGAGCGAAAGTCATATATAGCATTTATAGTCATCTGCGTCGATGACATACTAATCATTGGAAAACAATATAAACTCATTTTAAGTGATCGGGATCGTATAAAATGTTTCGATGAAGGACGAAAGTAAACACAATATATTCTCAAATCAAAATTCATCGCATCTTGTTTCAACCGCTTATCGACTTTTCGTGACACTTATATCAACAAGGTACGCAGCGTTCGTAATGAATGATTTCGTAGCGATAATCTCCTTACGAGACACGAGTTCAACTCAAAGAAGTTATAAGATCCCACCAATTAATGCGCCGGCATCAACAAATGGCGATATACCTTACGCTCGCTGGTCGTAGGGTCCATCATGTATGTCATGTTGTGCACACCCGATGTCATATGCACTAAGTGCTCAACTCGATACCAAGCTACCTGCACGCAGAGCCATCGATTGCAAACAAGGACATCTCATATCCGGTAAGAACTAAAGATGTATTCTTCGTATAATGGTAGATAAAGAGTTGGTTGTTACCGGTAGACCGATGCCGCTTCCAAACCGACAAAGATGATTATCGCTCTAACTGGGTATGTATTTTGTCTTAATGTATGAGCAAGATCTTTGGAGTAGTTCCAAACAGAGTATCAGAAAGCATTCTACTAATAATCTCGAAGTATTATCAGAAGACCGACGCCGCAGTTGCTTCAAGGGATTAAGAAATTCGTGACCGAGCTTGAAGTTGTCGATATCGCAGCCCAAGTGAAATTGTTATAAGACAATATCGTGCCATTGTTGACCAAGAGAATCTCTTCAAGTCTAGAAACATAAAGCATAGCTTACCCTCCTTCGGGTCACGCCGATAGTCTGGAGCGACTATTATTCGATGACCAACATAGTGATTGATTGATGATCATTCTCTTGGATCATGGGAGTCAGGTAGTTTCCAATCAATTCTGCATGGGTCGTTAGTTTGCATAATCGGCGAAATGGATCGACCGTTGTAAAATCATGTAATATTACGTATATCTCGTGTCCTATGTTATTTGGCTTAGAACCTAAGTTTATCACCTCTAGACCTCGCATATAAATTCATCTATGTTATATGATTTGAGTGTTTTTGACTATGTCAAATGTCTTCCCAAGCTTTTTGATCAAAACGACATACGATCACAAGGTTACGATTCATAGACTCGCATATATAACTATCTATGTTTATATGAGTTATGGCTATTAACTATGTCAAACGCTTGCCTTAATGGGGGATCATAACGCCATATGTTAGCACACACAAAGAATTCATAGCAAAGAATGTCAAGTATATTATGGGGTTTGTCCATCCTTCTGATATACAAGCGTAATCTTAGTCTCTACGAATCATGGCCGACATATGCACTGACGTCATTGGCTTATCAAGATGTGTTTCATAGTTCGAGTAAAGAAGTCGTTGGGTGTTTCATGACACACTTCTTATGGTTGGCCCATGACTGTAGATCATGGCATTGTGAATCAAGTAATCGTCCAAGGTCAAGCTGGAGCATTAAATCATTGAAGTATTTGGCTCTATTTATTATGCCATTGGGCGACAATCACATGAATAATTGTCACTATTAGTTTAGCGAACGTGATTACATAAACGAACATTCAACCATAGTACTGTAATTACTTACTCGGGTTCTCACGAGAATACCAGGGGTTACGCTGTATTGCTAGATCACATGCATAACTCAAGTATAATAATATTAATGGTCTATTATATTATACGCCCTATTATTTGAGCTCTGTAAGTGTCACACACATATAAATACTGAAGTTATATCAGATGGTATCGCATTAAGTCCATGCTATCATTGCAATGATGATGGCTTCTTCTTTATATGGCGATGTGAACCTATCCGACAGAATGCATCAGAGTTTGTTATGGATTTCATATCTCGCCCTCTTGGGCACGATCAAGTATTTTGTTGCCCCAAATCTTCTTAAGACCATCTTTTCACGGTTGTTTTCTCCTTAACTTCAGGCACCGACAGGTTTCGGCTGCTCCAATTAGTTGGTGGTTGATCATTATCAAGATCTCTTTGAAAGCAAAGACCTTCCGATTTGGTTGAGGCAATTTTAGAGCCTGGGTGTCTCGCATTGTCAGCCGGAATTTCATCAACTTTCTACACACGTACTTTAAGCTCATGAGCTTTCAACATGGAATTATCTCGAGTAACTTCTCCATGGTTTTTTGTCCCGAAGTCTTTATGCACTTTTGCTACATCGGCCTTTGCGCACATGATTTACAAATGAATTTGTCTTCTTCCAAGGGATACGGGTCCTCATTTGCCAAACTCATCACTTTTTCAAGTAAACACTCTTCGCAGATGACCAGCCAGCCGCGATACTCGCATAGTTTGCCTAACATTTCATGGGCCTCTTCAGTCGCTGACTCGAGCAACTCTATGAGCTTTTCATTTAGCAACTCCTCAAGGATTATCGTGGGACATTCACTCAAATAAAGGATATCTTTGGCTTGCATCTCTTTCAGCGTTGAACGAATCCTGCTTCCAAATTTAGTATTCTTTTGCTATTTTTACCAAGGAGACTATATCGCTCGAAGTCAGCGCATGCTCATCTTGTTCGCATGGCTCTCTCTGATTTACACCTTCGACTTCGCTTTGTGTTGCTGGTACCTGCACTCTCTTCATCGGGCAACTATAGTCCCCTCCATGTCACGGGGCTCGATGTATCAGAAGTCCTAATGCATCTCTTGACGACATGCTGATAGCTTAAGTTTCTGACACACTATCTTTGCATTTAAGGCTTAGGCTCCTCCACTTGTTGATGAACTCCGTGATAGGCTCTTCTTGGAGCTGCTTGACACTAGTTAGCTCTATCATGCTAACTGTTCGTTAGGTGTCAGTTGTTAAGTTCAAAGAACTCACATTCTAGTTATCCCAACTATCTCATGTGAGTCCAAGCCCAGCCTGCATTCACTCTCGAATGTACTTTGAGTGAACGCATAAACCGCTTGGGATGTGACTTCATCCGCCCTATCATTATTGTATATCATAACAAAGTGAGCGATATGTTCGGGGCTCCTAATTCCATCAAATTGATGGAACTTCGGTGACGATAACATGCAGGCATCTTCACCGACCCATGCAGTAGGCTCACATAGGAGTATTTGGTGGTGTGAACTGCCTTGGTTGTCTTTGATTTCCCCAATATGAACTCCCCGCTTATGTCAGCGGAGATTGTTCCACACCGATACATACGGGGTCTTTACCACCTTTGCTGGTTATCTATGAAACATGATCGGTGCTCGAGATAGAGAACGGTAGGCGCTTTCTCTGTGCATCCTTCGAGAGGCGCTTAGGGCGCCTCGAGGAGAGAAATAGGTCCAAGCCGGCTTCGCTATCTCGCTGACGCCATGATATCAGATCTTCTCAGCCATGTCGATAGTGCCTCACTTCGGGAGCTGCACGGCTTGGCCATGTCCGCGATCACCTTTATCAGGAAGCATCAAGCCCAAGGCGGTAATACCCGCCATCATGACATGTACATAGGAGTTGGAAGCGTTAGTGTAAGACACATACTGCATTGTCTTCGCGATTTAGAAAGGTGATGTGTAACTACAACTTGATGCATCAAGTTGTTGCTTCTGTGCCACCGGAATTTGTTTGATTTGCTCATGCGTGATCGTAGTACACGCTTGGTTGCTCAGATATCCGATTGCATCGCCTTGTTGTGACCAAGAGTCGGTTGTACTCAATTGAAGCATTTTTTAGTCAAATACCATTTAATAGATCATCCCACCCTAAAGCAAGATTTGTAACGCCGTAAAGTTTTTATTATTTATAATTTATGCACTATAATACAATAAAACCCCTTTGGGAAAATCCTTCTAGGTACAAAGAATATTTACCAAACGTTTGAGGTTCGACTATCAATATGTTGCTCTCAAAACGGATTGCTGACTTCTAGAGATGCTTGATTCGTGTACTGTTGTCAAATACTATACTTGTATGAGGTTAATAAGGATTATACTAACTTTGCTTTTTTCGACATTTTTGAGATTGAATTATAGATTTTAGTAATATAATTTAGAACAAATTAATTATCCCACACAAATATGTTCTATATAAAGACAATCTACAGTAATAGATAAACACCACAAACAAAAAACAAATATAAGTGTACGACGACAATATATAAACTAAAGTAAATAGAAAGTGGTTAAGAGACTAATCGATTTTAACGAGCTTCGTTATGCTCGACCGTCGGCTTTCCAACCTCGGATTGGGGAACTTATCACTAAAAAGAGTTAACTCCGAAGTTCGTATAAAAGTTAGAACTCTAAATCAAATGAACAACTTCTAGCTATAACCCAAAGCCCAGCCTCTAGATTTCTTACCTTAATCTACCCGATTAAGAATCCAAGCAACTACCTGTGATTTCAAATGACTAATATGATTATGAAACGAACAAACAACACTTTGAAATCTCTAGGCTATCGAAATTTATACGAGATTAAGAACGCTTTTATTTTGCTATTGAAAAGTATGAAAAGTAAGCCTCAAAATTGTGCAAAGATCAGATTCCAAAAAGGTGGCTATGAGGCTGCTTTTTGTGTTTTGAAAAATGTTTAAAACCTCGATTCTGACTTAGGCCTATGTTTGCCTCCTAATTACAAACCCGATCTCCTCCTCACTCGAGTTACTGACTTCGGACAAAGCTTCGACTAACTTGGTCCCGACCTAGTCCCGACTGCCTCAAGAGAGTCTGACTCGGGGACACGTTTCGACTACCCTTGGTCCCGATCTAGTCCCGACTCACACGGAATTTTTTTTCGCAACTAAAATATGTTTTAACCTCTAATATAAACTCTCAATCAGCCAAGTGAATTTGTCCCAAGTGCCAATGCTGATATTGGTCTAATTCAAACTTAACTCAAGTTCTAATCAAGTTCAAACCACACGTTTTCAAAACGTTTTAACATATTCGATTTTTATTAAAAACTTGTATTCTTAATCGCTAATATAAAACTCAAGTTAAAGATAGAGCTACAAGATGCCCTAATCACAAAGATAAGATCTTCAACTCTTCAAGCACGGCCTCGATCCTTGACAAACACAAGCCTCTATATACTTTGGTCGCACTACTAAACATATCAAAAGATTATTAGTAACAAGGAGGTACGGTTATCTTCTAAAATGTAGTCCGAGGATCCGTAGATTAACATGTACTCTCGAGTAGACATGGATTTGAGACTTGACTTGGATTTGAGACATGAATTGGATTTGGGATATGTCAGACTTGTATGTGATCCCGAGCTGGATATGTATTTGGGGCCGGGATGTGAGCTCGATTTGTGGCCTTTATCGTATACGATCTCGAAATGGATTCAGCTGACGCAGACTTGTGATGCTTCGTCTGCCTCGCCGTTTTTTCCTTTTTTGTGCGAAACTGATTCTGGGTTTTCTAATTATACAAACCATTTCGGTAAAATTAATTCGGATTGACTGTTCAAATAAGGTGGTTTTCATGTTTGCCCGGTTTGGTCGGTTTTTTGGTTTTGTTAATAAAATAGAGTATTCAAACACATCTTACCAATTAATTTCACCAATGCATGATTGTAAATTAAAACAGAGTGCTCATAATTTCAAATAAACAGTACTAATAATTTTAAATAGTACTAATAATTTCCTCAAATTAAAATAGTTTCAAACAAGCCCAAGAAACAAATTATTTCCGAATAGTCGATCGCCAAAGATATCACATGTACGATATAACTTCTTGAAAGTAGTTACTGCTCATTGCACCATCATCTTCATTACTCACACCAAAATAGGTATAAAAACACAAAAACATAAATAATGAATAAAAATTGAATATTATAATTATTAGAACACTCACCCAATTATAAAACGGATCATTTATTATTTTACCTTCATTCTCCTTCTTTTCTTTTCTACCTTTCCAATTCACACCTAAGACGATATTGATTTTTTCCTTTAATAATTTTGTGTGCAAATCAAAGCTTCAACAAGATCGTGCAACTACTCCTAAAGGATCAATCCGCCCACTGCACTAAACGCAGCCTCGTATAAATCTGATACAGTATAGCCAAATATTTTTTGCAACTTTGGAAAGTATAGGATACTTCTCGCACTTACCTTCCACCATGCCAAAATTTAGGACCGATCCAATAGTTTGGACTTTAGCTAGTCAGTTTAGAATTTAAATTAGATATAAATATTTAAAATTAGTATAATAAGTTTTGTACAAAATTAAAATTTCAATGAAAAATGAAAATATCATATATATAAATATTTTAAACAAAATAATATATAGTCGGTTCGGTTCGGTTTGTTTCGGCCCGCTTTATGCTAAAACCGAAACCGATAAATTTCTATCGGTATGATTTTTTTTTTACTATTTCGTTCGGTATCCTTTTTTTCCTGTCCATTTCGCAAAATTGGTTCGTTCATTGCCGGTTTTCGCCGAACCGAAACATCCCTTTAGCGAGACTCGATAAAATTATGGACCTATGCGATTCTAGATCTGGATAGAGACCGGCCTCGAGACTGGTCTTCGACTCGATACGGTCCGAGAAGCGGCGCCGAATGTACTTTTGGATCAAAGGCGCATGGACTGATTCGCCTTTTGGACTTGGCCGTGGACCGAGGTTGGATGCCTGGCTCCAGCTCGTGTGCTCAGCTAGCATACTCGATCTTCGTGTGCTATCCTATGCGAATATGGTTATTATTGTCAGCAGTGCCTTAGCACCTTACTCCGCGTTTCTCGATTGTGCAGATGGGAGCTATGTAGCTTATATCTCGACCGATTTACTAAGGGGCCTTGTGGGCTTAATCACGTAGTGATTTAATGTTTCCTGAGATCTCAGCTGATCGTATTCTCTACTGATTGATGGGAAACCTGAAATTATTGCGTTTGTTCATTAATTCAACCTTGTTCCTGATGTTAGGCATCTATTTTGGTTATGGAGTTGAATATTTTTGTATTATTTCCTTCTTTCTTCAATTTAGGCACCTATTTTGACTTTTAGGTTGAAGATTTTTTAATTTGTGGTGGTACTGTGGTGCTTCTCACCGAAAAGCAATCTAACTTCAAAGGTTTTCTTCTTGGAGAACATCTACGCAGTTTTTTATGCTAAATTTTCGAGGAGATTTTTTTAGTACTTTTTAGCCGCGGGTCAGGCTTTTCGTTACGTAGGGAGGCGATTTATATAGGCTTTCGGGGCTTCTTCTAATTGGTTGATCTACTTTTAGGTGGATTGTAATCTTAACCGTTGATTTTGAGGTAAGATCTGGACCTTCGGATTTGAATTAAATATTAAAATAATACTCTCAGGTTTTTTAGTCATTGCTTAGCCCATTTGCACATGATGAAGGAAAATAAAATAGTCAAAAGTGCATTGAAAATAGAAACTAATCAGAAATAATATCAGTGATTGGTTGTTTATTTTAAGATAAAATAGTCCAAAAGTACATTTAAAATGTGTAAAAATGCTATTTATTACGCTAAAGTTTAATAACTATAGAAAATAATTATTTTTACTAAAACGACAACTATAAAAATAAGGAGGAGTATTATATTTCAAATCCTCTGATGTCCACGGCAATTTAAGGCCGCTATTTCTTAAAAGATTACTCCTAATTTCTTTATCAGTTTTTTTTGTCGGATTCACTTGAAACAAGCATCGGCATAACTTATTTTTATTCTCATTTTCTCCTTCAATTTATTATTTTAATCACGTAAATTTCGGGAATACTATTTTATTGACACATCATCATAAGAGGTATAAAATTAGGTTTAATTTAATGATAAATTCTAATTTTATCCTAGTAATTAATTTCAGCTGGCTAAAATAGCGAACCCTTAATTTTCCAGGTGTTCGGTTTTAATTGAGGCCCTACAAACCTAATCAACACACGAATTACGCGATCGTCTTATTTAATTATTTTAATTAATCCAAATAAATAAATTTAATTAAAAATACCACAAAATTCGACTGCCTACCATTATTACTATAAGTTTTCATAGATTAAGATAAATGATTTCCTAGCAAATTATATTCTAGATGGACAAAAAAATCTGATTTTCCTATCCCTCTCATATTCGTAGGAAACTAAAGAAAAATTCAGCTTTGTAGTAACTAGGGTATTTTCATCATCACCCTACCTCCCCTTCAATTCCTGACAAATATTTTTAATCTGATTATTTGTTCATTTTTATGTTTAATGGGCTGACGAAAATACCATAGTTATTTTGTAGCTAAACACACGGATTATGCATACGGAGTATTAACAGTCAAAATGAATGTAAGTAGTCGAATGAGAGCTTTTATAACAATAGTGATCGAAATGGAATGGTCTTCAACGAGAGTGATTGATTAGACTATATTCAAAGGCATTCTCCCAAAAATATGTTATACTCCCTATAATATTTTGTAAAAATATATATTAAAATAGTTTTTTCGACATGTATACTTGAATATTAATATTAATATTTTAATTCAAATCAAAATAGTGTATCAATTAAAATCGTAAAATTTATAAATTTGTAAAAAAATTCTTTTATAAATTAATGATTTAAATAATAATGATTAAGACAAGAATTCATTAAATAGTATTACAAATTACTTAATGTTAATAAATTACGTCTCCAACAAGAAATAAATCCAAGACCTAACGGCACAAAATTTATTAAGCCATCACCGTTAATTTGTAAATTTGTATTATCAAAAAATAAAGTAAACGATCTTTTAGCGGATGGAGGTAGTACTAAAAAAAATTATTCAGCCTATATCATTAACCTTTTGCTTATGAGTTATGAAGTTTATAGATGGACGTCGGAGCACAATCTACCCGTCACCGGATTATTTGTAAGAGCGTTAATAAATTTAATAAACTCTAATGTTTATACTCTTAATTATACAATTTTGTAGCTAATCGTTGATTTGCCTTTTTGGTAATAGGATCAAGTTGAAATTCTAGTCCAATAACAATTATATCAAGTGTATTAGTTTCTCAAAGTGTTATAATTATTGCAGTATATTTCTCATCAATCTAACATAACCATTAATCTAATATGAAAAAAGTTCATTGAGTGATACTTCCGAGGCAAATTTATAATTTAAATGAACTTTGAATAGAGGAAATAAAATTGACTCCCATTATTACACCTTGAGACTCGCAATGCCCATTTATAATATTTATTATGTTGAAAAAAAACCCTTCAAGTCTATTTTTATAATTTCTTCTGTATATTGCTAAGTTTTAATGATCTTTACATGTATTTTACTCCTTCCGCTCAAAGATCGCCCACTTTTAACTTTGATATCAGATTTTTAAATTTCGACCTTTAAATATATTTATTTGTATCAGATAATATTTGATAAAAAATATAATAATGAAAAGAATGAATGTATTTTTCTATCGCTGGGATATTTCATCAAGATATATAATACAAACAAAAATATCTACGATTAAAATTTAAAAAATATAACTATTAAAAAGTCAAAGTGGTACAATTTTTTAGGAATGGAGAGAGTACATTTTTAACTACAACACTACGTGTTAATTCTAAATATATTGGTGAATGTTTACTCATTTGCCTGGGGCTGATTTTGGAATTTCAGGTGGGCAAATCATGTACGACAATGTCTTCGACCGATATAATCAAGAATCGCTTACTCGCTTGTTACAGCATTGGGATGTATTCCTCGAATCGACATAATAATCATCAAACCACGACAGACGCATAAATGTCTGAAGTCTACTAATATCGGCTGCATGTCTACTATTCGATTCTTGTCTCCTCATTTTTAGACCCATTCTTATGTTTTATGACTATATTATGACCAAATATCTATTTCTTACTCATATCTGACGTTGCATTGAATATTATGTAGTACACCGTAATCAAATAGTATCGTAACATGTATGACAATTTTACAACAATAATCAAAATTTATATAATTGATTGTTACCTTTTTCTATAAATATCATTGATTGTTTCCAAAGTCTACTAAAAAAAGCAACTACTAGTATATTTTTTTTCCTTGGAATAACGTCTATCAAAAGAGTAGAAAAAAGTTTACTTGGTAACAATTAAGAATTTAAGATGATTCATCTTAAAGTATGAGTAGTCGTCGTTAAGAAAGGCGTGTACGCACGTTAAGCCGCAGACCAAGGTCAAACTCTCTGGACCCTCATAAACAGTCCCTTTAAAAAAAAAAAAAAATGTTTATTCGTGATTTCGACCACACACGCTTCAAAAACGAACTAATTGCTTGCTGCATCATTAACTCGATTTTTGAATCACTAACCCAAAACCAAGTGCACGTCACTTGTTTTATTGGAAGAGCATTTAAAGTAACCACTCAATTGCACTAGTGATTAAGACAACGCAAGACCTTGAGATTCTAGATATATGCTTGTAACATTGCAGCTGCAATGAACGAAAACACCTCAATAATGCTGAAATTCTAGTATTGGTCCTAATGTATATTTGATCTAAGCGTGATGGGCTCACCAGGACTTCAAAGTTCACAATGTTGTAACACTTTTATGATTATGCCCTCCAAGAGTCCCAGTTATGCATTGAAGATCTAGCAAGGAACAGATTCAACTTGAAGGCATAACAATGTTTCCTGGCTATGGTTGCCTACTGAACTTCGAGGTATTTGATTCGACTCCTGCCATGAATCAGTGGAAACAGTCATCAATGCAAGAAGTCGAGGGTGGCTGCCTCTGTTTCCTCCGATAACTTTAGACCTATAAGGCTCTTAAGTTACATATAAATTTTTATGTAACTTCAAAACTAGATTAACACTTGTTGTCGACTTCCCTTTAGAAACTATAGTTAAATTTCATGAGAAAAGATGGTAGTGTGTAACAAGTACCAAGCAACGTTTGCCTGATAGCCCTACTAAAATGTCACATGTTCTGCATTGTAGCAGAGATAAAAGTCTATATAGGAGGTAGAAAGGATATCCAGTTGACCAGATACCTGGAGTCTAATTTTACTAGAAGAAAAATCTGGTGCTACAATTAACAACCTCAGTTTAGTGTGCAAATATGCATTTCAGACTAATGTTGGGAATTACCTTTTCCTTTCCTATCACGACATGATTTGCTTCTGCAGCAACACTTGAATGCTTTGACAGGATGATTGTGATCGGCAAAGTCAATCTGATAATCCTGCAATTGATCCCTTGAGATGAGAAAATCGGATAATTCTCGAACAATATCAGTTGTTGGACCAACTCTGATAACAGTTGACCTAAACAACTGGAACTTTTAAGAACAAAATCGTTTTGAATATAATTATGCACTAAAGCAAGAACTAAGTTGTCAGAACTGGAAATTCAAGGCTTAAGCATAAAAACTCACGTTTCCTTCTCACTTATATCAACATCATATAGAAGCATATTTATAGCACTTTAACATTGAGGGTCAATTCGGAAACAATCTTTCTCTTATAACACCAGTAAGGCTGCTTACAAACTGGTTCCGCTTAATCGGTAGCCTCTTTAAAGGCATTAGGGCATGTTGTTGTTGTACAGGGGAACTTACACATTGCATGAGAGAGTAAATTGTGCACATTGGTAATTTGCACATTTTAAAGCAACAGGGTAGATTAAAATTCACAATTACATCAAGGCACTTCAGAAATATAAAGGACTCGCTTATTTTAGAAACAAGAAACAGAATAAGCTATGTCTCGATTTCGAGATTCATACTACTACCCAAGAGTTTAAGATTTCTCAGAGTAAGAAAGTCATTGTGGTAGAGTCAGAATTTCAGATGTTAACAATTGGTAGAAATTAATAATTTGGACTTATAAAGTTAAAAACAGTCTAAGGAGAGATACAATTAGTCGAATTACTTCTCCATTTACACATAACTGAAATTTCATAACGCTACATCGAAAAGTAAATTAAAGTTTATGTGCTGTGGTCATCCACATCACCAACACAACTTGATAGCAATGCAACAACAATAATTGAATGGTTTTGAAGTGATTACCTCAGAAAAAGAAATTTATTAGCCATTATATTTGATAAAAGAAACTAACTAAATGTTTCTACAGTAAATATGAGAACAATGAAATGACTCACCCATGTCAACTCTTCAAACGCATCTACTTTCTTCTTGGTGAAAAATGCAAGCTGTAATTTCGACATAAAACAAAAGGCCGTTTAAAATATAGCATTTACATGCTTCAAAAATTAATATTACCCCGGATGCAATCATGATCAAATGTGACATTGCGTATCCATACATGATAATAGTGGTGATCAGGATTCTCCACCTCAACTGGAATCTCAATCAAATTTGCATCACAACATCTACATTTGCACAAGTATAAAATGAGAAGTGCAAAATATCCACCCCAAAATATATCAACACAAGTAATCTCAAAACAATACTAAATGAAAAATATAATAAATGTGAAAAGGACTAAAGAAAAGGTTATACTTTATAGGTAACAATATAGATAAATATTTGGGTAGGTTCTAGCATAAGGAAAATCTAATTGAAAAGAGATGCACCTGTGGTTTATAAACCTTGCAACATTTCCAAAATGAGTTGCATCCAAGCAAAGTGCATCTTCATCCTTCAAAACACTCTCCGAACCCCAATCTGCATCAAGTAAAACAGGATACGTGTGGCGGTCTTTGCTGTTCTGCTTATTCCTCTCAAAAAGTTCTAAGTTGGTTAGAACTTCACCAACATATTCACAAACAAAGGCACCTTTAGGTAACTCCTCAAGTGTCCGAACACCCCAGCCTTTACCATCGGATGTCAAGAACACCTGGCATGAAGACATGAGTTCATGAAACAATCAAAAGCCTCACCTAATTATTTAAATAATACGTGACATAGCCTCATATGAGTTTCCATATACGATGTTAATTAGTGTTAAGAATCCGTAGGAGTCCATTCTAAAAGCAATTGGGTATAGATAATGCCCGAGACCTTATTAATACACCAAAGTTTAATCAACAAATGTATGACCGGGTTTTTGAAACACCTCTTTTAATGTGTAACCAGATCCACTTGAACAACATATATGGGTTTACACATGACCTTAACCGTTGAGTTGGATAACATGTTAAGACTCTGTGGGGCTCCATACTAAAACCAATTGGTTATAGATGGATAAAACCAAGACCTTATTAATACACCCGAAAGATATTAATCAACCTATGTGGGAATGGGTTTCTCAATAATTAAAAAAAGATGGATAAGAAAAAATCTAAATAAACTACTAGAGGAAAAAAATAGAATTAGCTGTGAATTGATCAAATTGAAGATCCCGTTAAGAAGTAAAAGCTTGGATCCTAGTTTCCTAGAAAGAAGAAATTCCTCGATTAACTTCACTTCCAGAAAAAAACCATTGAAACTTTGTTAGAAGCGGTCCATAAAATTATTTCCTCCATATTCGGTTCTATGAGTGGGACTAGGTAGAAATTTGATTCCCTTACTCACTAACCTGCAATTTCCGAGATATGCCACGCTGCACAACTCGGTTTCCACAACTCATGTTACAACCACATTTTCTCCAGCACTCTTTTATAAATCTTCTAATCAAATGGCCCTTGCAGTTTTTAGGTCTATAGTTCTTTTTTGCCCTCTCAAGTGGGCAATCTTGGCAGAAATAGTAGTGATCCTTTTGAGGCTCTTCATTCATCAAAATACACTTCCTCAAAAACTCTTCTTTCACAAGTCCGTCTGGGGTATATGCAAATTCTCCTCCAGTATCACGAGCACATGCACAAGGAACAGTGGATGAAAGACAGTCCCCTCTGCAACCATAACAACAATCCTCATCTGCAATCCTTGCCAAAGCCACATGCACATATGCAGATTGGTAAACTAGATTTCTGGGAATGTAGGCAAAATTTGGTAGTGGCTCTGTCTCTCCACTTAGGTCATCTACTAACGAGATCCTAACTGCTTCCGTCTCTTTTGATATGTCTGGTATCAAAAGAGACAGAGATGCAGGCTGCTGGTGAGAGGCAACAAAAGAAGATGATACTGAACCACTTGACATCAATTTCTTCACATGCTGTTCTTTGTGTCCGCTTCTTAAGGACCCATTGTTGGGTTGCCTAATTGGATTAAGGTGAGCATGAGGGTGTCTTCTGGAAGGAAAATGGCCAGTAGGATGGGCAACACACTGTACATAACTTTGACATAATTCCTTCAAGCATTCATGCAGAGAAAACTTAGGCCCTACATTATCATATAAATGCCGATATTTACTTTCGACAAACGTGATAACAGAATCTAAAATAGGCTCAACTTTGAGTTGTTCACATCCACGATTGCATTTCAAATCAACTTTCACCAATCCACATGCTGATGATGCTAACTCATAGGTACTTGAAATGGGTGTTCCACTATCGGAGGCTGCCGTTGTAACTCTCTTACCTGACAATTCTAAATAACTGTTAGCAGTTCATGTGCATGCTAAATATTCAGAATCTTGTTCTAAATTAAATTAGCTATCCACCCAATTGCACCTCGACTCTGAAATTCTTTTTCCAGCAGGCAAGGGAAGAAATTCGACAATAGTAGTTCGAGAGTGATAAATCTAGAACATACTCGTACCTGATGCTGTGACAGGAGAATTTTCAGCATGTCCATTATCTATGAAATCGTCAACACCCTTGACATTTGATACTTGACGTGCCTCTGCGCTTGCTCCCCATCTTGTAGCCATATGTTGATCCATTGGACTCGAGCTTATTGTTATTGGATCTTTTCCATAGTTTCTTGATCGATCACAAGCTGAACTACTACTAGCCTCAATTTTTGGTTCTCTAGGATTTTGTATAATAGAGGCACCTGATTGTAATGAGAAGGAACTTTGGGGTATTACACCATGTCTCATACCTTGCATGTCCATCCTATCCATTGTTGGTGAAGCCTTATCTTCAGCTTCCATGCCATGATGCTTCTTAAATGGAGGTTCAAGACGATCATGTTCAACAACAAGCTGGTCTATGCTATGATGGTTCTTCAATGGAGGGTCAGGAGGATCATTACAGACAGCAAGTTTATTTTCATCCTTTTCCTATCGAGAAACCAATTTACAATCTCCATGAGCAAACATCATTAGCATTAATCAACAAATAAGAGACTGAACTCTGGGAACTAGACACGGGATAAAAATCCTTGAATTGCTTATGTTCTCTGAAATCACAGTAGGTTAGCATTTAAACAGAATGCAACATTGTAACAAGAACCCCTTAACTCTAGATAATTCCAAGTAAATTCATATGTTCCATATACTAAACTTAAATTACTACTCGAGTATACACAAAGATATTACCACATACATATTCACGTCAACCTCTATCATACATTCATACTCATAGTGAAAGTTTCGTGATACATAACACTGAAAAATTAAAGAACAACCATGCCAAAATTAAAAGATTGGGGATAAGTTATTCCATGAGATGGAAATGTGAAAATACAAAGAAAACTTGGAACCCCAGTCAAATAAAATTTAGCCTTTTGTTACTTACATTACGTAACATGAAGATTCTCGCGTCCTGCTATTGCTGAAACATTTTTATTTTTATTTAGGAGTATCGTTTCACTTCTAAATTTCCTACATCTGATTAGGGATCGTTTATGCAGATTAGCTCTAGAAGAATAAACAGATCAAGTTTATCCTTTCACTGATGAATTTCAGAATCATGACAACTAATGTCGTATAGGATGAGAATAAACAGAACAGGCCTCTGTTAAAACATTTAATGAAACTATACTGCAGGAGAGTACAAAATCTAATTTAAGGGCGTACCTTCTCCTCGTCGGTCTCAAATATAGCATCAACTAGGGTGCGATAGTTATCTTCTTTGATTAATTCCCAGTTGTTGTCATATAGATTCAGAAGTCTTTTGAGAACTGGTTTGAATGTCTCTGATTTAATGCCTAGATCCTTCATTGCACTCCAGGCCTTCAAAATTTCCAGGTTACGTTGTCGTGACATGATTTAGTGGGAATAGAAATAGAGTTAGAATCTCTTAATCTAAATTTAGCCTCTTGTGACCTGTCTAACATACAAAATTTAGAATATTAGAAACACTGTAGACGACACACACACAAGTGGAAAATTAGACATCTGAAGTACATGACATGCAAAGGTGATATCTAATGACAGATAATTATCAAATAACAAACATTTCCTTCACTTTAACTTGTGCAGCTTTAGTCATTCTTCACCTGCTAAACGGTGTATCATCAAGGTCCCGTTTTCTCATAGCTTCAATATATCGTACGAAATTTGAAATTATTCAATCATACAACTAATAATAAAGTAGCTCGGGTTATTACCCCGACTTTCAACATAGAAGACTCAAATGTTCAACTGATCTCCAACTAACAAGTTGACAATCAATTTTGAAATTTGCAGCTTTAATGTAATAACAAGCCAAATGATAAATAGAAAAATCATTATAATGAAAAATATTCCTACACATGCTGATGTCCTCTCGTCTAGGATACTAACTAATCAAGACATTTCAATCAGTCCTCATAATTAAATTATCAATTAAACGTAAAACTCATATTTGGTATTCAAGCAAAGGTGTTAAAGAAAGGAGGTTCTCCTTTATGAGTATTAACAGGTAAATGTTTGACATTGACTTTTTTACGTAAGGAGAGAAAGCTCATTTCCAGTTTCCATGCTAATCATGGCATAGGTTATCTGTTGATACTAGAAGAAGATGTTTCACCCTATTAACTGTAATCCTCTCATAACCATCTTCGCTATTCCAAATTCATTTTTCGTACATATCTTTATCCTTCTCCTTTTAAGACATATAAAAATACCTACGCTTACCTATTTCAAGCATTGACAGTTGCTCGCACTTCACTATCGGAATAATCTCGAACAAATTTATCTCTGCTATCGCAGAAGGTCAGATACTATCCGACCCCCCTCCTATCCCTCTTAGGAACGAAGTCTCTTCAGCCGCATTACATACGACGACGTTAATGGTATAACATAAATCAACTTATAAGCAAAGATTCAGCCTGATAAAACATACTTATAATGTTTCATTCCTTATCAACAATCATTTATATTGTTTTCGGACAATTTCACAGGAATATCAAGTTTAACTTTACACAAGATTTACAAGGTGGAGCTTCAACAAACATATTGTACTCACTCAATGACTAAAAAATGATCCATTTTTTAATTTCGATGAAATATCTTTTAAATTTTGAACTCAAATATTTTCCAATGTGTTGTATACATATTTTGTGGAAAATATATCCAAGTCCAAACACAATATTTTTAATCTACTTTACTATAATTATCTATAATTTTAATTTAAATCAAAGTTGTGTGCCAATCAAGACCACAAAGTTCGTAAATTTTATCATTGAAAAAACAAACTCGACGATATTTTAGTGATGAAGGGTACTATTGATTTTCACTAAAAATTCATAGATATCATCTAATTATAACAAGCTGACTATATATCCAAAAAATAACTTAAACCTCAAAATCTGAAACAATACTGAGCATAATTTACTACATAAATCAAGAAACTAATAAGAACCCAAATTTCACAGGAATACAACCATTTACTCACTTTATTTAACCATTAAGTAAAACCCCAACTGGTAAAATCTCTGCAACATCACATATTCACATGGTACAACTCAAAAGTAAAGAGTAGCACATTCTGCATGAATGATCGTACCTTCCCATAACACACATTTCTCATCAAATTAAAATAAATAAATAATAACAATAACAATGATAACATAAAAAAGAGGACAAAATTACCCATAAAAAATATAAAATTATAAAAATAAATAAATAATGACAATAACAATGATAATACAAAAACAGAGGAGAAAATTAACCATAAAAAAATATTAAAAAGAAATAAATAATAACAACAACAATGATAATATAAAACAGAGAAGAAAACTAACTAATAGTAAATAAAATTATAAAAAATTAAAAATATTAAACTTGGAGAAGCAATTTATTTACTGTAAAAATATACAATTTTGTTAATATAAATAAATGTATGCATATATATACACATGCAAATAAAAATAATGGAAAATCGAAATATTATACCTTAAAAGGGGTTTATGCAAAAAAACGATCAATTTTGAGAGTAAACCCAGACAATGAGGAAGAAGAGGTAAGTGATTTTATTTTACTTACTACTATCTTTACACTTTTATCCCTATAAAACTTCCTTGACTATGTATTCATTGGGATAAGTGTGAATTGATGCATGCCCATTTAATACTTATTACCTACCAGACGTACGAATCTGTATTAAATATGTTATACTTTCTCCCATTTTTTTATTTGTGGCTTTTGATTTTTATACACAATAAATCTAACGTTGTTTTTTAGTCAGATATCCTCATTTATAATAGAATAAGCATTGAAAAATATACCGAATTTTCATACAATTTTCAAAAGCAAAGAAGAAAAAGTGGTTATTGACATTTAATATCTAGGGATATAATATGAAAAAGATATATAACATGCCTAGCTAATGTAGAAAATAAGTAAAAGAAACCAAATATATGCTAGATCGACAAGCAAGATCCCGAAATAACTATTTTAATTAACCTTATTTCGAGTCACAAGTAACCTAGTTAATTGACGGTCAACGACAGTTCGAATCATACATATACCTCATTTTCATTAGCCTCAAATGAAGGTGTAATATTGGTGAATAATATATATAATTATATTTGATTTGAGTTCTTTTTATAATAAATATTTAATGATAAAAGTACCAATATTTATATAAAGAAGTGTTCATAAGTGATACTAATACTAAGATTTCATTTTAGTTTACTTTGATTCACCTCGACAAATAAAATAATATTCAAATTATATTTTAAAACATTTAACCTAGATTCACCTCAACTATTCTTAGTTTAGTTTATTTTTAAAGGTTACCTCACTTAGATACTCCATAATCCAAAGGAACAATTAATTAACATATGACAAAAGATTAAAGTGTCATACTCGTTCAATTTATTTTAATTAATGTGTTCGATTTTTAGGAACCTTTTTTATTCTAAATACTTAATGAACAATTACTAAAAAAATTATTAATGTGAAAATATAAATTATACTTTGAACATTAATAACTTTATAATTTTATGATTAAAAAATCTTATAAAAATAATATTATTAAAATATTTTTAAGACCAAATGCAATGATATCACATACAGCTTATTTACAGGAGAAGAGAATTTGGTATATAACAAGTCAACCTACCAATTTATTATTAGCACACTTAAAATCTGGCCAAATAAGACCCTTCTACAAAAAAAAAAACAAATTTATCCCCATTAATTATTAGACCCTATCAATCTCTCCTTCCTCTTTTCTACTTCTTTTTCAAACCACAACCATCCCACCACCAACACCAAACTGCCCCCTACCACCACCACCCAATTCACCCATTCACCCTCACTACTACCACCACCACTTTTCTTTTAAAAAAATACCACCACTCAAAACATTCCTTTCTCCCAAATAATATTGACGTGGAAATGTAGGAGGCATGGCGGTCACACCCAGTAGGTAAGGGTCAGTAATTCGAGAAAGTTGGGGAATTATCAGGCGGCGAGGAGAGGGAAGCTAGCGGAATTGTTAGGTCATGAAAGGTCAAGCCAAGAGGAAGAAAAAGGAAGTAGGCTAAGAAACGTAGCGGGTGGCTTTGTCTTTCATGCCGATGCATTATTATTTGCAAAGAAATTTGGGAGCGTTAAAAATTAATAAATTAGATTTTTAAGAAATTAATGCTAGAGATTGTATCGCGTATTTCGAGATTATCACTTTTCATCAACGCTGAAGTCGGCGCTTATTAAACCGCACGCTACAACGGCAATGTATTTTTGATAAGATTTGCATATAGCTCAGGTTGGCGTTTAATGTATAAATACTATTTTGGATACTTAATTCACGATCACTATCAAATAGATAAACAATAATTACGAGACAAAATATTATATGTACCTTTCTTTCGAGAATAACTCAAAGCCAAGTAAATAATAATACTTTTATTTACACCCCACGAAGATCCATTAAAGTAGAATGCCTCTAAAAATTATCAACACCAACGAGTTTTAACAAGCCTCCCGAAATTTTACTAGAACCCTTAAAAATATTAAATCAGAATCTAGGTCGGGCGAAAAAATCCAAATCTGGGTAGCTTTTTACTTTTCACGAAAGTTGAATACCAAAAAGTTGAACGAGCAAAAATTCATCCAAAATTTAAGTCCTTTATATGTGGTGGTATTGAACATTTTCGGAACGCTTCATCCTTTGGGCGAGTGCCAACATTCCTAATGTCTCGATAAACTCCTACAAAATAAAGTGAGTGAAGCTGCCCTGAACCTCTCTCTCCTTCTCCAATCTTCTGCTCTCACATACTTCATTCTGGGCAGGTTCATTTCCGGAATCTTGCCTCTAATTATTTCCATACTACATTTTAACTCGAAAGAGTATAATCTCATTATAACTTGATACAGACAAGGCCAGCGAATTCTGTGCTCGACTAACAAAGGCCATATTGGATAAATATTAACCGAACATTATAACTTAATAATATATCGATTACGAATCCTTAGTAAGCCATCATAACCCCTAACGTCACATCGAAATTTAATACGAATATCACATACACCGAACATATACGAACTTAACTTAAATCTAGAAGAACTCCACAGACACCCGAATTATTTAATTGTGCATCATTTCAAATACCTCATATTTCTAACATCTCTACTCTCACTGACGATTATCAGATTAACGATTCCTTTCATCGGTTTCCAACGGCCGAAGCATGGTAAGATTATTTTCACTAAACTCTCGCAACTATAGTTTTCCCTCGACTTCACGAATTCATTTATATCCAAAGAATGTCGGGAGACGGCCATCACAATCACATTAATTCACCAAGATAGCGTAAAACCACTGCATATCCTGCTTGTACGAATCCCTTTATAATGCGGCTTGTCTTTCCAACCTACATCTAGGCATACCCAATACAACGTCAAGTTATAGCCTTCTTTTACAAAAGACGCTTCGACAGGTCAAAATACATTATTCTTGTAAACAAAATCTCTACCACGCAGTCAAAGAATAGCCATTTAACCATAAGTTCTACAGAATTCTTCTAGGACGTGATATGTTATCTTCTAAGTTTCAAGGCCATTGCCCAAATTCTACACTCGAAATCAAGCTTCCGACATGCATTACCCGTGATCGATTAGGACTACACTTCTTTCTAATCCAAGAAACGCGATCCGTATTAAATCAATCACACACTAAATAAGCTCATGCTCGACATTCCAATCATTGAACACTGGATTAGTGGACAAGCAATCTCATTGTTCTCTAGGCTTCGACAGGATTTCTCATTTCAGATCACGATCCAAGACTCCTGTGAGAACTTTAGATTACCGGGGTGGAATCAAAAGATCATTACTGGGGAAATGAGGTATATACGTATACGTAAGAGTATAAATATATACAACCAATGAACAAGTAAATATATTTATTGAATTCTAGAAGCTAAAAATTCATACATCGTCTCTTTAATTATTGAAACATTATAAAGAAAACCGGTTCCCACTCAAACCTAACACCACTCACATACATTTTCTAATCTAGTATTATGATGTGGTTAATATGTTGATTTTGAAGTGGATTGCCATGGTCCGGCTAAATTGTCATCCGTGTCTACTTTACATACGTGTACGTCTCCCTATACTATTTACTTATTGTTGTGTATCTTCTCTATCCCTATACTATTTACTTATTGTCAATTTATATCATTATTGTATTTAGAAATTTATAATTGATATTTTGTATTGTTAATTATATAATAGTGTGATTTGATATAAGATCAAAGTTGATTCGGTAATATTCTTTTGCGTCGCAAATTGTTCATATGTTCGACATGACTATCATTTAACTCGATAAAGAATCGATAAATCGACTAAGCGTGTTTAAGAAACAAATTGCTGTATAAACTAAGAGTTAAATATTACCATAATAAATCAAATAAGAAATTGGCACTTGCTAAGATGATCATATTTGTGTAGTACTATTTAATTGGACTTAGTATACTTTATGATCACTCTCATATGGCTAAAAGAGGTCAATTGGGGTAATTCAACTTAATAATTTTATAAACCAAAATTAGGTATAATTCCGCTATAACCTAATTCATCCCCCCCTTTTAGGTTGTCATATGATCTAACAAGTTGCATCAGAAATGGGTCTCAAGATCAATCTTAACACCGGTGTAGCCGATTTTGAAAATGACACAACCATGCGATTCGCTTCGCTTTTGAAGTTATGATTATAATATCAGTTCCTAGTTTTCAGGCACTTAACTTCATGGCGTAATAGAAACATTCTGTAATCACAAGACTATGCATTGTGGATTATAAAGGGGACAAGGAAACGACTTGTGCTTAAAATACGGCGCAAGGAGCCCAACGGGACGAAAGGCCAAAATCGACTTCATTACTTGGGCTGAATGACAGAACCCCAACACACCGAGCTAAAGATTTATGATTTCTTAGAACGAGAATATGAGAATCGACTTAATCCAATATGCTCAAATTTTAGATTTAAGACAACAATAGACTTCGATTGCATATTTCTTTCTTTACTCATTTTAAATAATTAACAATAAATCTATCACGATTTAAATATTCTTTTGTAATGAAAGTAATACATCATCTTTACCCATACTTGACGCAGATGCCACACGAGCTTAATTTTATGGAAAACTCTTTTAATTCATACGCCCTTCCTTTTATTTCAAAAGAAAAAAGGAATTTGAAAGCGCCGACACTCGTTTCAAAATGAAAGTACGAGAAAATATGTCATACGAATTTATTTTAATAGAAAATACTCCATTTATGAAGAATATAAGCTAATTGCTTAATTGACTAATTTCATACGTATCATATTTCAATTGATTATTCTATAGAAAATTATGATACGGCACATGTCGCATCTTCATATGATGTTCCTAATTGCATCGAATCTTATAGATATGAAGAATATGACGTGTTAAACATTAATATGTAATGATGTGATTGAGATGCATGTGTTGAAAATGTTCATATGCTTAACCAAGTACATCATTCACATGATTTTCCACCACACACACCTAAAAAAAAAAGGTAACCAATCACTGACTTTTACTCTATATCAACTTACAAATCTACGACATCACAACTCAACAATGACGACATCACTCAACAACTTTATCAACAATCAATTTAATTTTCAACTCCACAACGATTTTACATCACAACTCAACAACAACTAATCAACTCAAAGAACAATAATCAACCTTCAACAACTTTATCAACTCAACAACTCAAACAACTCAATATAAGCCCGGATTTCTACAACTAACGCACATATAATCAACCTCAACTCAAGAGTAGAGAAACTTACGTCCGTCGACATGTTTATCACCGAATCGTAACGAGGTACGAAGCAAAAACACCGCACTTATACCGAGGTATAAGGCAAATACCGGACAATACAACTCAACAAACACCATCAACTCATATACAACTCTTCCTAATACGACTCAACATCACCTCAAAACACCTATACGACTACTTGCACTACGTACAACCCAACAACTCAACCCACAATGCATATTCAACATATAATTTAACACAAAATCACATACATACACATACACATATCCGTAATCAAGTAGTTAATCAACACCCATGGTGATAAATACTCACTAAGCAAGAAATAATAAATAGCCTACTTAATTAGTCTACGTGTCTCTTTCCCACGCTAACGCCCTAATCAAAAACAACACCCGAGATATACTCATTACTTACTACAATATTAATAACTCTATTTAGTTATCTATCCAACTTAACAACCATTTTAGGGTACCAATTATATGTTAACCTGTATTCAACCTATGGGGCGACAAGGTTTTACGTTAAATTATTCCTCTTTTTGAGTTTTAATTTAACAACGCGAATTACAAATAATAAGAATATGTTTAACGTGATAACCCGATAACCTAAGCTCGAGAATGATTAATAACAATAAACAACAAGATGATTAGTAATAATATAATGATGACTTAAAGTAAAGCAGTAGTGAAGAAGAATACAATACATTAAGATATTAGCGAAGCCTCTTGCCTCTCTATCGCCGACTGCTCTGGCTTCCAACCCTAGATTTTGGCAAGATAATCAATACACAAGAAATGTTTGATTACACACAAGTTAACTTCTCTCAAGCTTCATTATCAAACACTTAGCCTACACTAAACGAATCTAAGCTACCTCGCTAAGGATTTCAACTCCCAATCAACCTAGATTGGGAACCCAAGAACACACTCTTAGGATTTCAAAGTACTACTCAACCTAGAATAGTAACCCTATGCTTCCCACACAAGGATTTCACTCAAAACAATAAATGTTTGAGAAAGAATGAATTGTCACACAACTAGGAAACTCTCAATAAAGATTATGCAGTAATAAATGTGAGAGTTATGACTTTTTGCCTTTTGCTTATCAAAGAAATAAATGCTCAGAAATTAGGTTTCAAATAGTTGCAAAAGTTGTTTAGGTTTTGAAAAGAGGGGGCTTATATAGTGCACAAATTTTGAGTCAAGAGTAGCCCAGAGTCAGGACCCCATCGAGACCCGTGGGGTCTCACGAGCCCCTCGACGACCAGGCAACCGCCATAAGCCCGCCTGACCTTATCGAGAGGTCCGTGGTCTCGATCACGGGACCCTATCGGTACCCGTCTCGGCGGGTCTCGATTATCGCACCCGAGACCCTTCTCGGTGGTCTCACGGTTCATAGTGTCAATTCCAAAATAATACTCAAGCTTAAGCTAATTCTCAAACGACGCCATTACCATTTGTAATGACTTAACTATTAATCAATCTATACTTAAGATTCGAACTACGGACCTCGCTTTTTCAAACACCAAGTTTTAAAATGGCAAAAGTCTATACCACAAATTTAAAAGACAAAATACTTAAAAAGAGTTCCTTTACAAACGCCTATAAAAAGAAGAACACGAGCCTCGAAAGGTTTCATGCTTGCTTGACTCATCAACGAAATTCAATTCCCATCAACAATTTTAGCACTTCGAATCTCTTATTTAGAATAAACCCTAATATGTTCACTGAAAAACGGGATTGTTCTGATAACAATTTGCTATCTTCAAAATAGGTTCAATGGAATCCTAATATTCAACAAACTCCCTTTTGATTTATAACAAATTGACTTACAAGCAAGGAAGAAAAATGTAAACATAAAGCCACGCCTCAACATAAGATTCCCAATGTTTTCTTATGAACAAAACATCCACGGATCTATATAAAGAATAAGCGCAATAATAGCATGGCACACCCATGATAATAAAACACCAACACAAGCTATTATAGAAAAACATCCAATGTCACAAGCATAAGCAGAACTAAACACTAAAACAAAAACCAACAAAGCATAAGTCTAAACATTCTCCCCCTTTGAGATCATCACAAAAGTGGGTATAAACAAAGTTTAAACAAGTCTAAACAAGTCATAACAAGCATAAACAAGTCATAAATAAGCATAAATAAGACGGGGTCTAAGCCATCATACCTTTCACTGATCTTTCTGACCTCCGCTTGGCTTACAAAGAAGCGATCCCATACCATCCTCAAGGCCCTCATCATCAAGGATGTAGTCTTCTGATCCAATCCCCTATAGGCACCACCACAGGTACTGACCCCGCAATGGGTCCTATCTCCCACCTCGGTCTCCTCATCATCCGAAGTCACCAAATACTTCTTGTGGGCCTTCAACTTCTCATTACCATCTCCAAAACAAGAGAGGAATTTCATAATTCCTTTCACATAGTCTTTAAGCTTCTTGTTTTCTTTGATGATAATCCCTTGATTCTCCTCAATGACTTGTCAGCTTTCTAACAATGTCATTTAGCTCCCGCTTCGTGGGTCTCAAATGTTTTACTCCTCACTTCCCGAGAGCCTCATCGCCACCGCCATCTCCTCACATCATCATCATCATCCTCGTCATCCTCTCGGTCCTCGCCGTCATCATCCTCATCATCCGAAACACCGATCCTCCAAGTCATCTACCTCCTCGAACCATTTCCTCCCCATAAGCGTTGATTGCCTTTCTATCTTCACGGTTCATGATCTACTTTCCCACTTCCACCAAAGTCGATTATCGCGATACGCTTACGCTTAAGTCCGAAGTATCCTGGTGATTCACAAGCCTCCCAATTCTTGGTATACCCTCGAAACACCCTATCTCCCAAGATTCCATGACGTTGCTGATAAAGATCCCGTAGTGAAGCGGTTGTCAGCTTTCAGACGCTTATCGAATCACGCATACGGAAGGCAAATGGCAGCTGGGTGGTATTTATCCGCTGGGCGACAAGCAAGAATTTGTAAGTCGTGAGTTCACCAACCGACTCGGGATTCCTATCCCGAGAACCCACGGAACCACCGACTCGAATAATAAAGTGTTCACAAACCTACCACCAGATACAGTCAAGTAAAGCACTAAGACAATCAACCACCCCTTCTTCCTATAACCATTTCTAAACCTCGACCATTATTCAACCACTTGGTCACATCTTCCACGACTCCAATCTCTCACTTGAGGCCACATTATCCACAAGATAACTTGCAAATCCATTTCCGCATAACTCAAATCATTCTAAAATTTCTCAACTTATACTGTAGCATCTACCAATAAACTCCAACTTAATGTTCAAATTATTACTACTGTCAGCTAATAACAACATGTTCATAAAAGAAATAAACCCAATCCGGGAAGATATCGGAGGATTCTACAAAGAAGCTTCTCCCATTTCGAATTTCACCAATTCCCGTGAATTCGAAAGTACCCTCCAAATCTCCATCATAGTAGTAGCCATCAAGTATATCAGTTCGGCTAAGTCTTCCACTTTTCCCTCCTGTGAGGGTAATTGATTCATTTTCATAAGCCTCGCGGATTCGAGGAACTTCCACCTCGTATATAAGTACCTACTTGCTCAGCATTTTAAGCTTCGGGGTCCTGCCCTCTTTTTGGGTTGTTCGCGTATTAAGCCATTTTTTTTCGAGAAATTTGAATTGGTGGAATGAGTTTAGGTTAAAGTTAAAGGCAACGTGAAGAATTTTAATCAGAGAATTTGTACTTTTGATGAATTGTATGAAATGGTCAACGCATGGATTCGCGAATTGGTCGAAATTTTGGAATCAAGTGTCGAAATGAAGCCAAAATCGGTCAAACGGGTATATATGGAGTTCATCGAGACCCATTCGAGACCTGCGTCCCGATGGTGTCTCACGGGGCGCTATCGCGTTATAACTTATCGGTACCCATTCGGTATGGGGTCTCACGTCTCGATCGGGAATGGGGTTTTGTTCGAGACCTCATCGAGAGCAATGGGGTCTCGGGCTGGTCTCATGACAATATAGGCAAGTTCTTTTAACATCCCCATCGGGACCTACTGGTATGGGGTCTCGAATGGGTCCGATCGTATCGGGTTTTGTTCGAGACCACGGTAGCCATTTTGGGTCTCGACGGGGTCTCACGGCCGTGCACGGTCCTCATCCACTTGATCGACCTCATCGACCCTGGGGTCAATGCATGTGGTCTCGATCCCACACACACAAAGTTAATTTCATTCATACATCCACAAGCTCCACACAAATCACCCATCAAGCAAATCTCCACAAATAGACTCTCAAACAACCCGGCTAATATCCAATCAAAGCAACAACCAACATCCCAAATCACCAATATCTTCAACAACGAAACGCAACCATAATCCACAATATCCACTTTCTGAAGAACCTCAACCAATCCAATCCACAACCATTTTTGGACAATTTCATCATTTGGCTCATCATCCCAATATAACAATATTGACATAATTTTAAGCACATAGCATGCAACAATATACAAGACGTAAGACGGCAATTTATATTAAAATTACTTACTGTAAAAGATCAAGCATCCCTACCACGCCTCTAATACGGTTAAATTGATCCTCCGTGCTGGTTTCAGCGAAGATGTCCGTTAGTTGACCATTTGTCCCTACCTAACTCGGTGATCAACGTTTCTTTTGCACACGGTCCCTGACGGCTCGATTTACCTAATTTCAACGTGTTTCGTCCTTGAGTGTCAGACCGGATTCTTGGCAATATTTACGGCACTTCAAGGTTGTCACATAACCCGGAACTTGTTCATATTTGATCCCGAAATCCTCCCAAGGTTTGTTTCATCCAAAGCACTCGAGCAACACAATTCTCGACCGCCATATTCGGCTCCGGCCGATTAACGCAACACTATTTTGCCAGGACCACGAGTGGTGCTATGTCCCAAGGTTCGACATGTCCCACTTGTACTCTTCCTATCAAGCAAGAGATCCCCGCAAAATCAAGATCCCAGTATCCCACAAGTTCAAAGCTCGCTTCATCTGATACCAAAGTTCTTTATAAATAATTGTCCCTTCTAATGCATCAAGGATCCTTCTTTTAACCGCTTTAAGATGAGACTCTTTGGGACACGCTTGAAAACGTAGCACACAACACCCAAACATAATATCGGGTCTGTGTCGTAAGATGTTAAGGCTACCAATCATACCTCGATATTTTGTCTCATCGACACGTTCCTCGCTTCGCCCTTGCCTAGCTTGATGCTCTATACGGAGTTCGATCACTTTTTGCATCTTCATCCCGAATTTCTTTATGAGTTCTTTTCGAGAACTCGCTTTGGCTTGGCGAATATGTCAGCTCCACCATTCGCTTTTACTCTGGAGTCCGAGGGAAGAAATTCACCTCCCATCACGCCCATCTCGAACTCACGTCATCATTTTGAAGAAATTCTTCACACAACAAATCATTAGTAGAACCTAAAAATATCACTTCCATTATTAAATTTCAACTACTACGTAGATGTTTGTCTGGTTTTAAGCGAGTGCGCTGAATCAAGCGCTTTCCCTTCTTGAACCCATTCGCAACTAAACGCCAGGCTTTAACCTCATACCAAGCTCTAGGGCATTGCTTTAAACCGTAAGTAGTGCTTTTATCTAGCTCGAAACGCCATTTCTAGGATAAGCAGATCTTCAAACCCGAGGTTGTTTTACAAAACTCTCATCTAAACCATTTAAACGCTTTTGATATCCATTTGTGTACAACCATGTGACTAATGGGTGCTGTAATACTTAATGGATTCCAACCTACCTAATCGAGCAAAAGTTTCATCAAAATCGACTTTCCGACTCGATTATAACCTCGAACAAGCATTTAATTTTTATTTTACTAAAACAACACCGGTTTTCCTTGGCCAAGTTTATTTCTAAACCCATTTAGTCCTAATAATAATGGTTTTATCAAAAGGTTTTTCAACTAAATGCCAAACTTTGCATCTTTCAAATTGTTCAAGTTCTTTCAGATGTATAAAACCAATCCTGATCTCTGTACTATTAATATTAAGAAGACTACTGAGATACAAAAGCACTACTGAGACAAACATTATTTGTATAGATCGAGTAGTTACCCTTTGAGATATCACTAACGATCCGGGACGATTCTTGACGCATTCTCGGCTCTCAGTGAAGATCTTCTGCACAGTCTCGCCCACGGGAGATAATCATCCACATCTCAAGTGTCACGATGATTATTAGTTCAAGCCCCCATAATCGACGCTTCCTGCTGACGCTTGGTTTCGAGGCTCATCAATTCTTTTTGGAGTAATTCTATCCACATTAACACCTAAATCTTAATCATCCTCATATCTAATACAACTTTCTCAACAAACGGATTAGATTCATCAAAGCAATACTAATAGATTCTGCACACATTGATCCTTTTATTGTAGATTTATATACGCTCTACTGTTTTAGAATAACTAAGAAAGATTGCCTCATTAGATTTAGCTGCCAAATTTACCCAATCTATCTTTGGTGTTTAATAAAGCATTTACATCCAAAAACTTTAAAGTAATCAATACGAGGATCTTACCATACCAAAGCTCGTGGTGAGTCTTATCAAGAATAGGTCTTAGAAATCTGGCTGACGCGTAGCACTAGTTCACGGCATGTCCCCAAAAGTACTTTGGCAAGTCAGGCTCATTCAACATGGGCGCGACTCATTTCTTGAATAGTCCTATTCTTCGCTTCCACGACTTCATTTTCATTGAAGGCAAGCTGTGCCTAAAAGTTGTGTCGATTCCATACTCCCCACAAAACACATCGAACTCCTCATTTTAACTCACCTCCGTGATCGCCTCCTTATGGCCTTGATTTGAATCCCTTTTCTGCTCATGACCTTCTACACAACTTAGCAAACTCTTTAAACGTATCACTTTATTAAGAAGGGCCACCACCCAAGTAAACCTCGAGTAATCATCCACAATAACAAAAACATATTTAGAGCCACCCAAACTCTCAATATCCATCTCACCAAACAAGTCCATATGTAGCAAATCAAGCACAATGGCTCGATTTGACGAAACAAGATTTAAAGGCTTAAACGACGATTTATGCATTTTACCGAAATGACATGCATCGCAAAGTTTAACCTTTTATACGGTAGATTAGGTAGCTCTAACACGCGAAGTTTTTATGCAATTTGTATAACATTTCAATACTAGCACGTGCCCAACCGCCGATGCCACAAACTCACGCTATCATGTACCATTTATGCAATATTATTTCGTCAACTGAATCAAAATTAACATAATATTACATTATCTCGATCGATAACCATGCATAACAAACGGGGCATTTAAGCATTTGAAATAATACACTTATGTTTCGAAAACATAACTTCATAATCATTTTCACACAATCGCTCACACTTAGCAAATTAAACTTCACGCCATCAACAAGTAAAGTATTTTTAATTGAAACAACCTTTTCTTACTAATACATCCTTACCTAGATTTTGGCGTTTCATGGTTTCATAACTTTACGTTTCCAACCGCCTTTACTCTCTAAGTTTTAAAAGAAATTGCATCTCCCCGTCATATTCTCAACATCCGCTATCCACCATCCAAATGTTTTCTTTCTTGGATTTAATGCCCTCCTACAACACAAATTTCAATTTCATTCGAGGTACCCAATGCATTTGGGTCCTCAGGTTAAGAAGAGATGGATTTTCTACTTATCCATTTAGTCTTGTGAGACTCGGGACATAAGTGCAGCCCATTCTCACTAACCTTTGTACCTAGACATTTCAAGACTTATGATTTCCTTTTTCACAATAAACAAGAAGTTTAAACGCGGTCTACTTAATTTAATACCGGACGATTTAAGTCGATATTGGGAAATGATAAAGAGTTATCGCTTTTTCATCACTTAACCCCTCTTTTTGTCAAGCCGACAACGCTGAATTCTCAAGAATTCATTTAACTTGTTTGTTCTCACGGTGCGCGAAGGTGAGATTCTTTGAGTTCAACATTTTCCAACTCAATCTTTTAAGATTTTGTTTAAGCTCCAATTTTCAAGAAACCGCTATTTTCAAATCGAATCGCCTTAACAAAGGATTTCATTCTCAAGAGAGTTGTTTTCAAGCGAGCAAGCTTTTATTAGTTTTTTGGAAAGTTCTTATTCTTTTAAGCAATTTTTCAAAGCTTCTAATAACTCAGCATAATTGTTGCTTAGCCTGGCCAAAATCACTACTTGATTTCTCATCATCACCAGCGGTGTCATCATCCGAGTGAGCAACAGAGCAAGAGGTACCTCCCATCGAGTCTGCGGCCACGAGACACCACGCCAAGTAAAGTTTCCACTCGGAGTCGACTGGCCTCCGGATTCGGCCATCCCAAGTGGCCTTTGCTGCAAGTTTTATCGTTTGGGACCTTCTGCTGTACGTGGGCAATCCGCCTTGAAATGTCCCTGCTTGTTACATTCAAAAGACGATCTCCTTTGATTTTCCCCTCTTGTCTTGCCTTCGTATTTTCTTTCATGATTATCATATCTCTTGAAGCTTTTATGACCATGATCATTGTTGCTCTTTTTGAACTTGAGAAACCTTTTGAAATCTCTAGCTAGCATGGCCATATCTTCATCATCTTCATCACTTCGCTTTTCTCATGAATTTTTTGTACTTTGGCCACTACAAGAGCCACTTTCTTCTTGTCCCTTATTTCTCGAGCCTTGTTCTCATGATGACTTCCTCTTCTGCTTTCAAGGAACTAATGAGCTTCGAGCGGGAAATAATCTTCGATATCTTTGGCTTCATTGATTGCAGACAAACCTTTGGCCGAATCCTGGATCACTCGCTTCTATGATTCTTCCATTTACTTCTTCCAAGGAGAAAGTCTTCCTTGAGAATCCAAGTTGATAATGGTATTTCAACCTTGATGCATATCTCTTTGAATGGGACTCCTCCCGGATATTATTTCAAGCCTGATATTCCCTTGTCAAAAGTCACCCCGTGTGGGTTTCACTGACTGTAACCAATGCGAGCTGTTTCTAACAAGTCCCATATTTCCTCGCCGACTCAGATCCCTTAACTCGAGCATATTCTTCCATACACATCAGATCAGGAGAACATGGATGACCTTGGAATTTAACTCCACCTTTTGAGTTCCTCATCCCCAAGCATTCCATCCTCTTCTTTATCCATCCTCCTCCATCGAACTTCTCTATCAAGGCGCGCGCCTCAATTCCTTTATGTTGGCCTCTTCCACTGGGTCAAATTCCTACGAAGCCCGGCTCAAGAATTTGATACTTCATTGAAACGAAATGGACCATGATTATTCTCCATAATTAGAAGGGACAAGTAGACATGATACTTGAACGCTGGCACTAATAATCATAGTTTGATCCGTCAAGCAATGGTACTCGCACTGACCTACCTTCAACACAAAAAGTTCCCCGAGCTACCAATATTCCAAGCATTACCCATGCATCTTTTTCTACAAGATTTTAAGCCATCATTGTAATTTGTGCCTCGATACCAATTGTTAACCTAGATTCAACCTGTAGGGGGCGAATAAGGTTTTACGTTAAATTATTCCTTTTTTCAGCTTTTTTAATTTAACAATGCTGAATTACAAAATAATAAGAATATGTTCTAATGCGATAACCCATAACCTAAGCTCGAGAATGATTAGTCAACAATAAAACAACAAAGATGATTAAGAAAAAAATGACTTAAAGAAAGTTAGAAGAAGGAAGAAGAAATACAATACACAGCATATTAGCGAAGCCGTTCCCCATCGTCAATCGTCGCTTTCCAACCTCGATTAAAGATAACTGGCCAAATAAATGCTTGATTACACACAAAGCAACTTCTCTCTCAAGCCTCTATTATCAAACACTTAAATACACTAATGACCCAGTTTGGCCCAGGCTTAAGGATTTCAACTCCCAATCAACCTGGGATTGGGGAACCCAAGAACACACTCTTAGGATTTCAAAGTACTACTCAACCTGTAATAGTAACCCTACGCTCCCAATAATAAGGATTTCACTCAAAACAATAAATGTTTCCGGTAAGGAACGACCATCACACAACTAGAAACCTCAATAAAGATTAAGTAATAAACGCGAGAGCATGAATTCTTTTGCCTTTTGCTTATCAAAGAAATAAATGCTCGTAAATTAGGTTTCAAATAGTCAGCAGTGTTGTTTAGGCTTTCAGCAGGGCTTATATAAATGTTAATAAATTTCGAGTCAAGAGTAGCCCGCATCGTGACCTATCGAGACCAAGGTCTCTACGAGCCTCACGACTGTGGCAACGGCTATAAGCCCGCTTCCTCACAGACCTTTTATCGAGTCTGTGGTCTCGATCATCGTGACCCTATCTAATTCTGGCCAAGTGGGTCTCGACATCGCTGACCCGAGACCCTCTCAAGTGGGTCTCATGGTTCATAGCCACATTCCAAAATAACAATCGTTTGCCAATTTCTAAAACGAAATGCCACACAACCATTTCCAGACACTTAACTATTAATCAATCTATACTTAAGCATTTGAAACTACTTTAATCTTCTCGCTTTTTCAAACACAATTAAGTTTAAATGGCAAAAGTCTATACTCACAAATTTAAAAGACAAATACTTAAAAGAGTTTCCCTTACAAACGCCTTATAAAAAGAAGAACACGAGCTCTCGAAGGTTTCATGCTTGTTTGACCTATCAATGAGCCTCCGAACTTCCCGATCAACAATTTTAGCACTTCGAACTTATTTAGAATAAACTCACATGTTCACTGAACGGGATTAGTTCGATTAAACAATTTGTTATCTTCAAAATAGGTTTGAAACGGGAATCCCATTATTCAACATTATAACTTAAGGTGAAAGATTACTACGAGTTAAACCGACTAATAAAAATGACATATCTGAGCATCACATTCCCCAACCCAATCGGCCATCACTCCCTCCAAACACTAACACTTTAAACAACTTCTATTCAACCCAAAATCAACTTTTCTAAACCAATATATCCATCATTAACCACCTAAATTCCAAAACGCCAAATACTACTCCACTTACCCAAACTAAAAATTTGCAATCTCTACTCAACCACACAAAAGTCACAACCCATACTCCAAAACATCTCCATTAAAGTCCATTAACATACTAAACTAAAGTTCGATTAGAAAGCCAACCCTAAGTCAACTATAAACTCTGACTTTCAACTACTATAATCAACCATAATCACCTCTACTCACAATATCCAAGCCTGGGATGCACATTCCTACCATTTCAAAGTCTTAAAATTCCAAATCAAAAGTCAACAAAGTCAAACTACATAATAAACGATCAACTATAGCTCAAAATGTCAAGATCAAGATAAAAAATCACACCTTAGATGATCGAGATGAAATAACAAGATTACGGAGGAATCGCAACAAGATTCCACCAAGAAATGAAAAAAAAAATCAAGCATCATGGGAGCCAGAGGATTTCATTTCCTAGAGAAAAAGGAAATATTTAGGGATTTTGACGCATTTACTTAATAAGAATACGCGAGTTGGTGCAAGATATTTCTAGTCAGGCAAGGTCTCGCTCTATTGGCCTAGTTTCTCTGCCCCGGTTTAACAACACAACCTCGAACATAACTTAACTTAAAATTTCAAATAATTTTATAATGCACATACGAACGGGTTATTACAAATACTACCCACCTAATAAAATTTCTACCGAAATTTCCCAACTCAACAACTACGAAATACCCATTTAAACAACTCAAAGTCATAGCACATAAAACAAACAACTTACCCCTAATTTAAAAGATGCTGGTAACGGTTCTCATATCATCCTCGCTCCTGCTGCGTCGCCTCTCTCCTCTACGCTCTGATTCCTCCACAACACTTTCACCAAGGCCACCACTTTGTTCCTCAATACCTTTTCCTTCCGATCAAGAATCCTCACCGTTTCTCCTCAAAAGTGAGATCCTTCGTTCCACCGGTACCGAGCTAAGAATGTGCGACTCATCCGTAATATACTTCCTCAGCACGACTCACGGAATACATCATGGAATTATGTCGAACTCCAAGCAGGCAACGCTAAACTGTAAGCTACGGTCCTACTGCCAAAGTTATCTCAAACGGTCCAATATGTAGAGGGACTCAACTTTCCTTTCCTCCCAAACCGTATTACTCCTTTCCATGGCGGTATCCTCAAAAAACACACGATTCTCCAACTTCAAAGCGACATGCCCACCCGGGCGACGACAAGATATTTCTTCTGTCTCCGGCGATGTCCTGTAGTGTTGCCAGGACAACTTGATCCTTCCACCTAACTCTCAACTAACTCTGGAACCGTAGAATTTCCCTCTATCCCACTTCGCTCCAACAAATCGAGTCCGGCTAATTTCGCCCATACAACGCCTCAAATGGTGCCATCTGGATACTAGCATGAAAACTGTTATTATACGCGAACTCCATCTTAGGCAACTGTCATCCTACCCCAACTCCGTGAAAAACTCAAAACGCAAGCCCGAAGATATCCTCCAAAGTCTGGGTTGTTTCTCTCAAATGTCTATCCGTCTCTGGGAGAAAAGATGTAATTAACCTACTCTAAATTCCTTCAATGCCTCCCGGAAAACCCCCTCTTAGAATTGAAGTAAATCTCGTGATCGCGGCCCCGAAATACCCGACACCGGAACCTACGCAGCTTCCACAACTGACAACATACATCTTCGCTTAACCTCTCGTCCATCTAGATCCAATAGGTGCTAAACGAGCCCACTCGACAAAATTTCATCTACAATCACACGTATCCCATCATTTCGCCAACGACCTAGAAGCCCAAATACAAAGTCCATAAGAATATTCTCCCACGCCCATCAGAATATGAAGAGTCTCTAACAATCCTGCTGGATGCTCCATGCTCCGCCTTCACCCGCCGACAAACCAAACACCCGCCACGAACTCGCATCTCTCTCTTCATTCCCGCCACCTCAAGAAGTCAACCTCAAATCCCTATACATTCAGGCTACCGTGACGACGTTATGCTAAGCATTAAGCGAGCCTCGTCAAGAATCTCTTCAACTCATCCGAATACGGCAGACACATAACTCCGCTATCCATCTCGTGAGTTTTCCACTTCGCTAACTGTGAAATCTACTATGTCCCCATTCCTTACTTCTACCGACATTTTCAGAGCCTCATCTCGGCCGCCGCAACTCCAAGATACGGTCAAAGAAAGTACCGGGTCCTCACATAAGCCAAAGAACTCACCATTGCTCAATATCGCTCACTCTGCCTCGCTTCATCTCGCTTTTGGCTCCTTCGCCCCCTTCCGACTGCATATCCGGCTACTACATTCCCGCTCTCCCGGCGATATTCGATTGTCACATCATAATCGCTGATAAACTTCATCCATCTCCTCTATCTCAAATTCAGTCTCTTTCAAGGCTTAGCACTCTGCACTATGGATCAAGAAAACCGGCATCTAACCCTATACAAATAATGCCTTAATGTACTAACGTTAAAACAATCGCCGCTAACTGAGATCACGTGGGTCGGGTAGCTCCTCCTACGGTTCCTCAACCATCTGGTACATAAGCAATCACTCTCCCATTCTCGCATCAACACACGTACCCCACCCATGGCGCTAAAGATCAATCGCAGATCACGAACCCTCGCACGACGGTGTAGCCTAAAACCGCAGAGTCAACTTTAACTCCTCAAAACACTTCTCACAATCCTCGCCCCAACAGCGGGAGCTCCCTTCGCGGGTCAACCTCGGGTCATCGGAGTCGCAATCAACGAAATCTCCGATAAAACCTCCTATAATACCGAGCCAAACCTTAAACTCCTCACCTCGGGGCCACACTTCAGTCGCTTCCCCACTACTCACAGCCCTCCAATTTCTAAGTGGTTCACAAATACCTTCACCGGGATATAACATGGCCTGCTAACTGCATTTCTCCAACTGCATTCACATTTACTAAACTTTAGCTTACAATCAGGCCGCTCAACGCCTCCAACACACCGGCAGTTCGTCTCTCGCTCCTCCGCATCACTCAAGAGATCGTAATATCATCAATAAACACAATCACAAATTTATTCAGAACTCCCCAAACACCCGTTCACTTCAAATCCATGAACGCCGCTGTGCATTAGTCAACCTAAACGGCATTACCATAAACTCATGTCTATACCTGCACCGAAAGCGTTGATTTTGGAATGTCACCCTCTAATCCTCGCCGTAGTACCCGGATCTCAAATCACCTTCGAATACTTCCGCACTCTCAACCGGGTCAAATAAATCATCTATCCTCGCACCCGGATAATGTTCTCGATGGTCACTTTATCTAACCGCCTCAAGTCGATACACAACCTCAACGCATTCATCTTTTTTTTTCACAAACAAACCGGTGCAATCAAGTAGGAGTAAACACTGTCCGACAAACCTCCTTATCCAAGTAGTTCCCCGCAACCTAGTCTTCAACTTTCAATCGTGCCGGAGCCATTTTATACTCTGGCAAGTAATGTAAATCGGGCGCAAGACTGAACTAGCTCAATCGCAAATTCCATGTAAACCCGAACCCTCCAGTAAAAACACGACATACTCAATGAATCCACTCAGCACATCCCTCGAACTTGCTCCTCCTCTCTCTCCAAGCTCCATTACATACCCCTGCATACCCAAGACAACCTTTTTCATCAACTTCGCCTCCAAGGTCGAAATAAACTCTCACGGGAAGCTAATCTTCCTATCTCCCTCAAACACACACGTCTACCCGACTCGCAAAAGTAATCTCCTCATGCGGCATTGCCAATTTTGGCGTGACGCCTCCCCAACCACCATTCCCAAGATAAGATCACCCACTAATTCAAATGTAAGAGATTCAATAACTAACAATCGATTACTCACTCTAAGTGACAATCTCTATATACATGTTTAACCTCAACCGACCTCCCAATCGGGTGTCATAATATTGGTGGAACAAGTAGCATCTCGACATAAAAGCGTAAGATATCCACAAACCCTGTGAAATAAAAGAAACGAGTAGCTCCGTAATCAAAAGTACACTAGCCTCTATCATATAACAACAAAGTACCTATCCGCCTCCGCCGAAAGAACGGTATCGATCTCGCATACGCTAGCACCGCTCGTCGGCGATCTCCACGCGCCGCCTCTGCACCTCCAACTCAGCGACTCCGACCTCGGCGGCCTCCAAATCGCCCTCCTCCGCCTCCCCTAGTACCCTCCCTCCCAATGCACGTCAGAAGATGTACTGCCCGCCCACCCCTCGAAGGGCTCAAGGACAAGCCCCAATGTCCGCATCGTTGACATCAGCAAATCATCTCTCTCTCCTCGACACAATCCTCGCATTCTACGACCCATCCGCCCACAACGGAAAACATCGAATGTCACTCTGAACCCCCGCGACACCCCTCTCGAGATCCACCGTGATCTGGCTGCTACAATTCTACGTAGCTGTCATGAATACCGGCGACCAAGCGACCGAAACGATTTCACTGACGAGTCGGCCAGTGTCCTCCTCTCGAACCTCAAACTGATGATCCACCCGCATCGACTCCCTCATGTCGCACTTCTTCGAATTCTCCGGCCTTAGGCTTAGCCAATTCCATCTCTACTTTCAATGCAAGATTGAACTCGTGTGGAAAACCGTGAAAGCCATCATGATATATGGTGTCGGATCTCCCATATCAACCCATCTCGAATCTCGCAGGAATCCTCTCGCTTGGCCGGGCAAGACAAATGGTTGCGCGACATAACTCACTAAATCGTCAGACCTCACCGCATCGATCACTGAGTCAAAATCATCCTCTAAAGCAACGGGTACTACGGAATAATTCTCTCTCGAACAACGCTAAAAATCGCCTCCTAAGTCACTGATCCTCTAGCTAGCCGTAGATACCGTAGTTACCCCACCAATCGCGAGCACTCTCAATGAGTAATGAAGGGCTTAACTTCACCTCGCCTCACCTCAATACCCATCGGCTCAAAATGGTCTCCAAATCTCTAATAAACTCAATCGCATCAATCACGAACCCACTCCAAGCAAACTTCTTTGGGGATCTCTTCAGAACCTGGCCAAAAGCTTACTTCAATACGCCTCCCGCTCGAATCGCTATCCGCGCTGTACTAAATCCTTCTCAACATGTATTCCATCCTCAAAGAATTGTGGTCAACTAGGAAATCAAAGTGTATTCCGTAATCCCTGCTGCTTACATCAAGCCTCGCTCGCGCCACAATCCATCTACATTCCTCGCTCACTCTCTAATAAAGTTCTCCATCTTTAATTAATTATATTAATACCAATAATAATTAATTCATTAAGTCATTCATTTTAGAAAATAATACAGGGCATATTTCTGAAAATACAAATAAGTCATATCATAATTTCTCATGTCATCCATCAATATATCAAAACACATACTATACATGTATAAATTAATTATCTTAATTATATTTATACAGGTATAGACGGATGGTTGGGCTGAATAAGTACATGCCATCAATTATATACTATTGTCTCGATTATTATCAAATAATATAAATAATTTGAATTTCTTATTCAAATAATTGAATTTAAAATTTAATTTTGAATTTTATGTCACTATATAAGTTTTAAATTATCTAATTAAATATTTCAAAATTTAATTACTTAATCTAATAAGAAATTAATAAGTAATAAACTAAATCAATAAATTAATTTTCAAATTAAATTAATTTTCAAATTCAAATTAATTTTCAAATTGAAATTAATTTCAAATTAAAATTCACTTTCAAATTGAAATTAATTTTCAAATTGAAATTAATTTTCAAATTGAAATTAATTATCAACACTTAATAAATTAAATTGAATTAATTAATTCCCAAAGCTTAAAAATACTAAATCAATTTAATTAATGTCCAATATTTTAAATGAGCTAAAATCTAAACCGAACTAGATAACTGCCTAAGCAAAGAGGTCTATCAATAAGGGTCGAACTCGTCTCGAAACACTAAGCTCAACTTCACTACGGGTCATTATGGCTGACGGTATCATACACACACGCCCCCACCTCCCGACTCTGGGCGACTAACTCTGCCGACGAATAATTTTGAATTTAACATTTAATCGTATAAATTATTCTAGTATTACAATATATTTTTATTTCGAACCGATTAAACTGTTAATCATATTTAATCGATATTCACGCATAAACGGTTAAAGATTAATGCGAAGCAAAATATCAGAGTACGCAAATCAAATGAATATCGTTTCAATAATTATGCATGCCGCTAATAATCGGTGGGTAACAATTCATTTACTAGTTTAGTTAAACGTGATTACTAAAACTAAGTATTCACAATAGTGATTGTACTTCCTCCATTCCTTTTCTACGATCATTTACTACGACAAAGCTTTTAAGTTAAAAATTTGAATTATCTTTACAAATATAATTTTTCTCCATTTCTTACATAATTTGGTAAAACGAGACCCTAAAAAGTGGATATCTATTTTAGTAAAATGTTTTTATATAAAAGGACGAGGAGTAATTACCAACAGTTCTCATGATAATACCTGAATTATGCCGATCGATATCTCATGCTGGGTGAATCGTTATAATAATAATAATGACAATTATATTATTATACTGGGCTAAGTTATTATCTCGAGTCGTGGGCGTCACACACATAGTGACGTTGAATTATATTTCATGTATGAAATTAAACTATATTTTTTAAATGAGAAATTGACAGAATCAATAAAATTTCCTTAATCGGGAATTTTACATCGAGCACGTGAAATATTAATCGATGAACTCGAATTAATTCAATTTGATATTATAATTAATTAAATAGTTAGTCGAGTTATTATCAACTCAAGCAATGGGTATTTTACTTTAACGAGTTAGTTCAAATTACATGTGTCGTGCTCATTAACTATTCGGCCGGGCTTTAAGTTTATTAGTGAAAGTCTACTTAAAAGCGGGCTTATTAGGTTTTTATCCACCGCAATCCCAGCTCCACCACCAAAAAGCTTACACTCTCCTCCTCGAATCCGCGGAAACTCAAGTGAAAGAATTGATATTCTTGCTTTGATTTTCTCATCCACCTCGCAAGGTTTCTGTAAAGAATAAAGTAAATAATTGCCGTCAACGTACTAGTTCCACTCTTCTTTCTCTCGCCAAGTACTCTTGGTAGCCTCCGCTTAGTAACGCCCCATAACCCCACAACGATTTACATTTATCATTCCTTCTTCGCATCCTTTTTGGATGACTTTGGGTCATAGCTGCTCGCTTACCAACCTTTCAATTGCCGATTCCTTTGAACTTATTCTGTTTTGCACCACGTAATGTAGTTAACAATTTTACCCTTCTTAAGGTTCTGCTCTGATCGTGATCATACCCACGCAGCTCCGGCAATCTAAATAGATTTGATATTACATGTTAAAGTTCACACGGTCGGGCTGAACGAGTCAGCAACGACTGAGGATGATGTCTACCGCCAACTCCCGAGATAAAGCAATGAGCGAGTTTAGTCTTTTCACCATATCATCTTAATGACATGCAGATTCCATTGTGTCATTCATTTCCCAAATTACAATCAAAGAGGGCAATAAAAGAGTGTCAGACTCGATAAGTGTTTATTATATCGTATTTTGAGGGCCTAATAGTGTATTACTGACAAGAGCTTTACCTTAATACGATATAACGCAAGAGACTTGTTTTCGCCTTTATTTAAGCTTCTAAAAGAATTATCCGTTGTGCCGAATGAATCGCATTTAATCAAGATGTCGAGCAAATTCACTAAAGTTTACATCGGCCATGCACTCGGTAAGGCTTGCCTGCCCGCTAATATTATGTTTGGCAATCTCAAAAGAGAGTGAAATGGGAAATAAAATGGCCTTTAATTGTCATTCACTATTATTCATGCTTGTTGAGCTCGAAAGCAGCACACCATTTTGGGAGGAGAAAACAGAAAAGGCCATAAGCCTTGTTACTGCATGTACTTGAGCCAGCAAATTAAGGAACAGAACATCACATGTTATTGCTTGGAGTTACTTTTACACGTGTGAAAGTACTCTTGGGTTTTTGTTCTTAATTTTAGCCTATTATAAAAAAATGATTTCATTTTAAATTTCAATATTTTTCGCTTGTTATTATGAACTAATTTATTAGTCAGATCAAGTGACGTAGTTTTGATCGACATTTCATTTTTCTTTGTGCTTAATTTATTTTCGCCATAATTCTAATTATTGTGATCGGATTTAGTTGGACTATGATTTAGTTGGATCACAATAATTAGAATTATTTTCAATGTGATCATGACGTAGTTGATCGGATGATTTGATTTTCTTGAGTTAATTTATTTTCGCCATAATTCTAATTATTGTGCGTGAATACTGCTTAATATCCTCGATACTAATATTAAATTGTTTATATAAGGACAATTGCTTTTAAATAGTATTGCCACTTAGGAATTAATAATCGTAATATATTTCATTTACTATAGAGATATAGTAATGAGTGTGTGCAATTTTATAAGCGTATGTTGTTAATAATGCCTCATATTTTAAGCTATCATATAGATATAGTTAGGTTCTTAGGGGACTTAATTGTGTTAACTGAGAAGTAATATCAATTGTGTAGTAACGCGTTTGTTAAGAATTAATAAGTAACTACTAAGTGAATTTGAGTCCACAATCCGAAGAAATCACGTATTCCTGCTATACTTCACATATTGCTAAAACCTACTATTTTCATACATTAAGTTAGTTTAGTTGATTAAGTTCTAGTCTATGTAGTCGAGTAGTCTACATAATAAATCTACCTCTTCATTATTAGTTAATTTGAGGATTAAGAAAATACTACTACTCATTAGATTGGAATTTTTGTGATTCGACAATCTACTTTATTCATTATATTACTGACACCCACCTCGACCACTGACCTCACTCGATCTGTGAACACATAAAATTATGCTGTCAAGTTTTCATACAAATTCGAATACTATTAATATTAGTTTACTTTCAGCTTCCTTAACTTAGCTAGTTTCTTTATTTGTAATTTATTATTGTCGTTTTTAGTACATGACCCGCTTCACATCATTTTGGAGATGAATTGGTTTTGACTCGTAGATCGAGAAAACCGGCTAGGAAATCAATTTTGAGACTCAAGCAGCTAAGAGCTGAAAGTCTGTGGTATTATGGCCAATAATAATCCCATTCCACCTCACGGCGCTGGACACAAGCTGCTGTGACGTGAGACGACACGGTTCTTCGACGACCAGGATTACGCCTTGCCTACACTAGAGGGGCTAATTGCTCACGCTGAGGCCACCACCAATCAATACTAACAACTTTGAGTCATTAATCGATTCAACATGTACAATCATGCACGAGTAAATTTCATGGAGATAGCTCCTACTCTGAAGGTGAATGGTGTTCCAGCTGATTCTATCCACCGACTGTTATTTCCTTTCTCTCTATCTGGGAGAGCAAAGGAGTGGTGGAATACTTTCGAGAATCCTACAAATGTGACCAACTTTGGGAGGCAATCGTGCAAAATTTTTGGCTCGGTATTTTCCTTACTCAAAATCCACCAAATTGAAGAATGACATTGTGTGTTTCTAACAAGATGAAGATGAGATGGTAGGTGAGGCTTGGGAATGGTTTCAAGGTCTACTCAGAAAGTGTACAAATCATAGCTTCCCAAGACCTTATTTGGTGGCACTTCCATAATGGTTTGGCCTTGCATGAAACTATATTGGATGTCTTTCTTTGGAGGCGTTTGATAAGAAGACACCCGATGAAGCTTATATCTTGTTGGAGGAATTGGCTTCTAATCAACACCAGCCCCATCCTAGAGTACATACTAGAAGAGTGGCTAGGGTCTAAGTTGATGAAAAGACAAAGGAAGCACGGGGTGCCTCATTCGGTTAGAAGCGACCTCTGAAATGGACATGGTGTGCAAGGATAAAATAGTGTTGTCATACCTCTCGTTGCGTGCCCCTTTCTGGAATAGCTTTTTCAGTTTGTGATACATTTTGTAAGCGTTGACATTTTCAAAATGAGTCTAAAGATTCTATTGCATGTTTGCGGCAGTAGGGATTGGACCCGATGGCGTCATCACTTATGTTGTTGATAGGAAAGCCAAGCTTCCTCATCACCTTCTTCAAATTGCGGAGGAAGCTACCGGTTATCACGTATTCGGTCCTCTCGGACGAGAATAATTCTAAGTTAATGCCATTCGTTTTGTATTTTCCAATGTGGGTCCGGATAGTTTCGGGTTACTAGGTTTGAGGACATTAGCTGCAACAAAGATATGTAAAACAAACAACAATTCGGTTTCATTTATAAGAATGTTCTAATACATAATAATAGAACAAAAATACTTGTACTCACAATCCTTGAAAAACACTAAGTATACAGTCCTTTTTAGCATGGAGTTATTCATACGGTAGGTGATTATACGCGATTATGATTAACATAATCTTTGGCGCCTTAAAATTCTACATCGCACTACTTGACCTCTTTGTCCCGCGGTCCGATGTCGGACATCCAACCGGCAGGTACCAAAAACTCGCATTAACATTTCAGAATGGATGGGTCGAAGCTGAAGCCTTATTTGGAATCGTTCGATCCGTCCGTGAAAATCGAGAAGACGAAACATATGTCATACTAACATGTTCGCCGCCTAAGTAGCGTTCCCGACTTCAGTTTGGTGTGACAATATTACTTAACTTAATGGTAGGATTAGTCATATTTTGTAATACTTATGATTATACTAAGACATACATTCTATCAAGCCAAATTTATATCACATCAATCATAAGGCTAAATATAACACTCAACATATGTGATACGACTTACGTGGAAAAATACGAAAATTTAGACTAGTTCTTAACTACGTTAATTTTATAAGTATTTTGCGTTAGCCGGACTACAGTAAGGTTTCCGTCTTTTGAGTATTATATTAACGAGTTAAATAATAATTAATTCACGAATGCATTCATTTTTAGGAAAAATAATACAGGTCCAAGTTTTACGAAAATACAAATAAGTCATATCCTAATTTCATGTCTTCGAAAATGATATGTCAAAACACATATTATACATGCATAAAATTAATTATCTTAATTAACTATACGGTATAGGATGGATAAAGCGTTAAACAGTACATTCCATCAGTATACTATTGTCAAATTATCCAAATAATATAAACAATTTTAATTTCTTATTCAAAGCTAATACATTTTAAATTTAATTTTTAATAATAAGCTATATAAGTATTAAATTATCAATTAATTTTATACTCATATCTAATTAAATATTTCGAAATTTAATTACTTCTAATCTAATAAGAAATTAATTGTAATAAATTAAATTGAATAAATTAATTTTTCAAACTGAAATTAATCATCAAATAAATTTAATAAATTAAATTTAATTATTAATTCCCGAAGTAAAAAATAATTACTAAATCAATTTACTTAATGTCCAATATTTTAAACGGGCCGAGCCAAAGAGGGTTGGCCCGAATAAGGGTCGAACTCTAGGGTTCGAAAACCCTAGAGTCGACTTCACCATGGCCGGCGAGGGGGTGGTGGCCGTGTGGTGTCGCGCCCCGCTCCGATGGGGGGTGAGTCGAACTCTTTTTTGGCTCGATCGAATAATTTTCGAATTTAAAATTTAATCAGATAAATTATTCTAGTAGTACAATATTTTTATTTCGAAACTGATTAAACTGTTAATCATATTTAATTGATATTCATTGCATAAAAGCGAAGTTAAAAGATTAAGCAGGGAAGCAAAATATAGTATATGTTTGGAAATCAATGAATATTGGTTTCAATAATTATCATGTTGTGACAATTGTGGTAACAATTCATTTATGGATTTAGTTAAATGTGATTACTAAAAATAAGTGTTCAATAATAGTAATTGTAATTACTAGTCGTTACCGTGATAATATCGAATTATTCAGGATTGCTAGATCGGTTGCATAATCGTTATAATAATAATAATGGTCAATTATATTGCTAAATTTTGCTATTATCACGAGCCGAAGGTGCAACGTACGGTGGCGTTGGATATATTTCGTATGAAATTAAACTATATTTGGTAAATTGAGAAATTGATTGTAATCAATAAAATTCTCAATCGAAATTTTATATTGATAATGTAAAATATTAATTGGATGAACTTCGAATTAATTAGCGATAGTTTAATCAATTACATAGTTAGTTGAGCTAGCAATAACTCGTTAGTAGTATTTTATAGCGAGTTAGTTTAAATTAAGCAGGCAGACTAATTCTTGACCGGTTGGGTTTTTAGAGGCACGTGGTGAAACTCTACTTAAAGGGACTTATTAGGTTTTTATCATAATGCAAAAACCTAGCCTCCGCTTCCTGGCTTCAGCCCCCTTCCTTTTAGAGCCGTTAAACTCAAGTGCAAGAATTGATATTCTTTCTTTGATTTTCTCATCCAATTCCTCGTGTGTTACAGGACTCGAATATCGGATAGTATTGAATTATTACGGATTATTTGATAGGTGGATTATATTAGAATTATTTGAGACTATGGGTTTACATATGCATATATGTGTGATTAGTTATGGGTCGTTATATAAATATTCATTGAGCTTCAGTACCAAATACCACTGTTGAGGGACACTCCCGAATTTTGTAGTTGAATGAGGCGTTAAGTAATAGGCGCCATCTTTTTATGGCAAGAGGTGGGTATGGTGGAATGCAGTTCGGGTAGCTAGGATATCCTCAACAGTCTTCAGTGTGTACATTGTGTTGTGCCAAAGTATGTATTAAGTAAACGTGTTATATTGTATCTTGTATTTAGTAAATTGTGAAGTGTAATGGTATTTGTCGTAGTCGCCATCGGGCATAGTCACGTTGTATTTTCCTTCATTATTTTTGTCCGAACACGTATGGCGAATCGATGTTCATGTTGCTAGCGAACTGTAACACAGGCGGAGATTATAATTTTTAGTATCAGGCTTGAATTTAAGATCTACGTGGTGTTACGTCTAGTTATGTGCCTAGGTGCAAGATGATCGAGGAGTTGACGATATTTGGAGTCTTAACTGTGGAGTGCAGATCTCTTTCTTTCTTCGTTGACCGTTAGCTGTTGAGGATGTCACCTGAAGGAGATTTCATTTAGCTACGTCTTGAGAGACCATAGGGAAGGTTGAGATGTCGTGTTCGTTGTTCTGAGATGACATAAGGCTTGAAGCGATTAGTAAGTTTGGTGAATATACAATTAAAGTTGGATTAGAAAGATCCTTATTTGTTTTCATTGATGGTGTTTATTAAGAACGCAGTAGTTGAGTAGATTTTATCTTTTACTCTGGATAACTGTTGTTATAGAGGATGTGAACTCAAGGCCGAAACCTATGGGAATGAGATGTTAAGATATGGATGGATATGTTGGAATTTTGTTGGAGAGAAAAGATATGTCAAAAGATGTTGGGAAGGAGTCTCTAATGTTGGATTTGGAGTTGTTAAGAGGTTGACGTATTTATGTAAATCTTAGAGTGTTAAGGGTAAGTTAAAATTGGAAATTTTGGCCGTATTTTAAGGGGTAATCATGTGATTGAGATTGTAAGGTTGTTGATCCTTAGGCGTGTAAAAGTCAAACTTTTGCAATTGGATTAATTGGGGGAAGAATGTTGTAATTATGATAGTTGTCTTACAGTGTTAGATTGAGTCAAAAATAATTTAGTTGACGTACAAGGATGGATCACTTATGAATATAATAAGTTTAATAATGTAAAACAGAGTAACGACTTCGTTATTTAATAAATTAAAATGTGGGATTATTAAATTGATTAACGTAAAATTTAGGCTCACTTTATATTTTATTAATACGATAAGTAAATTAATGTTTGAGTTAGTTGTCGAAATAAGTTAAAGCAGAAAATTGTCGATTGAATTAAAAACGTCGGTTTCGCCGCCTTAAAATATTTGGGCCAATCCACCCTTACGCTTAAACCAACCCAAAAACACAAAACCATTTTTCCTTCCCTACCACGTTAATGGCGACTCCCCCCCCTTGAAATTTATCACGACCCGCCCAGTCGTAGATCCCTCAGGTGAGAATCATTATAATCGAACACGAGAATCACAAACCGATGGGCGACTCAGTTTAGCTTCTCGTTTACTTCCAAAAATTTGATTTCCATTAATATTCTCAAAATAAGCACGGTTTTAAGGGCACAATCGTCGGTGATATCTAACCCAACCAGCCTATATATATATATACACAACATATTCCAAAAACTGATAATGTCGGCGAGGCTACAACGGAGAAAATAAATCACGTATTCGAGTCTGAAATAATTGCGAAATGAGGCTAAAGTTTTGAAAGTAATACAACAATCAAAATGGGTTGACAATACATCTCAAAATGAGGCTGTCGAGGATCCTCGGCCATGATGCTCACACAGCCACCGAGGCAACACTCTCGAGCAGCCTCTTGGCTCAGCGCATGGCTTGCTTTCAAATAAATCTTGCCCAAAGCGAAAGGGTGTAAGCCGCTTAGCTTAGTGAACACTTAACGCGGGGGGTGAACTTACTATCACGGAAAGAGGCGAGACAATATTATATGGCAGGCACAATCCACGGTAACTACCCGCTCACGATCCCGGCCTAACAAAACACCAGTAATATCAAGACCTACTGATACACGTTACAGAAGACACGCTTTCTGACTCTTAGTGGAACTATTTCTAAATGGTCTAAAATGGCGGATAAAATGAATTAATCCCGTCGGATAGCGGCCAATCGTCTCCCCCAGAATTCCACCTTATTATTTAACATTTCATATCAAATTATAAGTCATTATATTTAACCACCAGTCATAATTGCTAACTATGCCAAAATATCAATTATAGCTCAACTTATAAGCCGTACTTTTCAACATGCTCACTTTTAATCAATTTCTAAATCACGATTTAACCTCATATGACTACAATAGTCCCGATTAAAACTCTACTCGTTTAAAGTCTTAAAAAATATATCAACAAAAAATCCAACTAAAACCTAAAAAAGTCAACTCAACCATAACATCCTCAAACAACCTCTAAATCATGAATTCATCACTTATATACATCGTAAAGGCCATAACAAACTTAGAACCAACGTAAAGTTGAATTTATGTAAAGTCAATCAGTCAACCCTCGAAAATCAGCAAAACTCTATTTTCTTACACCGACTTTGTGAATGGAAGAAAAATCTTGTTTGAGCTCGAATGGGGGTCTCGGCCAAGATCACGAGAATGGAGGAGATATTTGTGATATTTTGGTGATGATAAGGATGGAAGATGACTTAACTTCGTAAGTCGCAGAAAAACCTCATGAGGAGTTTGTGCCCGAAATCCACCTTGAATCGAGTTATCGAGCAGTAGCGATCTAACCCTTTCAGATTGTCGGCTCACTACTACTAAATTATAAAATGTAATTAGAAGCTCAAATAAATTTCTGAATTAATATTATTATTGAAATTAACCGGGCAGGGTTATTACAATCTGCCACTCTAATAAAATTTTGACCTCGAAATTTGACCCAAAGCTGACCAAGAAGAGCAGTATACAATAACACGAAATCAAATATCATACAAAATAAAAATTTATACTGACTCGCGTCTACTCAAGAAAATTTGCGGAGTAGCGGTTTCTCATCTACCGTCGCCGCGTTCCCCAGTAGCCTCTGCCTGCGGTTGATTCCTCCACAGGACTTTTCGCTAAGGCAGCTTTCGCACTCTCGAAACTACTCTTTCCGGTCCAAAATTTTCTGCAGTGCTTGACGTGAGGTCCTCGCCGGCTCCACGGAGGTGAGCTAAGAATATGCGACTCGTCGAGGGGATATACTTCCTCAAGCAGGATACATGGAACACGTTATGAATCCTATCGAGCTTCGGAGAGCCGCGCCAACCCGATAAGCCGCAGGCCGGCTTCTCCCCGAGGATCTCAAATGGTGTAAATATAACGAGGACTCCGCCCTTTTCCTCCCAGGCCGCATCGCGCCCTTCCACGGGGATACCTCGGGGAACACGATTAGCCGACCTCCAAGCGACAAGTATACTGCGATGATGCGCATATTTCTTACGCATCACGAGAAACGTCCTCGAATGTTTGTGAATCGGCACGATCCGCTCACACTAAACTCTGACCAACTTCGGAACGTAAGCTTTCCTACTGCCTCATTTCAAACAAGCGGGTGACCTCACTTGCGTACAATGCCTCGAAGGTGCCATGCCGATACTAGCATGGAGGCGTTGTTGTAGGCGAACTCTCTTGGGCAACTCGTCGTCCCCGATTCGGAGAAGTTGGAACCTGAGCTGGAGCATATCCTCCAATGTCCGTATCGTCTCACCAGTTTCCCGTACGTGCGGGGATGAAAAGATGTACTGACTACACTCACAGTTCCCGGTGCCTCACGGAAACCCCTCGAAACCTCCAGGCTGATCTAGCGTCGCGGTCGAAATGATCGACAGGAACCCCGTGTAACCTGCCCAATCCCAATCCCATAGATCTTATTTAGTCTCGAGGCCGTCGTAGATCGATAGGTAGGGAAATGATCAGGCTTGATAACCTATCCCTGATCGCGAGATCCCGTATTAATAAGCCTGACGTCCTAGGAAGCCCAAATCGAAGTCCATGGTGATATTCTCAGTGTCCGGCTCCAAGAATAGGAAGAGTACAGAGCACAACGAGGATGCGTATGCTCGGCGCTACTGCTAACAAACCAAACACTTTGCCTGACTCTGCGATCCTACTGTGCATGGCCTGTCGTCGACCTCAAATGTTGGTACATCTTTTGTGTTGCCAGTTATGCGCTATAGAGTATTATGAGCCTGTCCAAAGAATCTCCGCCTATTTCGTTTTGAATACGGTACACCTGATACGCCATTCATCGCTTAAGGCTCGCTCTACCGTATTGTGAAATCGTGGCCCGCTGCACCGCGTCCACCCCCAGTGATAACTGCGATGCAAATACCATTGCTGCAATTTCTAGATTCGATCCACAAGCCTTGGGCAGAACTTTCGTATGGGCGAAAATATCCCGTCATTACCGACATCAAAATCGACTCAATTGTTTCATCTACTTGTCTAGATGCTTTGATTTCCACTACACTTTCGGTCGTCATTCTTATATTTGCATCGCGGGTGGTACTCGATAGTCAGTCATAATCAGCGATGAACTCCGTCACCTCCTACGCCTCAAATTCAAATCTCTGCAATTAGGAGAATCTTGAGCCTCTTTATGATCGGTAAAATCTAGCATTTAACCCAATACGGATAGTGTGCCATGAATTTCAGCGCAAAGACTATACATTTGTAGCTCGGGGTCATGGGTCGGATAGTTCTTTTCATGATTCCTCGGTTATTAGGAAGCATAAGCGATCACCTTCCCATTTTGCATCGGAAGCAGCGCTGATCCTAATGTGAAGCATCGGTATAATCAGCGTATCCGCCGAGAACCCGGGGCAGTCGGCCAGCAGCTGGAGCGTAGTCGATTTCCGCTTTTAGTATCTGGAAAGCGATCTTTCCTTGATCATCATCCCAAATAAAGCGAGAACCCTGCAGTCTTTGGTCAATGGCGTCGCGATCAAGAAAAGTGCTTGATGATTACTCGCCTTTGTAATAACCGGTGGCTTGAAACTCGCCGCCCGTTATTTCGTTAGGGCCAACCGATATTCTGGCGCCATACGTGGATCAACACAAATACCGCCGGAGATAACATGACCGAGGGAATTGCACTTTCATTAACGGAGACTCACATTTGGAAAACTTGGCATACAGTTGGTGTTGTACCGAAGATCTCGGCTACGATTTGCAAATGTCGTGTTCTCTCCCTACAGAATATATCAGAATATCTCATCAATGAATACCACAAACTTCGTCCAAATACTCCCGAAATACCGGTTCATCAAATCCATAAAGGCATTTGAGTGCATTAAATCGATCGAATGGCGTCACTTGCATAAACTCGTAATACCCATACTTGAATCCGGAAGCCCGATTTGGAATATCCTCCACTTTGATCCTCAACTAATGACCTTGGACATGAAATCAATCTTCGAGAACACCTTGACATCTTTATTCAATCAGGCTCGTCGTCAGTCCCAGAGCAATGGTGCTCCGGTTCTTAATGGTCACTTTATTCATTTGCTGTAATCGATACCTGACCTCGTGAACCCGTCCTTGCTTTTCTGTAACTTATTTGGTGTACTTAGCGGAGATACGCTCCGATTCGATGAATCCTTTCTCCATGACTATTATGGCGAGTCCATGATTCTTATAACTTCAGTGGAGCCATCCGATGTGGAAGAGAAGTGGTGCCGTACCGAGAATAACCTCGATAGCAAATTCGTCTCCTCTCGTGACCCCGGTAGAAGTCCTCGGGAAAGACATCCTTGAACTCTCTATAGCCTTTGGCATCCTGTCATTCTCTTTCTACTTTTCCAAATCAACCACATGCAAGAACCCAGCCACTTTCTAAATCAACTCCCGGCTCGAGTGCGATATAAAACTTCGAAGGCAAAATCTTTTGTCTCCCTTGAAATCGGATATCGTCTCCCGAACCCCCGAAAGTAATCTCCTTCCGATGGCAATCGAATACGGCGTGATGTTTTCCCCGACCAATCCGTACCCAACATAAGATCAAATCAAGCTCGAATGGGAAGTAGATCGACGGACAACAATGACCGCATCTGATCAAGGGCAGTCTCTAAATACAAGTCTAACCACGGCAAACCTCCCCTACTTTGGTGTGTAATCTCAAGTGGAGCAGGAAAAGGCTACAGCTTGTCCAGTGTCTGAAATAAACTCGAGAAACAAGCGAATCGTAGCCCCAATCAAACAACGCTCGAGGCTGAATATCACACAAGAATATTACTGTCGCTGCAGGGGGTATCCTGCGCCTCACATTGAGTAAAGGCATGAATCGACCTCGGCTCGCTCCCAGGGCTTCTTACCCATTGCTCCTCTGAGGTCCTCGATTCCACGTATCCCCGGCCTCCTTGTTGCGAATCAACCACCACGATTCCCCCAATAACTGCACCAGCGGCCCAGGCTCTTATTTGAAGTACTATGCGTTTCTCTACGAAAGGCGGGAAATCCTTGCCGCGGATGTCATTTCTTGTCGATAACATGTGACCGCCTACCGGCAATCCTGGCACTGTACTTGTCGACGCAGCGGTAACGAAAGCGGATACCTCTCGAGACCCCCGAAGCTACTCGGACGCCGGATCTCGCGAGGCGCCGTCTGAGATGGGCGGTGGAATAACTTCAGGCGGCTTCTTAGGAAGCAAATGCTTCTAGCAGGCAGCTGGTCGTCCTCCTACGAACTACAGAGCTAGTAGGCCCTACCGGGCCGAAAGTCTCGGTGAGCTCTCGCCGATCCCATTCGCCTGCGGCTCGGCTAACTCCATTTCCATATTCGAGGCTATATTCCTCATGACATGGAAACTAAGTAAAAGCAAGCCAGTGAGATACGGTGGCGTATCTCGCGTCGGCCCGTCCACTGAACACAAGTGATTCTCTTCGCCTCTACGGATAAACATCGAGGAAGTAGTCGGCACGTATCCTTTGAAGCGTCTACCGTCTCCTCACGACGCACCGAACCTGCGTCGGCAAATCGGCTACTGCCAAGGCCGCCGTAGATTGCTCGGCAATAATTCTCCCGGGCTGACCGTCGCTCCTAGAAAACATGAATCTCCACTCTGTCAAAGCCTTTCGGGTTCTCATAGATCACGAGCACTCGTGAAGTCTATAAGTAACATCACTCATGCTTATGATACCCGTCGGCTCAAAAATGGATTTCATGTTAGGATGAACTCGATAGCACCTTTCTGTGAGCAGGAAACGGAGGATCTGCTTTGAAACGGTCAATGACTTACTGCGGAATTCGACCTCACTCTTTGCTCGGCCACACAGTCGCTCTCTCCTCTCCAAGGTCTGCACCTGACCTCACTCCAGCATCTTTCCGGAAAGAATGCACCTCGGACCTGGTGGTCCCACTTGTTGTGCTAAATCGGCAGTATACCCTGCAGCTCGGCTTTCCTGCAGGCACCCACAGCGCCCCTCGGTGTACCCCCACCGCTGAGCTCTGGGTGGCGTCACAAGCCGAACTCGCGCCAAAGAAAGAAAAAGACTGAGACTTACAAAAGACACCGCTCCTGACGACTCAATGGCTTGTCGGCCTGCTTGACCACCTGAGATACCTAAATGTCACGAAACACATGCTACGATACGAAGTACCCAACCGCCCCAGTCGGCATACGAGTGAGAGTCATTATAATCCGAACACGAGAGAATCACGAGCCGATGGGCGACTCGGTTAAAAAACTACTTCGTTTAATAAAAATTTGATTTCCATTAATATTCTCAAAATAATCACAGTTTTAAAATTTACAATCCATGGAATGATATTAACCTTGACAATATATATATATATACATGGCATATCGAAAAGCGGTAATGCGTGGCTAGCGAGGAAAATAAATACGTATTGAATAAAATAATTGCGACAAGGCTAAAGTTTGAAAAGAAAAATACAACAATCAAAATCGATTGACAACGTAAATGAGGCTGTGAGGATCTCGGCCGCTGGAATCTTTCGGCACAGCCACTCAGACAGCGCTCTCGAACAGCCGCTTGGCTCATTGCCGCTGTCGGCTTTGGCACAAATAAAATACACCCAAAATGAAAAGGGGTGTAAGCCGCCAAAAGCTTAGTGAACACTTAACACGGGGTGAACTTACCATGCAGACGAGGCATCTGATATATGTGGCATGAATAAAATACGTATATATATATATATCGAGTACCTAATAAAGTCATACAATAAGATTTCCAAAGAAGGTCTCAGGCATAACATGTTAGGTAATAGAAGACCACAAATAAAGCACACAATCACCCAACATGAAATCACGGAGACTTCAGCAGCGACTATAACTTCTGAGTAAATCATTGTCTGCATGTCTCGCTGAGTATACCGCTTCAATGCGCGTATACTCGGCCCGTCTACCATAGGAATGGATCAATCGCTAATAACCACTGCACTTATACCGTAGTATAAGGCCAACGTCAACAATGTCCATAGCAAAGTGACAATAGATGCCATTGCAACATACCCGGTATAAGGCCAGCCTTGGAAACAATGCATGCTTAAGTGATAATAGATCTCCCATTTGCGCTTATACCGAGTATAAGGCCAACACCAACAATGCACATAAGCGAAATGGAAGAGAAATGGAAGAGAAATGGAAGAGAAATGGAAAAAATCTTGTTTTAAATTCGCGTGGGGTACCGGCAAGATGCAAGAATGGAGAGGAGATATTTGTGATATTTTTTGTGATGATAAGGATGGAGAAAGACTGACTTGCTTCCTAAGTCATAAACCGCCACATGGTTGTGTGCCCGAAATCACCTTGATCGAGTTGTAGACTGACTAACGATCTAACAACTTCGGGTATCCCCGGCTAGTACTACTAAATTATAAATATAATTAGAAACAAAATAAATTTCAGTAATATTATTATCCAAATTAACGGAGCAGGTTATTACAATCACCCTCTAATAAAATTTCAACCTCGAAATTTGACAACCCCAAACAACAAAACAATATATACAATATGAAATCAATATCATGGCACAAAATAAAAAGCAATACTATTTCGTCTGCTTTCATTGCGGGGTATGGTTTCATCTCGTCCTCATTTGGTCGCGCCGCCTACTGCGCTAATGATTCCTCCACAGGACTTTCACTAAGGGCACACATATAAACCCTTTCTCTTTCGGTCCAATTTTAGAATTCTTTCCTGGCAATGAGAGTCATAACCGAGCTCCACCGGAGGTGAAACTGGTATATACTTCCTCATCCAGGCTTCAGCAGGTAATCCATCTCCCAATATAGCAGGGGACCAACCTATAAGGGCAACCTGTTTTCAAGGGTGCCAT